>CM053622.1:545771404-545823495 GCA_028646595.1 Phalanger gymnotis
TAATTCTTTCTCGGGATGAGCATAGCTTTTTCCATCATGAGTCTTTTGGAGCTGTCTTTGAACCTTGCATTGCAGAGAAGAGCCAAGCCTATCAGAGTTAGTCCTTACAGATACCATGTGTCTGTAATCATTTATTATGTTCTCCTGGTTCTGCTCCCCTCACTCAGCATCAGTTCATATATGTCTTTCCAGGTCATTGTGAAGTCCATCTGCTCCTCATTTCTTATAGCACAATAGTATTCCATTACATTCATACACCACAATTTGTTTAGCCATTACCCAATTGATGGCTGATAATTAGTTTTCATCAATACTGAAACTAATTAAGGTTACTTGGTTTTCTGTGGAGGTGCTCAAGTTGAAGTTAAGTGTTCATGTTTGGGGTTAGCTGCTTAGTTATGGTCTCAGTTCCCTTGTTTCTCAGATGTGGAGGTTGGACTGACAAATCTCCAAGGACCCCTTCAGCTCTAATATTCTTAGATCTCTGTAAGAGAGGAGCGCACGAGATGGATCCTTGGGATGCAAGCATACCTACTTCCACAGGTCAGGAGCCGTTCATTGTTCCTTAGACTCTCTTAGGCTTTCTTCCATGATCCTCACAGAAGGATGGGATCATAGATTTAGAGCTGTAAAAGAATTTAAGGCGACCCTGTCATTTTACAGGTGAGGAAAATAAGGCTCAGAAAAATGAAATTATCTGCTCAAGGTCAAGCAGGTATGGAGCAGTAGAAGATTCAAATTCTGGTCTTCTAATGCCTGATCCAACATTCTTTTCATTACAATTCTGTCATCATGCCTTCATGGCCCCTAGCATCTCATTTCTGTATATGGGCCTCCCAAGGTAAGAAGAAGAAATTTTCCTGCAAGATTTTCTGGTTGTCAACAGGAACATAAGGTGGTTGAGAAGAGAGGATGAGTAAGTGATTTCAAAAAGCAAAAGTGATTTTTGAGTGATTTCAGTAAAAGGTCTTCCTCCTTCTGCCTCTTTTTGAATACCTTGCTGTAAATTATTGCTAACACAGAAATGGAATCTGGTAGAAAAGGACTTCCCCCCTTTTTTTCCCTTTCTTTTCCATCCCATTATCCCAAACCCAGTTTATGCCAGCATCCAGTAGAAAGAAAGCAAACATCAGCCTCCTGGTTCATGGTAGGATACTGCTGATACTAGGAAGGCACTGGAAAGGTTGGAAGATAGTTCCCTGATGATGTCTCAAATTCCACCATCAGTTACATATTCCTTTGGGTTAAGCAGAGGGCAGGGACTGGTGTGTGTGTGTGTGTATACACATGTATGTATGCATGTATGTATATGTGTATATATACATATATACATATACACATATGCACACATACATACATGTATGCATGTGCATATGTACATATTTATATGTTTGTATATATACGTGTGTGTGTGTGTGTGTGTGTGTTTGGTATCTTCAGCACCAGTGTTTGGCACATAGCAGGCACTGAATTAAATGCTTGTTGATTGACTGACTGACCTCTCTAGGTTCCTCTGTTCTCTAAAATGTGAGTATTCCTAGAAAAGGAATCACAATTAGGGTTATCACAAATTACCTTTATGACATCTCAATGGGAGTGATTTTTAATCAAGCAAGCATTTACTGAGCATTTATGACATGCCATGCACTGAGTTGGAAAGCAAAGGTAATGCTTCCACTTCCTCTGGGGGCAGCTCTCCCTTAAATCCTAATTCAGATATAAGAAAGCCAGTTATTTTTATTTTTTTTTTCAATTCATAAAAATCAGTCTTATCTCCTGCCCTCCATCCTTCCCATTGAAAAAGAAAACCAAAAACCTAGTAACAAACATGCATAGTCAAGCAAAACAAATTCATCGTCAATGAATTAATTAGATCCTTCCTCCCCCACCCCCAACAGGAAAAGGCAGAACTACGTAAAAGCTCGGGGCATCTAGAGGAAAAGAGAATTGAAAAGGAAATGGATTTCTGAAGTTAATTCAGATTTTTTTTTCTCAGAAGGCTGGTCCTCAGGGAAATTGGTTGTGGTGATTAGGGATTCCTTAGCATCTTCTACTACTGTGTTTTTGCTATGGGCCAGGATACTATTGGAACTGGGAAGACCTGAGTTCATGCCTACATACACTTCCACAATAGCATCTGGCACCGAGTTTTCCTTTTTTCTTTTTCAATTAAAACTAGCAGGGACTTGCTCACTGCAAGGAAGTTTGAGTACAAACCTGTGGAAGTTTGAGTTCACTTTGCCCCCAGGTGGATTGACCTGAGACTGGCCTGTAAACCTTTTCAGCAAGAAAACTGTAAAAGTGTTTTTTTAGGACTTTTAGTGGTTTTCAGGCTCTTAAGCTCTTGACAATCAATCTCCCTCCTTCCCCATCCCTATTCCCCACTTCCCCACCGGAACCTCCTTACAGACTGAGTTTAACCTCTTTGCACAAGCTTTCATCTGCTTGAATTTTTTTTAACCACCTTGGGAACTGCTTTTCTTTGGGGATGTAGGTATATGTTTTTATTAAATGGATTGTTTATTTGAACCCTCAGGCTTTGAAGGATCCAATGGACCAGGTGAGGAAACAAGACCAAGACAGCTTCATTCTGGGCACTGTTCTAGAAAGGCAGCCAGAAGTCCCCACGTGATGGCCCAGCGACTATTCTGCAGTTGTCTCTGGGGTTCCATATCTGAGTCCAGAACTTCTCTGAAACTCTGACATGAAATACATCAAAAAAAAGAGATGTGAGCCATAATGAAGTATAGATTCAGCCCAAGAGCTGCATAGCTGACCTTTCCAAGGCTAAGTACATTCCACAGCCCAAAAGTGGGCCCTTGGAAATAACAATCTCCATATAATAAATAACTTTTTAATAATTAGAGCTGTCCAAAAATCAAATGGATTGCCGCAGACGGCAATAATAGTAGGGGACATTAAGAGGGAGTGCTTGAAGTTTTACAAAGTATCTCATGGTCAACATCTTATTTGTTCCCTCCTCAACTCCCTGAGAAAGGCCTACAGGTATTAATCCTCTTTTTACAGAGGAGGAAACCATGATTCAAAGGGATTTAATGATTTCTTCCTGGTCACATAACTAGTAAATGGGAAATATTCCATTGTGTGATTGGCTCCCTATCCCTAGAAATTTGTAAGTTATATACTAGGTGACCCCTTGAGGCAACTAGGTGGTATGGTAGGGAGTGTCACTGGGCCTAGAATTAGGAAGACCCGAGTTCAAATTTATCCTCCAAATACTAACTGTGTGGCCCTGGGCAAGTCACTTAACCTCTGCATGCTTTCGTCGTTCAGTCATTTTCAGCCGTGTCTCATTCTTCTTTCTCGGCAAAGATACTAGAGTGGTTTGCCATTTCCTTCTCCAGCTCATTTTACAGATGAGGAAACTGAGATAAGCAGGAGGAAATGACTTGCCCAGGGTCACACAACTAGTGAGTGTCTGAGGCCACATCTGAACTCATGAAGATGAGTTTTTCTGACTCCAGGTGCAGCCTTCTATATGCTATGGCCTTCTCTCTGCCTGTTTCCTCAATTGCAAAGTGGCGGCAGTAATAGCACCTACCTTCCAGGGCTGTTGTAAGGATCAAATGAGATAATATTCGTAAACTGCTTAGCAAAGTTCCTGGCACACAGTAGATGCTCAATAAATGCTTGTTTCTTTCCTCCCTCCATTCTTTGCCATACAGGGAATCCATCCATCAAGTAAGAATAGGACTAAATCAAACTATCAAGCATCATGGCAGCCCATGATGCTCCCCAGTACAGCAGGAACCAGATTAAAATGTAACTGGGAACTATTTAACAAAATAAATAAAAATAATAAAATAGAGATAATATCATATTTTAAAACTAACTCAGTATGCAGCCAGCTGTGGTCCCTCCAGATGCTAAGATTTTCCAAGAAGCCCTATAAGGAAATAAGAAAGT
Organism: Phalanger gymnotis; assembly: GCA_028646595.1. NCBI lineage: Eukaryota > Metazoa > Chordata > Mammalia > Diprotodontia > Phalangeridae > Phalanger > Phalanger gymnotis. The sequence continues at coordinate 545,775,332 of CM053622.1, forward strand.
GGTTTCCAAAGCTAGGGTTTCTAAATGTTTTTTGTGTAACTGCTTTGCTGTGTAGCCTGGGACAATTCTCTAGACCTATTCTTTTTATCAGAAAATAGGGGATTATAACCCTGAGTATCCCAGGAGACTGTGACTTCCCCTAATAAGTTGCCAAGTCAAACCATACCAAGCATTGTGAACATCTAGCAACAAAAAGGCAAATAGTTTAGGTGCCTATAGAACTTGGAATGGAAGCTTTGCAGTAACCTTTGGGAAAAACAGAACATTTAATTAACCAAGGATGGTAGTCACCCCTAGGTCAGCAAACAAAGCCAGGAGAATAGGGAACACTCCCCTAAAGAATTCCTGTGTTTGCTTGGACAAACATGTAAAATGATTCGACAGCCGTTGTGTCAGCCAACAAAAGCATCAAAGATTTTAAGTGCAAATTATTTCCCCAGAGAACTCAGGAGAAAATTGTGAGCTGATGTGTGTTAGGCAAAATAAAGGTAGTGTATTGAAAATGCACTCTGGTGCAGTGAGCAGTCGGCTCATGGGTAACTGCTGAACCTAGATTTAAAATAGATTTCCCACCCAGCAAGCTCCCCAAGGCCCACATGCTTTGCTTCCAGTTTTAGAGTGAGCAAGGAAAAATGGATTTGTCCTTCTAATGAGTGATTATTCTTTCAATAGGATTAAGGCTCATCCAGGCACAACTAAATCCACTGGGGACTTGTGCAAATCGCTGCTGTTCTTTTTGTCCTATTTGCTGCTGTCCTTCTTGGGAATGTAACTTGGAAGCTTGGAGAAATAATATTTTCCAGCCACCTCTAACTTATTCCACTGTCCATCCCTGTAACTTGAATAGGGGAAGTTAGATGGGGGGAGGGAAGGGGTGGTAAAAACAGGTCAGGGAGTCAGGAGAGCTGGATCTTGGACCTAGTACTGCTCTGCCTAGCTGCACCACCTTGAACAAATCACTTAACCTCTCTGGGCCTCAGTTTCCTTATCCGTAAAATGAGGAGTGAGGGACTAGATTATCTCTGAGGTCTCTTTCAGCTCCAAATGCTATGATGATCACCTCAGTCACCTTTTCCTAGAGATTAAAATGTCATTCAGTCGTTCGGTTGTGTTTGACTCTTCATAGCCCCATGGACCACAGCAGGCCAGGCCCTTTTATCACCCACTATCTCTCAATGTCTGTCCAAGTTCATGTTTGTTGTTTCCATGACACTATCTATCCATCTCGTCCTCTGCCTTTTCTCCTTCTCCTTTTGTCTTCCATCTTTCCCAGCATCAGGGTCTTTTCCAATGAGTCCCATCTTCTCATTATGTGGCCACATTATTTAAGCTTCAGTATTTGACCTCCCAGGGAATAGCCTGAATTATTTTTTAGAGGCTAAAATAGTTTTTCCCTATTCAGGTCAGTAGGGAGATTTTTTTTCTGCCATCCCTGCAGTGGGGATGTTCTTTTTGCTACAGGCCAGAGGGGCAATGTCCCTTTTCAGGAACAGGCTATCTCCTTGTTAATGGTCAGAGCTAGAGCAGGAACCACAGAACTGGAATTTTGGAAGAGAAAGGCCAGCTCTCTGTGTACTGTACCCCACTCCCCCACATACCCCTATCTTGCTGTACTTGAAAAACCTAGTTAAAATTAACAGGCTCTTTGAAGCCCAGGGCCTTGCCCATAGTATGTTTAATTACAAATGATCCTTGAACTAATTTGAAGTAGAGAACAGGTCACAAAGAACAGTATGTAGCCTGGTAAAGGGGCAGATAGGTGATGCAGCGGATAGAGGGCTGGACCTGTAGTCAGGAGGAGTTCAAATCCAGCTTTAGACACTTACTAGCTGTGTGACCCTGGGCAAGTCGCTTTACCCTGTTTGCCTCAGTTTCCTCATCTGTCAAATGAGCTGGAGAAGGAAATGGCAAACCACTCCAGTTTCTTTGCCAAGAAAATCCCAAATAGGGTCATGAAGAGTCGAACACAGTTGAACAACAAAAGGGAGGGAGCGAGAGCAGTCCCACCACAGACTAGGTTTGTGGGCTGATGATAACAATTCAACAAGCATTTGTTAAGACTTCCCCTGCCTTCCTGAAGCTTCTTATCTAATAGGGGAAGTTTAGACACAGGCACAAGGAATAGCAATACAAATTAGAATGAAAGAAAAATAGAAGAAGGGTATAAAAAAGATGGGATTTGAGGAGGACCCTGAAAAATGGGTAGGATGTTAACAGAGATGTAGAAGGGGACATTCTGGGCATAGGCATGGAGGTGGGAAAGCACAAGGTGTGGTCTGGAAATGGCAAGAATAATTCATATGGCGCATAATTTCTTTGGAGAATAGAATATGCCAGGGGCCACTGGAGGAAATAAGGCTGGAAAGAGATATGTTGGAGTCATGATGTGGAAGATCTTAAATGTCCAGCTAAGCTTTGATTTTATTCTCCGTGGTCAATGAGGTTTTGAACTAGGAGTAACATATGCAATTAGGGCTAAGCATTAGAAAGATTAATCTGGCAGCTGTGAACTGAATGAGCTGCAAAAGGCATAGACTGAAGGAGGGACGTCAGATAAATGGTATTACCATAGTCCAAGAAATTGGGGAATAATAGAACAATTCATGGCATATGAAAGTAGTAGAGTATCATCTCATAATTTTGTCGTCGTGCAGTCGTGTTCAACTATTCATGACCCCATTTGGGATTTTCTTGGCAAAGATACAGGCGTGGGTTTTGCCATTTCCTTCTCCAGATGAAGAAACTGAGGCAAACAGGGTGAAGTGACTTGACCAGGGTCACACAGTTCTTAAGCGTCTGAGGTCGCATTTGAACTCAGACACAAGTCAAGAAACAATGAATCTAAGAAAGTAAGAGCAACATAAGAACTCTTCTGAGAATCGATGGAGAACAAAGAAATCAGCCCTTCTTTCCCTTCTTCCCCTCTACCACATCTTCCAAGAAAACAATAAATACGATAGCTAAAATAATATAAATAAATCCTAACAAGGTGGTATAGCGCTAGGATCAGAGTCAGGAAGACAAGAGGTAAAATCCTACCTCATGAACTTAAGCAGTGTGACCCGCCCTGTGCAAGTCACTTAAACTCCCTGAGTCTCAGTCCCTTATCCGTAAGACGAGGATATAGCTAACATCTGCCTCAAGTTATCCATAAAAATTGCTTCCCTGGGGGGTGGGAGGGTGGGGAGGGGGGTACAGAGGGTCCTGGTACTGGAGGATGGAAATTAATAAGGTAGAGTTATTGTGACGATCAAGTATGTAATGTGTTTAAAGCACTGTGTAAATGTTAGTTCTTATTATTACCACGCTGATCTCAGAGTAAATGCCATGGTGGTGGAGGACAGATGGTAGGTAAAACGTTCATCCCTCTTCTCAGTAGAAAGGTGGGGACAATGGGGGCAAAGCATTGCATGGGCTGTCGGAATCGCCGGTGACGTCAGCCAGTTGTGGTTTGGTTTTCTTTGTTACAAGGAAAGAGTCTGTGGGAGAGGATATATTGGGACAGAAGTGCAATGTCGAAAAACAAAAGGCATCGATTAACTCTTAAAAATAATCCAAGTGAGAAATGATGAGGATCCTGGAATAGCATGCTCAGAAAGAAGTGACAAATGCAAAAGAAACTGGGGAGTTAGAATGGACAGGACTTGGAGAGTGATTGGGGGGAGTGGGGAGAGGGAGAGGAAAGAGTGAAGGATGACACTAAGCTTGCATACCTGAGGGGCAGGATGGGGATGCCCAACAGAGATAAATAAGCTGTAGACTCCGGAATCTGACTCTCCCTAGACTTCCCTGGCAGAGTTGGGACCACTAGTCTGTGCCCCTACCTCCAGGCACAGATGGAACAGAATAAGGCAATTAGTAAATTATGTAAAAATAGCTTCCCTTGAGGCTAGAGGGTGGGTCTGGAGGGTTCAGGCATTGAGTAATGGAAATAAATAAGGCAGAATCCAAGAGTTGGGAGTTAATTAATAAAAATAATAAACAGGTGAAAATTTCCCATACTACAAGCTGCAAAATAACTTCGAGAACTCAACCAATAGCTTGTATTAGAAACAGACCTTTATCACAGACCAAACTGTTGTTCACAATCACCCAGCATAACACCGATCCACAAAAACTGAAAAGCAACATTTTTAATTGATGTTGCTGGGAAATTTCTCTGGGAAAATATCCCTTTACTTTCTGTGTCATTTTCCTTACTATTTTCAGACAGCAAATGCTTTGACAGGATACATTTTGCATGGTGGTGCAGTGGATAGAGTGCAGAAGATAGAGTGCCTGGAGTCAGAAAGACTCATCTTCCTGAGTTCAAATCTGGCCTTAGACACTTAGTAGCTGTGTGACCTAGCTGTTCATAATCTCCAAGCTACACCAAATGAAAAGCTTTCAAAATATAGAGACCCATAGGGCTCAAGGAACAAAATGAACTATCTGGAACAGGAGGAAGAATGAACAATCTCTGCGCACAGATAGATATCCTGTCTGCAACAGGAAAACAGAGGATATTTCCAGTAAGACCATGGCGGATAAGCTTGGATGCTAATACTTTTACTCCACTACAAAAAGCAGTTATTTTCTCCATGGTCCATAGGACGTTAAATATAAAATAATCATATGATCTGTCCCAGAACTGTGTTTGTTTGCACTCCTTTGAGAGAGATGAGAATGAGGCAATCATAACGACAACAATAACGATAATTTATATGGTGCTTAAAGGTTTTCAACAATCCTTTGAAGCTGGCAGCCCCAAATCGCTCCCATGTTATAGATGAGGACACTGAAGTTCTAAGAGTTTAGGTCATTTCAGTTATGTCTGACTCATTGTGATTGGCCGTATTTTGGGGTTTGCCATTTCTTCTCCAGCTCCTTTTCAGATGAGGAACTGAGGAAATTGGATTCTAAACAGGGATATGCTGGTAAATAATTAACAGCTAAGTTGAATTGATTAACTATAATATATTAATATACAACATATTAATCAATCTTAATGTATGTTAATTATAACGATTAACACCTAGGCAGCTAGGTGGCGCCACAGTGCACAGAGCACCAGGCTTGGAGTCAGGAAGACTCATCTTCCTGAGTTCAAATCTGGCCTGGGACACTTACTAGCTGTGTGACCTTGGGCAAGCCACTTAACCTTGTTTGCCTCAGTTCCTTATCTGTCAAATGAGCTGTAGAAGGAAATGGCAAACCACTCCAGTATCTTTGCCAAGAAAACCCCAAATGGGGTTACGAAGAGTTGGACACAACATGGCTCTCTGTAGGAGGGAAATGTACACCCAACATATTTTTAAATTTAATATGTATTATTAACACTTTCTTAAGTCTAAACAATCAACAAAACTATAAATAATGCCCCAAAGTATAGCCTTTGATGATTTCTGAGGTGTAAATGCTAACACTAAAAATTTAACAAGTGGCTCTTGGTTAGAGCTAGCTCCTGAATATAGAATAAATACAAAATAAATGCAAAATAGTTAATCACAAGGCTGTTAGCATAATACCTAATCCTGCTATAGAACGCTTGTCTACCTGAAAATGGTCTTAGTGGGATGTGAGAATGTGGGATGTGCATTTCAGCAAAGCAGTGGCCAGCAGGCTTTGGGGACATGGGGTAGAGGCAGTAAGGGTCCCCTGGCTCCTTTGAAGATAACAAAGGCCTATTTGTCACCAGAAAAAAGGGAGGGATTCTGTATCAGCCTCTCTTTGCTTGTTACAATAGTGCCTTAGAAGACAAAGGAATATCGAATTTGTAATGACTCCGTAGCGTATCATATACACGAAAATCCTGAAGACTAAGAATGCTAATTCACAGTGACAAGTTATTTTAAATGCAATTAAAGCCTTGTGAGCAGGGTTAGCAAGAATAAGACAGGTTTTTCCCATGGGGAAGACCATACAAAATTTAACATCATTGAGCGGAAATCAATTTAGAGATGCTGGTTATTGAGGAGATCAATTATGTTTTACCAAGTCTTTGTCACTGATTTGAAAAAAAAAATTCCTACAGAAATCTCATTCATTTGGGTTTTGGTCAGTAGGAAATATTCTTTCAACTGTCTCTTTCAAATTTTTCATATGCTCTACAATGCTCCTTCCCTTCCTTAAATGTTGTCTCTGATCACCTACCATTCTTTCTCCAAATTACATATTTTTCCTTAACACTACTTTTGGGTAACATAGTTATTCACCAAATAGTTTTCATAACCCCTTATTACATTCCCCAAATTGGGAACTGCTAATCTAGTCTGACATCTTATTTTATAGATGAAGAAATAGAAGCCTAGAGCAGTTGAGTGATTTATACGTTATGAAATATGTGGTAGAACCTGGATTTTGAACACAGGTTCTCTGCCTTAAAATCCACTTTTCTGTCCACTGCCCCATAATGTCCCTTCTTTTCACTCACTTAGCCTCTACCCTCGTTTAAGCCCTCATTGAACCTCCCTTGGACTATTGCGGTAGTTTCCTCATTGGTCTCCTTGCCTCCAGTCTCTTCTGTCTGACTTTTGATCTAAACACTGACCTCAGCTCCTATCCATGCAGTAAGAGTTTCTTTGTTAAACAGAGTATCAAAGGGAAAGCAAAGACCTACAGGTGGTGTCTCCCAAGGACCTAATTCAAGTTTTCTTTCCCTTTCCCTAGTCAGGTCTGCTTATCTAAAGCTCATTAGGTCTATTTATTGGTCCATATTTAATAATTCATCTCTGCATTTGGAAACTATAAAATATTTATTAATCAAATTTATTGTAAAATATGTATCAATCAAATTTATTGCAAAATATTTATTAGTCAAATTTTTTGTAAAATATGTATCAATCAAATTTATTGTAAAATATGTATCAATCAAATTTATTGTAAAATATGTATCAATCAAATTTCTTTTGTTCATCTCAAGCCTGAAGTTGGGGAAAAATCCCAGCAATAAGAAGGAAAAATTTCTTCCTGTGTACTTGGTCAACCATATCTCCCTTGACATGTGCAATTAACAATATCTTAGGGGAAAAAAAGTGATTTCTCTTAAAATATGTAGAAGTAGAAAGTTAAATGAATTCTTAAAGGAAACAAGAATTGGGGAAACCAACTTAATTCTGTCTGGAGAGAATGAGAGGGAAGGAGAGAGAAGCAAACTGTGGGAGCATAGATTCCCCCAGCTCTACCTCTGAAGCATCATGGATACAACCCTAGTCATTTTGTCTGGCTTACAACTCATCTTAGATCACACAATTTCAACATTGGAATCCAAAGAGCCTCCTTCTTCCCTACAACAATGAGGTCAAAGCTGCTTAGCTGTGAAGGCTCTAGCAGGGATGAACTACCTTCCATCTTCCCTTTGCGGCAGCATTGACCTACCAGAGCCTCCCTGCATCTCGGCATACTTGCTCACTTCTCCCCTCTTGACAGATTTTAACTTCTTTAGAGTGAGAGGAAGGTGAGATGGTCCCTTTCAGACACAGTTACATCCCCTATAGCCTTTGAACAATAACACGTTCTTTCTGTCCTGACCTGTAAGTGTCCAACTCCTTTGACAAAGGGTCACTACATATATAAGAGAAGAGATGCCATTGATAGAAGGTCCTATAGAACCTAGGATAGGTTAGGGATAGGATGGAAAGCAGAGGCACGGGGGTTTTTGTTGTTGTGCAGTCATGTCCAACTATTGGTGAACCCATTTGGGGTTTTCTTGGCAGAGATACTGGAGTGGTTTGCCGTTTCCTTCTCCAGCTCATTTTACAGCTGAGAAAACTGAGGCAAACGGGGTAAAGTGACTTGCCCAGGGTCACACGGCTGGTAAGTGTCTGAGGCCAGATTTGAACTCATGAGGATGAGCCTTCCTGATTCCAAGCCCAATACTCTGTCCATTGCACCACCTAGCTGCCTAAAAAAAGATCCTTGGAAACTGGAGGAAACAAGAGAAAATTTGCTATGGATGCAGAGATGGAGAGTAGGGAAAGTACCAGATTGTATCCTATGCTTTCATACTCTTAATGAAGTTAGGAGGCAGGGTCTTCAGCTGACGGGCAATGGGGACAATCAGAGATTAAGGAATTTACTAAAATCTTAGAAGAGTCTCTGTATGGAATATGAGAAGAAAATAAATATGGGTGAGTCCTCAAGGCTCATTCTTCATACTTTTGCTTGTCCCACTGTGCATAGTCCTATAGAGACATCATCATTTCCTTGGCTTCAAATCTCACCTCAATTCAGATGATTTCAAAGTTTCCATTTCTAGACCTAAGCTCTCTTCTGAGATGAAGCTCTCCTTCTCTGCCAGATACCTCCACCTAGATGTCCTTTTGACTTCTAATTTAGCTCTTTTTGCCTTATGTTGCTACTTTATCTCTGTACGTATCTACATCGTCTCCCTCTAAAGCAAAATGTTTAAAGTCTAGCTCTTGGGCCTTCCACGTAATAAATACGTAATAAATGTTTGTTGAATAAGATTGAGTCAGGAAGCAGGTCATAAATATGGTACATAAGTGTAATGTAATGGGGAAAGGGAACGTCAGCTATCTAGATATTTGCTCTTTGCCAAGAGCAGAACAGATAATAAATCCTTCAGAAGGTAGAGCAAATGATGAGCAAAATTGCTATTCTGGACTGGATTATGACCAACAAAAAGGAGTTGCTTACTTAGAAACAATGAAAACCTTAAAAGGAAATGACCACTCTGACACAGAATTCATGCTGGAGATGGAGAGGATAGCTGGGTATAATCTGTCATCCACACAAAATTTTTGGGAGGGGATTTCAAAGAGTTTAGAGAAAGGGTAGGTAGAATCCCATCACCTAAAAAATTCAGAAGAAATTGGCTGAAGATAGAGGTGAGATACTCTTAAAGAACAAAAACCTGATAACGCAAAGGCAACAGAATTCAGATAATGAAGAACCGGCTCAAGAAAGTAATGAGAATGAACAGAGAACTCTTGCCTAAAGTAATTTTTAAATTTTTATTAAACACTAAAACATGAATATAAAATCAGAAAAGAAAAAGAATCATATTATAAACTTTAATATTGAAACTTAAATACAAAATAAGAAAAGATTCATTGCCATGTGCACAACATAACAGAGGATTCAAAATATACAGCAATAATTTGCATTTCAAGAAAGCCTATACATACATACATAAATACATATATATATATATATATAAATACTACGCATTCTGTTGAGAGCTGTCCATCTTGTCTTTGCTTCCTTCTAAGTTTTCTTTTGTTCTCTGCTGAACGCTTTTTACTTTGTTCTTTTTTTAAAATAATTTTTAAGCTGTATGTAGAGAAAATGGAAGCAAGGACAGGTCACTGAAGATGAATACAAAATACTGTCACAGCATGTGAGAAGAGCATCGGGAGGGCTAAAACTCAGAATTGGTTGAGCCCAGTGGTGAAAGACAAGAACTATTGTAGATACTGTTGAGAGCAGGAGGAAGGTCAAGATGAAAGAAAGGAAATGACCGCTACTCAAGATGGGCTGGAAGATAAGAATAGATTGTGGAGAAAGGACAGAATCGCTGGGTTCTCACTTTGATTCTGGACTCTTTGTCAAGGAAAATGATCTTTGAGCTGGGGAGGAATGGTTGAAACCCAAAATAAGTAAAGACATGGTAAAAGCAGCTAACACGCCTCATATAATTCAAGTAATCAAATTTAGTGCAACTATACTAAGAATAGAAAGAAGCAGAGGCTGTGATTTCTGAACCACTGTAAGTGATCCTTGAAAATAAAATCTTGGAAAATAGGAGAGGAGCCCAGAATTAGAGAAAGAAAAATCTTCCTATTTTCAGATATTTACTAGCTGTGTGACCCTGGGCAGGTAATTTAATGAGTTTGCCTCAGTTTCCTCATCTGTAAAATTGGGATAATAATAGCAGCTACTTTTCAGAGTTGTTGTGAGGATCATAGGAGATAATAATCGTAAAGCACTTGACACAGTGCCTGGCACGTTGTAAATACTATAAATGTTAGCTGTCATTATTATTATTACTGTGATTTAGAGCTGGAGGTAATCTTAAAGGACACTTAGTCCAACACCCCCTCCGTCTCCCTATCTGACAGATAAAAACACAGTGTAGGTGTAGTGATTTGCCTGGTAGTAAGCATCGGAGGCAGAATTTGAAGCCAGGCCTTCCAGAGACCAAGTTTACCACTCTACATACTATATCATACTCCCTCCAATGCCAGAGTCAGAATTCAGACTCAGATCTTTCTGAATACAAGTTCAGCATTCTATCTACTACACCTTCATATCCTGGATTTCAAAGGGCGCTCAGTAGAGTTACAGGAACATGATGGTGAAATGCATAACTATATAATAAAATAATACATAAGTAATGGGTTAATTACCCCATTGGGATAAGTGGTCTTGTATTTCTCCCCTTCTTTCCTTCCACCTCTTTCTTTTTACACTATCGTTGTCCTCCCATATATTGTTATCCTGGTTCAGCTCACTTCATTCTACATCAGTTCAAACTACCCAGGAGTTTCAGAAATTATTTCTTTTGTCATTTATTATGGCATGGTAACATTACATTCATATACCATAATTTGTTGAGTGATAGCCCAAATGATGGGAACCCCCTTAGATTCTCCCCTCCTCTTTTTTCTTTTCCTCTCCCCTCCCCTCTCTTTCCTCCTGTCCCTTGGAACTATCTCTCCCCAGGACTATTCTCCCTCAACCCCTTCCCCCCATCTTTTCCCTGTTTCCCTGTTGAATTTGATGCATTTCTACACCAAAATGATTATTTGTGTATGTGTCCACGTTCAATCCTCCTTTACCCATTTCCAATATGAGTGAGAGTCATGCGATGCCGGCTCCCTACCTTCCTCCCTGCTTGTATTCTCTTCTTCTCTTGCCCCACAATTATGCAAAATCTCCTACCCTTGCTAACCACTTTATACCTTCTCTTTATCCTTCTCTACCCAACTCATTCATTCTTTCTCTTCTTAAGCAACATCTCTGCTCCCATCTTTCTCTCCTCCTTTCTCTCCCTTTCCCTGAGTTTTCTCTTTAACCTCACAGCACAGGTAATACCTGCAACCCTGCAGTATGGGTTCAGACTGGGGGGGAGTGGTTTGGAAAGATTATAAAACCAGAAGTAACTCAGACATCACTACAAACACCCCCAGAGCTTTAGGCCACCAATACTGCGGAAGTCCTTACTAGGGGAGGAAGGAAGCATTCATAGTACATGGGTTTGAAGAAGGAGTAGGTGGTGAATGAATGCCAATTGGATCCGCTCCAATCTTGAGGAAATGGGGATCTCTTCCAAGACTGGTTGGTGGGATTATATTGACTACTCCCCTCCACATATACTCCTCTCTCTCTAATCTCCTTCCTCTTCCCCAGCTCTTTTGTTCTTTATCCTGCCCATCCTCAATTCCTTTTCTCTCCCCCTCTCTTTTTCCTCTCTTCCTTTGTTTCTCTCCAAGAGTCTTTTTCTTTCTGTAACTATGTGGAGACATGCCTTTCAAAAAGCTGTCCAAGCCATGTGCCTGACGTCAGAGTCTGTCAAACAACAGCTTAAAAATTGGCAGGTTGGAATGAGCAAATGTTCTCACCTTCATCCAAAGGGGAATACCATTCTTGGGCTGAGCCGGAACAGGCACACAGGAGATTAATAGGGGTGAGTACACAGGGACAGAAACTTCTTTAGTCTGATCTAAAACTATTCTTTAGGGAAGACCAGTCTGGCTCAGTGGTCTTTAGAGGGAGAGGCAAGTTTAATTGGAATATTCTCAATCCAGGAACTCACCCTTGGGGAGGGGACTGTGAAATTGTGCTCAGGAACTGTGGGTAGAAAGGGTAAAAGAAATGAGAATGGGAAGGGTGGGGAAAACAGGTAATCCTGACATATGAAGATGCCAATATGATGTGGTACAAAAACAGAAGAGTACAGATTGACTAAAAAGTAATACCAAGGACAGAGCAGCAGAAACTCTGAATTCATTCATTCATTCAACTAATGGTGTAAGGGTCTATGTACCATGAGGATGAAAATAGATATACATATACATACACACATATACATAATAGGCATACATATATACACACCTACACATACATGTATACACATATGCGTATGGGTGTATCATGGTCCCTACTCTCATGAAAGGTAATGTCCAAGTCCCACTTCTGACACATTCTTGCTGTGTGATCTTGGGTAAGTCACATGACCTCTTAGTGTTTCAGGCAGCTCTCTAAAATAAGAAATTTCAATGAGACAGATTTTTGGATAGAGACAACACGGGAATTTGTTTGGCTTGACTATGTATATTTATTATGAGGGGTTTTGTTCCTTGAAATTGAGGGGCCAATGGGAGGGAAAGAAAATAAATGTTAATTTCAAAATAAATTAAAATTTTTAATTGACATTTTTAAAAAAGGTTATAAAACATAGAACTGGTCCTGACCTTCATTGATAGAAGGAATTCCCTAACTAGGAGTTCTTTGCATCAATGAAATCACAAGTCTATTTTTTTTAAGAAAGAAACAAAGTAAAAAAAAATCCTTAAAGAAAAAAAAATGCCCCCAAGAAGAAATGTGAAAAGCTCCCAGGGACAGAGTCATGTCACAGGCAATGCCTGAAATATAGTACTCCCCTGAGGGATTATGCGGGATTGAACTGGTCATTTCCCACTCCACGGATAACTAGAAATCCTTTTTGTCAAGGCTGAGAGAACAGAGAGCTTAAAATAAAGTGGTCCTTGCCAGGATTGATTGCGAGGACAGATGGATGGAGCAGGAGAGGGCAATGGCACTAGAACGCGAGGAAAGAGATTGGATGAATACAGGAAGTCAACCCTTTCACATGCTCAAACCAGTCCCCCTGACTCTCTCTCTCTTCTCTCTCTAGCACTATAATTCTCCCAGTCATTCAGCATCCAAACCTCAGAGCCCACATTGACTCTTCCTTATCCTTTGACTCATGAATTCTCATCAGCTACCAAGTGCTTTAGGTACTAGTCCTTCCCTATCCTTTGCCTCAGTTTCCTCCTTTCCTTTCCAGTTGCCTCCGTCTTAGTTCAAGTCCTTCCCTATCTCTTGCCAGACTCTTAGAGTCACCTTCAGAATGATCTCCCCATATCAGTCTTTCCCAACATGTGATACATGCAGTTTCCACATCGATTATCCTAAATAACAGGTCTTATTGCATCACTCTTTGGATCAAAACTTTGCAAAGGCTCTCCACTGCTTAGAAAATTTAAGCTTAAATGTCATATCCAAATATTCGAGCCCCCCGCCCAATTCAGTTTCAACTATTTTCCGAGGCTTGTCTCCCAGTGCTCACTTAAAGGTACCCTAAATTCTAGCCAAGCTGTATCATTTGTTGTTTCCCAAACATACCTTTCACTTCTGTGCCTTTACTTAGATTATTCCTTCTTTCCCCATGTCTACCTACTGAAATTGTTCCAATCTTTAAAGACATATCCTATATACTGCCTTCTTCTTGAAGCTTTTCTTGGTCTTCCTAATCAGATGTTTTCCTCTTTACTATATTGCATTTCTTGCCTTTCTTGTTATAGAGTTAACTGCCTTATCTCTCTCATTTTATTTTACCCTTCTTGAGGGTAAAACTTGACTTTTACCCATCTTTGTATTCTCCAAATTGCCTTGTATATAGTAGGCATTCAATGAATACTTATTGAATCAGATTCGTTGTTGTTCAGTTGTGCGCAACTTTTCATGACTCTGTTTGGGATTTTCTTTGCAAAGATACTAGAGTCATTTGCAGTTTCCTTCTCTGCTCACTTTACAGGTGAGGAAACTGAGACAAACAGGGTTAAGTGTCCTGCTCAGGGTCACACAGCTAGTAAGTGTCTGAGGCCAGATTTGAATTCATGAAGATGTCTTCCTGATTCCAAGCCTAGTGCTCTATCTCTGTACCACTTAGCTGTCCTCAGTGTAATGGTTAAGGAGTTCCAAAGAGACCAGTTAGATCAGAGACTGGGATAGCATAGCAGCAAGCACCCTAGCATACCAAGGATGGCCTGCTAGCAGGTTCTTTGATCTGCTTTTAAAGGAAAGCAACTTTAAAAGGGTCAATAATCTTCTCTAATTACATTCACTAGTTCAGGGGAAAAGTCAGCCCCCTGAACATCAGAGAAAATATAAGCAGAGGAAATACAAGGAGAGAAATTAGACCAACAGACAGGGCTCTGACTGGCTGAATCAAAGCAATATTGCTATACACTTTACATACACCCCTGGATCCAGTGAGCCTTGACATCTGAACAGTTGGGAAGCACCGAACATACAGCTACTCAGAATCTCGACCAGGGAAACAAAAGATCCTTCACATAAGCAAACCCCCAAAGCAAAATACCAACTCCGAGTATATAGACACTTCTCAGAGCCAGAAGACATCACAATCCTTGTGACTCAGTGCCTAATTAGAATTAGCAAAAGATGTGAAAGCCTTCCTACAAGCAAGCCTCCACTATGTAAGCTTCTCTTAATGCGCTCCACATGAGGCCTATTAATGGGTGGGGAAGACCTTCATATTCCGTTAACACTACAGATGGGATGCAGAGGAAAGGGGATCAAGAATCCAGGTTAGGTGCCTAAGGAAGGAAAGGACAGGGAGTAAGTCTGGGAAAGCCTACGTCAGGACGCAGAAACCCAGGCACAAAGAGGCTGAGCAGCCAAAACCAGGACACAACTTGCTGTCATACAAAGTGATAAATGGACTGATTACTGCTGCTGACCTTTTTTTCGTTTTCATTTTAACAAATCTTTTTTTACAAGAGAGGCTTCATGGGCACAGGAAGTGGGGAAGCACAGTGGGAAGAACACAGGCTATAGAATCAGAGGGCCTTCGAAGGCTTCCCAGCTTCTCTCTGCTATTTGCTACCTAGGTGACTCTGGGCAATTTATTTGGTCTCCTTGGGTCTCAATTTCCTTATCTGTAAAACGAAGGGGGAGGATGGAGTAGATGGCCTCTGAGTTCCTTTCAAGCCCTAGCCCTGTGGTCCTATGGAAATGCAAGTTTCATGAATGTGAGATAAAAGCAAGATGGCATCAATAAATCTTTTAAAACAAACAAATCATTAATTAAGGACAACATCCAATCAGCCCTTGCATTGACCAGAAGTAAGAGTGACCTCAATAATGAGCTCCCTGTTCAAGAAAGAGTATGACTTGGATTGAGCTCACAAGTGAAGGGGAACAAGTGGCCACCTGACTGAAGGAGAAAAATATGGACGTGGGTAGGTAAGTACGTCACCCTTTCCTTCTACTGACAGTAGAATGTGATCTCCTTGAGTGTTTGTGTGCGTGTGTGTGCATGTGCGTGTGTGCCTTTCCTCAATGTCTAGTACAGTGCCTGGCAAATGGCAAGCACTTCATAAGTCTTAATAAAAATATATTAAGAAAATAAATGGACTTGACTAGCATTTTAAGGCAAAGATGGACTTTTCATTTTTGATAAAGGCCTTTCGTCCACCTTCCTAATCTATGGGTTATAATGGAAAGAGCCCTTGGGTTTGGAGCAGACAGAAGTTCAAGGCCTAATATTGCTGTTTATTAACTATGTGACTGGGAGCAAATCATTTATCATCTCTTAATTTTAATTTTCTTACCTGTAAAAATAAGGATATTAATACCGATAGAACGATTGTGAGATAAGAAGTGTCAAAGTGATTTGCAAACTATAAAGACTATACAGGTGGAAGAAGCTGTTACTTTAACCAGTGAGAGGTACAACGCATTGAATATACTTTTAATTTATCTCTTGAGTAACACCAGACTCTTCACTAATGCTCACCAATGACCCAACTCCAATTCAATAGGAAATAGGAAGGCACGGAAGTTTTTGAGTCAGAGAATCAACATGAAGTAAGTAGTGTTTCTTTGGAAGGGTAATCTGGCAAGGGTCGAGTTCATCAAATAACAGGGAATGAACTTGGAGGCAAAGAGATCAACCAGGCAGGGTAATAGAAGGGGAAAATGGAAAGGAGGGGACAGATATGAAAGGTATTTTGATAGAAAAGAAAAATAGTGGAATGTGTTGACTATTTGGACATGAAAGATGAATCTGAGGAAAAATCAAAAGTTATGGTATGGTAGAAAAAACCCCTCAACTTGGAATCCTGGGACCTCAGCTCAGATCCCAACACCTGCATGAACTTTGCCATATGACTTAACCTCCTTGTCCTCAGTTTCCTCATCTGTAAAATGAGAGGGTCAGACTAAATGACCTCTAAGGTTCCTTCTAGCGATGGACCTCTATTCCTGGGAAGCATCTTGTTACATGTGTGTACAATTTCATTTGTAGCTCAGAAACGGAAATACTATTTTTGACTTAGTTCCAGTTTTGAGGCCAAGTGTGTACATTATACACTAGGAAAGAATCAGTATTGCTAAACCAACTCTCTTGAAAAGAACTGAGCCTCACTGTCCTTGGTCAAACACACACACACACACACACACACACACACACACACACACACACACATGCCAATGACTGGCTCAATTTAAAGTAGCCTTCTAAATGAGTGCAAAATGATGACAGCACTCTCCAAACCCTGCTTTTGTTAAATCTTCTTCCCCACAGAAGAGCCAAAATGAATAAATGGAGTGACATTAGGCTTCTTTGCCCACGTTTGACTTTTTTATGCCATCTTTTTTTATGCCATCGGGTTAAATCAGGACTCGTTGCCTCCAGGGAGAGGAGACACCTCCAAGTAGGGACACCTAGGGCAGGGATTCTTTACCATTTTCGCATCATAGACTCTCCTGGCTATCTGGTAAAGCCTGTGCATCCCTTCTTACAATCATATACTTAAATTCATAAAACGAAATTCTTAGGATTACAAAAGTAACAAAGGTTAGTGAACTAAATATGCAATTTTTTTCCCCATCCATTCACGAACCCCTAAGGACAAATGAATATCCATGAGCAGGGTCCCTGATTCCGAAAAAATGCTACCAATCCCTGTGTTTAGCCTTAACTGACCTCCTCGTGCTTGGAGAGTCTTCAGAGACAGCTGGAGTTGGTTCACCTCAGATTGGAACTTACAGTTCCCTTTTCCCTAACCCGGGAGACAATTACAATCCTTGGGCCATCTGGGCCTGGACTGTTGGTCTGGAGAGGGCTGAATTTCTGAGAACTGTTAAATGTGCTACCTCATTTCCTTGTGGCAGTATGAGACAAAGAGAATAGGCAATGAAGTCACCCAAAAATGCAGGTTTTTGTAGGTGGCTCAGTGGATATAGCTCCGGACTTGGGGTTGGCTAAGCTGAGTTCAAATCATTTTACTCTTGGTTTCCTCGTCTATAAAATGGAGATAATAATAGTATCTACTTCACTAGGTTGTGAGGAGCAAGTAAAATAATGCTTTTAAAATGCATTTCAAACCTTAAAATGTTATATAAATACCAGTAATTATTGTTCTGAGGCAGCTTGGTGGCATGGTGGTAGAGGGGGGCCCAGAGTCAGAAAGACCTGAGTTCAAATCCTGTCTCAGATACCTTACTAGCTGTGTGACCCTGGACAAGTCACTTAACCCTGTTTGCCTCAGTTTCCTCATCTGTAAAATGAGCTGAAGAGGGAAAATGGCAAACCACTCCAGTATCTTTGCCAAGAAAACCCCAAATGGGGTCACAGAGAGTTGGACACAACTGAAAAACGACTTAACAACAACAGCAAAAAAAGGAGGTAGTAATAGTACCTGTCACCCAAGGTTGTTGAGCGGTTAGAATATTTGTAAAGCACTTAGCACAGTGCCTGGCACATAGTAGATGCTTAATGAATGCTTGCTCCCTTCCTCCACCCCTGTAAGCATTATTATTCTTTTAGTTTGAATGAATATGCAATAAATAGAGTGAACTAAGGGGTCTAGTGCGAAGAAGAACAAATTACACATCCTTGGTTCCACTTTTATTCAATAATCCACATTTTGTAGCCTAGCAAGGGTGAGTCACACCTGCCTCTCTCCCTCACCAATATTCCCCAATATGTGCCACCTCAGTCCCTTGGGAGGAGATAGTTGTGTCGTCACACTTCCTCTTATAGCGCTATGACCATCAACAGGGTGGTGCAGACCTAGACCTAGGAGGGACCTCAGAGGCCATCCAGCCCAACCTTCTCACTGGACATTGAAGGACAGGCAGCCTGAGTCTGAATGTCTGTCTCCATCCCCTCCGACTCTCCCCCCCCAGCTGCTGGCTCTGAACTCTGCTTCTCAGTCTCCATTGTGAGCCTTCTAGCCTGCTAAGTGGGGAGAGGATGAAGTGCTCTCTTATCTTCTCTTCCCACTGTTCCCATCTTTCTTGAGCTTTACTTTGAGATCTTTGAGCCTTTTAACTGGTCATAGCCTTGTTTATACGATGGTCCCTTGGCCCATAGCCTAGACCAGTATACTCTTGCAAAAGTTCACACTTAATATAGAAGGGAGCCCTTTCAGAAATATGTCGGGAGCTCTGCCAAGCATGGGGAAACTTTACAGATGTATTCTACCTAAGTATTTATTCCTTTTTTCTTTTAATAGTATTTTATTTTTCCAGTTACAGGTAAAGATAAATTTTAACATTCATTTAAAAATTTTTTTTTACTCCAAATTTCCCCCTCCCCCTCATATCCCCCTTCCCTAAGATGGTAAGCAATTTCATATAGGTTATGAATAAATAAATAACACATACACATATACACTATACATATATACATACACACATTTTATTTATATACATACATACATATATATATGTGTATATATACATATATACATACATATATACATATATGTATATATACATATATACATATATAGAGATAGATTTATATATATATACATATCTATCTCTATACATATCCATCTATATCTTCATCTATATCTACCTATATCTTTAACTTTGGTAGAAAAGTGAGTAGAGGAGAAAAATCTCCCCAATGGGGATTTTCTCCTTTGTGGTCACAACAGACACAGCAACACTTTCTTAAACTCTTTTGGTATATGTGTGTGTGTGTGTTTGTGTGTGTGTGTGTGTGTGTTTGTGTGTGTGTGTGTGTGTGTGTGTGTATGTGGTGGGAGGCAGCAGTCAAGTGGTATACTTATGTAAACCAGTGTGTCTATAGGAAAACTAAAATATGTTCTTTTGAATAGGGGTGTCCACCTGGAATTACAGGGGTGCTATTCAAATATTCATGACTTGCCTCCATCCATTCAAGGCCCTCTGCTACCTAACACCATCACACCTTTCCAGTCTTCTCTCATATTTCTTCTCTCTGTGCTCAGGCCATACTCTCTGTTCCCTAAAAGTCCAGTGTGCTCTTGTTTCTCAGTGGCCATACCCACTCTGTTTCCTAGGTCAGGAAAGCCCTCCCTCCCCCTCTTCACCTCTTAATCCTTTAAAGCCCAACTCACATGTTATCTCCTCCTGGAAACTCTCCTTCTCAGACCTCATATAGCATTTAGGATTACACCTCTCTGATGCACTTACCATGTAACTCAGTGTATTATATATAGGTCTCTATGTGCACGTCTTATCTGGCTCAATAAATCTTTAGATAAGACCTTAGAAGTCATGGAGTCCACCTCCCATTTCGCAGATGAGGAAGCTGAGGCCCAGAGAGATTATTGACTTATCCAGGGTCACACAGCTGATAAGTATCTGGGCAAGATTCTAACTCAGGTCTTACTGACTCCAGATCCTGCACTCCATCCACTACGCTTGCTATGCTCTCTTATCACAACTTTGAATTTCCACCTGTGCCTAACACAGTAATCTATACACGCTTCATATCTAGTTGAGAGTTCAAGGTTTACTAAGCATACACACATTATCTCATCTGATCCTCAAAAAGCTCTGTGAGGAGGTGTTCTTATTGTCCTTGTCTAACAAATGAGGAGTCTGAGGCTCATCAGAATTGAAGTGATTTCTCCAGGAGCCACAGCTAGGAAATGTCAGCCAGATTTGAACCCGAGCCTCATGCGATTCCCTGTACTGTGCCTCTTATGTGCACCAAGTTGCCTCTGTAACAAATGTTGTAATAGCTTCTTTCTGTCAGATAAACAGAATGCCAGCCTCCCCAGAGGATTGTTATTAAACAAGCTTACCTTTTCCACTAATAAAAGACGAAATTAGGAATTGAGGTAAATTGAGGCCTTAATCTGGTACCCCTTGAAACAATCAAGACTGAACTTCAAATGGACAGTTAAGAGGGAGAAAGAATAGACTCAAACTTACAAAGAGTTTATTTAATCATTAATCACTTATTAATTATTTATAATTTAATTAATAATTTAGACAGATATCATTTTTGGTAAATTTGGACAGTTATGTGTGGTCATAAAGGTCATGTGGGTTTAGGCCTGAAGAATGATAATATTTCACATCTTCATAGGGCATTACAAACATGATCTAATTTGATCCTTGCTATCTGTGACCCTTGACAAATCACAACCATTGTCTGCCTCAGTTTCCTCATCTGGAAAATAGGGATAATAACAGCACCTACTTTCCAGAGTTGTTGTGAGGATACAATGAGATAATATTTGCAAAGCACTTTACAAACTTTAAAGTGCTATATCGAGCTATAAGAGGCTGTCAGTCAACTAGAATTTATTAAGTGTCTCCTATCTCCCAGGCACTATGTTAAGTTTTGGAGATTCAAAGAAAGGCAAAAACCAAAAAAAAGTCCCTGCTCTCAAGGATCTCACAGTCATCAGACTGTGAGGTAACACATTATTACTCCTGTTTTACAGAAGAGGGAAGTGGAGGGATGAGAAAAGTGAAGTATTTTTTCCAAGGTCACCCAGCTAGTAAGAAACCAAACTAGCATTTGGAGCAAAGTCTACTGACTTCCTACCACATCATACTGAAGAAAGATAGTCAGAGAAGAGTGACTTTCAAGTCTGGTGGTTGGGTTTGTTTGAGCTTTTTTTTTTTTTGGTCATGGAAAATGTACTATAATAGAATCTATTTTTAATCAAAGGAGAAGCTTACAGGCCATTTGTGGTCATTTGACACTTAGAAAATGCCAAGTCATGCCAATCTTACAAGAAATTTACAATTCATTGGTAAAGTAAGTAGTTAAGGAAAACACAGAAGATACAAATATCGAATCCTTAAAAAGGCAAAAGGTTGCATTAGAGGATGTGTGAGGGGAGGGTCATGCTGTGAAGTGGATGTCCATAGCAGGACCAGACTATAGAGTGGGACTGAAATATTTTCATAGATTGAATTATGTGAGAATGGGAGGGACAGACTGGTCTCTAGCACAGTGACTGATTGACTTACCCCAGTGACCTGGATTATCCACCGATGTCTTCCAACATAAGAAGCACCGTGCCCCAGAGAGCTAGAGTCAGGAAGCTCTGGTTTCCAATCCTGCCTCTAACACTCACTGACTATGGAATCATGGACAGCCCACTTTACCTCTTGAGTCTCCATTTCCTCATCTGTATCTCATAGGTATTAGCTCATACCCTGCCTCACAGGGTTATCAGGAGGCCCAAATAAGACAATACTTGTAAAGCACTTTATACACGTAGGGTGCTATATAAATGTATCTTATTATCATTATCATTATCATTACCGGTAAACTTAAGGAGAAATTCTCTCATTCTCTATATTTTATAGAGGAGGAAACTGAGTCTCAGAAAGGGTAAGAGAGTTGCCCAAAGTTGCAAAGAGAGTTTACACTTTTTGACTCAAATATCTTTCCATAAATTAAAGGCAATAAGATAATACTGTTTTCCATCAGCTTTCATATAGCTTGTGTGTTTAAGCCCCTGAAGACTGCTTTGTTTTGCCTAATTATGATATCAGACATCTATTTTGCACTTTAAAAATGATAAATATCTATTAAGCACCTACTATGGGCCAGGCACTAGCACTAAGCGTTGAGGATACAAAAAGATGCAAAGATAGTCCCTGGCCTCGGGGAGCTCACAATCTAATGGGAGAGACAGCAAGCAAACAAATATGTAAAAACAAGCAATGTACAGGATAAATAAGGAATAATGTAAAAGGAAAGGCACTACAATTAAGAGGGCTTGAAAAAAAACTTCCTGTTGAACAAGAGTTGAGACTTGAAGGATGCCAGGGAGGTCATTAGTTGGAGTGGAGGAGGGAGAGTGTTCCAGGCATGGGGGACAGCCGGAGAAAGTACTTGGAGCCAAGAGATGGAGTATCTTGTTCACGGAACAGCCAGGACGTCGGAGTCACTGGATTGAAGAATGCATGTTGGGGAGTAGGATGTAAGAAGACAGGAAAGGAGTGAGGGGAGAGGAGGAGTCGAGGTGATGAAGGACTTTGAATGTCAGAGGATTTTGTATTTGATCCCAGAGGTGATAAAGAGCTGTTGGAGTTTACTGATAGGAAGGTACTACAGTTGGACCCACAACACAATATTGTACTTTATTTGCTGAAAATTGACAATAAGGCATTACCAAAGTCATGTAGGGCCTAAAAAGAAAGCGGGACAGATGAATATCAGAACCTAAGCATTGCACTGGTAGTAAAAAATAATAATAATAGTCAAAATAACTAGAGGTAAGCTACCAGGTGGGTTTGTTAGAAGGACATGTAAAAGATGAAATGGTATGAGTAGGTTGTGATATGTGTCAGTGGAGGGAGTGTCTATGTTGATGCATCAACCTATCTCATTTGATACTTTCTCTCTTAGTTCAGAGGACTTGAGTTTTACTGCCTGGATAGTCTACACCAAGGCCCCCACCTCCAGCTACTAGGGCCACCTTTGCAAAATTACCCTGCATAGAGTTAACATGTCCTCCCCTCCCCACTCCTTCAGTAAGCCATAAGCTCCTTCACAGCAAAGACTGTCTCATTTTTGTCTTCCTTTTCCCAGTACCTAGCACAGTGCTTGATGATGGAAGGTGTTTAATAAATGCTTGTTGACTGGAGCTGCTAGTTGTTCAGTCATTTCAGTCGTGTCTGACTCTTCCTGGCCACATTTTGGGTTTTCTTGGCAAAGATGCTCTAATGTTTTGTCATACCCTTCTCCAGCTCATTTGACAGATGAGGAAACTGAGGCAAACAGAGTTAAGTGACTTGCCCAGGGTCACACAGCTAGTAAGTGTCTGAAGCCAGATTTGAACTCAGAAAGTTGAGTCTTCCTGCTTCCAGGCCTGGCACTTTATCCACTGTGCCAATCCTTCAAATTATCTTAAATTTACTTATCTGCATAAATATTGTTTTCCCTAAGAAAAAGGCATACTCCTGGAGATCTGAAAATGAATTTTTTGTTGTGTCTTAATATCTCTGTACCTATTACACTGCCTTATGTATGGTGAGCAAGTACGATAGGTTTTTTGAATAAATGAATATAAGACTCTGAATAAGTCGCTGCAACTCCTTGGGTCTCACTTTCTTCTTCTTTAAGAGGAAGGAAGGTAGACTAGCTGACCTCTGAGGCCTGGCTTGCCATTAAATCTGTGATGTATTATAAGGCATTCAAACTAAAGTGGCTTGCCAGACATTCTAGACACAATGGCATTAGAACCATTGTAAGCCAGGTTCTATTTAATTGGGCTATTTCCATGTCTAGCAAGTGACTCATAGCAGACATGCTTTGCTGATCATATCACCCAAATTCTAAGTAAAATTCTCTCCTAAAGCATTGGCCACGTCCCTTTCCAAACCCCTGCATTTACAGCAGGTCATATAGCCTTGCAGTTCATAAAAAATTCTATCAACAGATGCTTGCTCTACCAACCCGAATCCTCAAAAATTCTCAGTATTGTCACCTCCTCCGACCTTCTGTGGGTAGAGAAAGTGATATCCTTACTCCTTCCAAATGTTATTTCCTCTGACTAATGTACCTCTAGGACTCTGCTTGAGGTAGGCTGGCAGAATCAGGAAAAACCTCATGTAAGAGATGGGGCTTGAGCTGGGTTTCGAAGGAATGTAGAGTTCTACAGAGACAGAGGGAGTGCATTCCAGGCATGGGGCACAGTGTGTGCAAAAGCAAGGAGACAAGAGATGGAACATTGTGTATGAGGAACTAGAAGTAAACCAGCTTGGCGGGACTGAAGAATGCATGAAGAGGAGTGACAGAGTAAAACTGGAAATGTATGTAGGTTAGAAATGTATTGTGAAGGGCTTTAACTGCTAAGAAGAGAAGTTCGTATTTGATTCTCAAGGAAATTGGGAACCATTGAGGTTTATTGAGCAAGGGAGTGGTGTGGTCAGATAAGGGCTGAGGAAAAACTCTTTAGCCAATTTGTGAAGCGTAGATGAGAGAAGGGACAGACTTAAGTCAGGAAGGCCAATTAAGAGACAATTGCAGTAGTTTAGTTGAGCAGTGGTAGGGACCTACTATATAGAAGTCAGGTGCTAGCTGAGAGACAGACAAGTAGGACATGATCTCTGCTCTGACAGAATTTATCCTCTAATGGGGTGATGAGACTAATACACAAATAACTATGAAATGAGTTTGAACGTGATAAGTGCAAAGAAGGAGTTAGGACCTGTGAAAAAAGAACCAGCCCTGGGCTAGGGTAGATGAACAAGAATGCATTGGACTCCATTCCACAAACATTCACAAGTCATTTCCCTTCTCTAGGTTCCAGTTTCCTTATTTGCTGATTAAGGGAGTTCAGCTAAGATAACTGATGACATTTCTCCCAGCACTTGCTGTTGTTCAGTCATGTTTCTTCATGATCCCATGGACAAAGTCCACAATGTTTTCTTGGCAAAGATACTAGAGTGGTTTGCCATTTCCTTCTCCAGACACCCAAGGCTATAACCCAAGTGAGAAGGCTGTGAGTGCCCAGGAGAGGCTAGAGTAGCCTAAGAGAATTGAGGAGGGACAGAACACTCCTCACCTGGAAGACCGTGGGAGACTTCATAAAGGAGATTTCATCTAAGCTGGGCACAAAAGTAGAGCAACAAGGCAAGACGTGATTGGAGGGCCCCCCATTAGAACATGAGTTCCTTTTGGGCTTTCTTTGTGTCTCCAGCACACGGCACAGTGCCTGGCACATAGTAGGTGCTTAATAAATTCTAGTTGAGTGGTAGACAGACATAGTAGAGGACAATACTCGAGTGGATAATAGATACGGTTTGGCTGAAACCTCAAGGGCGTGATGGGAAATAGTGCTATGTGGGGAACACAAGTGAGTCAGTCTGGTTAAGAGTAGCCCATATGAGGAGGAGTAATGTGGAGTTCTTCTGGTGAGAGAAAGAAGATAGATGGCAAAGGACTTTAAATGCCAAACAGAGGATCCTATATGATCCTACAAGCAATAAGGAGCTTCTATGGGATGACATGTACTTTAGAAAGAACACTTTGGCACCCATATGGAGGATGGATGGGGGCAGGGTGGGAGGGTGAAACTAGGGGTTAGGTACTACTATCTGGAGGTTATTGCAAAAGTCCAGGTGAGAGGTGCTGAGGGTATGAATGAGACTAAGAGTGGAAGGTGCTTGAAGGCTGTGAAGGGGGATGACTAGATGGATGTAAGTGCCCTTTACAGAAACGGGGGTGTTGAGAGAGATGATTTTGGGGGGAAAGGTGATAAGTTCTGTTTTTGAGTTTGAAATGCCAATCAGACATCCAGATGGAGGGGTTTAGCAGGTTGTCAGTGGGAATGAAGCTCAGGAGAGTAACGAGGGCTAGATCTGTAGATCTGGGAGACAATTGAACCTATAGGAGCTAAAGAAATTACAGAGAGAGAGAGTGTGGGGAGAGAAGAGAAGAGGGCCCAAGGCAGAGTCTGGCATATGGAACTGGGTGTAGGAGTAGGGGACATTATACAGATGACCATCCCACAAGGGAAACTGAGGAATATTGGGGAAAGTAAGAGAACAGGAGAGAGCACTGTCCCCAAAACCCAAGAATGAGAGAATATGCAGAAGGTGGGAGTGGTCAGCTGCTGCAGAGAGGTCAAGAAGGGTAAGACCTGACAAAAGGCTTAGGGATTTAACTACAAAGAGATCACAGGTGACCTTGGAGATTGCCAAGACTCCCCAAAGGAGGTGAATCTTGTTTCATATGATAAACATACTTCTAAAAAGTTGTACATAATGTAAACATTTGTAAAATGAATGATAATAACTTAAATGTGCTAATAAGAAAACCCTAGGTCGAGTCAGTTGCTCATAAGACAAAAGCTAGCCAAAGTAAGAGCTTCATTAGCTTTGGAACTTACCTCTTCCTACCATATTATAGTTCAAATGTGGCCTCTGTTCTGGCTGGAAACTCTGAGGGTCTTCCCCTCCCAGAATGATTCTTTTGAGAGGCCATCTTTTTCCTCAATTTTTACCTCACCTTTAATCAATGGATGGGTGTTGCCTCAGACAAACTGAGACTGGGAAAGGCTTTAGCTTAAAAAGGTCAAGCTAACCCACTGCATCCTGGGTCATTGCCAGTCATCCTGACCTGTGTCTTGCCACTGGACTCAGATGACTCTGGAGGATAGTGAGGCTGATGACTTTACAAAGCCCTGCCTCACTTAAATCCAATTCATTTGCAAGTCAAGACATCACCCTCCTGATGTCATTAGTGCTCTCTGAGAACAAAAGAAAAACCACAACCACCACCACTACAGCAACAGTTCAAATACACAGGCTACTACTAAAAATTCTCTGGGGTGCCTTAAGGCACCTAAACCATCTGTATTGAGCCAGAATAAAACAACAGTTAAACACACAGGCGTTTTTGAATAGCAACTTGGTATTTGAAGCCACCCTCTGCTGGATCTTTATGTGAAGAAAAGAATACAGAAACAAATAATCATCCCAATTTTATCTAATATAAAATTTATCTTTGAGTTGATTGGATTTACTTAAAGTAAACAACATCTGTGATTAAATACCCACAACAGAGTGGGGAACCTGCAGTCTTAAGGCCATATGTGGCCATCTAGGTCCTCAAGTGCGGCCCTTTGACTGAATCCAAACTTCGCAGAACAAATCCCTGTAATAAAAGGATTTGTTCTGTAAAACTTGCACTCAGTCAAAAGGCCACACCCAAGGACCTAGAGGGCCACGTGTCGCCTGGGAGCCACAGGTTCCCCACCCCTGACATAGTAGATGGTTATAACACAATGACTTCATCTTATTCCCTTCACCCAGTCTTGAACAACACAAAACCACCACATCCATCTTCCTTATGTGCTTTTGCACTTTTCCCATTTCCGCTTTTTTTTTTGTCCTGCTTTTCCTGCCATTCTTTCATGCAGGGGGAAGAGTGCCTGGTGAGGGGAGGGCATGTGTCTGATGTCACAGTAAAGCCATTGCATCCCAAGGACAAGGACGGGGTGTCCAGGGACTGGGATGAAGCCAATGGGTGTTGTTGTGTATGAGATCTGGACAAGTCTCCCGCTGGGTTGGGGATGGCCAGGCACACAGGCTACTGATCTAATCTCAGACACTATTCTTCTGGAAGAATGTCTGAAATGCTTTAGATGTGACTGAAGAACAAATGTGTGACAGGATTTCCTCCTGGGAGTGAGTGATCATGTTTGTCCAAATGCTAGAGGCTTTGCCACAGAAAGTTCTTCCTGAGAACAATACCCCACAATGGTGTCCCACAAGGCCACCCTGCTAGTGCTGATCTGGCCGATAGAAATAATAATTTCACAATGATGTAGATAATATTACAGACCTTTGTTCAGACCATTCCCAAGGCCTCCAAAGCCTTTTCACTTCCCCTTTATTCACTTGCCCTATTGCCTTTGAAATCCCACCCACCTTTCAAGGCCTAGCTCCAATGCTGCTTACTTCATGAAGACTTCCCTGATTCCAGTCCCATTCCCTTAAGTCAGTAATGACCTTTCTCTTTGAGACCTCAAGTCACATTTTGTGCATTTATCTTGTGCATTTACTATGTGTCAGTGATATGCTGGCATAAGGCCTAGAATATAGTAGATCTCTAATAAATGCTATTGATTGTTTATAAATCACCTATTAGGCTGCAATGAACATAAGGTAGACACCTAGACACCATGCTTTGTCTTATTTTTTGTTTTGTTTTAAAGTCTGAAGAAGATTTGCTATGCAACGGGTGATTTCAAAAGAAGAAATTACAGTCATTCTATCAGACAAAGCAAAAACAGAAATTCACAATGCCCGACCAATCTTTGTATTTTCTCCAAGACCTATTGCAATGGTTTTCACATGGCAGGAGCTCAATAGATATTTGTTGAATTTTATGTATGTTCATAATAAGAGCCGCCCCTTGATTTTTCATAGTCACAGGTGGAGCTCGGAAGCATAAGAAATGTAAATCTACAAATAATCCAGATGACTCATTTAAATCAATTTCTAGAATGAGTATTAATTCGTGGATGAATTAAACAT
Organism: Phalanger gymnotis; assembly: GCA_028646595.1. NCBI lineage: Eukaryota > Metazoa > Chordata > Mammalia > Diprotodontia > Phalangeridae > Phalanger > Phalanger gymnotis. Next base: position 545,803,604 of record CM053622.1, read on the forward strand.
GAATTCAATCTTTATTAACTGCCTACTATGTGGAAGGAACTCTGTTAAAATTGGTGGGAGAAATAAAAATGATAAAACACAGCGATCCTCACCCCTAAAGAATTTATCATGTACTGCCTACCACTGGCTGCTTTGTCTAGGAAGTGGGGCACTGAGCTTAACCAATGAGGAGATAAACAGTTTTTGGGTGAATCTCTGATGCTTATCATCATTGCTCAGATTCCTGTTTTGCTATCCTCCATGTCCAAGCTCTGGAACAACAGAGGACTCTCACACGCAGGTAACCAGGGAAGACAAATGTCACACAGGCTCCTGCCTACCTCTCCCAGGAGGCCTTGGCAGCCATAGAAAACACAGAAGGAAAGCTAGAGGATCACTAGGCTATCACAACTAAGCTGAATCATCTCTCCTCTAAACCTTATTTTCCTGAGCATTTCCTCTTCCACTCTTCTAAACATCGTCCAGTGTTCCACCAAAGGAAGGCCAGCTTGACATCTGTACATCAGCATTATTCTCCAGCCATGTCCTCACCTAAATGTTCTTGTCCTCTAATCCTGGTGCAAGTAGAGATTTTAAAATTTATAATTGGTACAAGGTCTCAGCTGTGTTCCTCCACTTCTTGCATCTGGTGTTGAAATAGTCCAGCAGAGTTAATAACTAAAAATCAAAGCAGAATATCACCATTCAAAGACATTCATTCTGTGACAAAATCTAATGATAGATAATGCATTTATTGGATCATTTACTACAAAGATAAGGCATTTGTTATATGCTTACTTTGTGCTAGGAGAAGGTAAAGCCCAATTTTTAAAAACTATAGATCAAATTTTCATATATTAGGTTTGCTTAAATTGAGCCTTATGTGTATTTTAAGCGCATGAGAGATGGATGCAAGAAAGACACCTAGCTCAGTCTCCTTAGAAAAAAGATTAATTCTATTCCCTTCACCCTGCCTTGAACATCACAAGAGATTAGCACATCTATCTTTTTCGTGTTTCTGTCTTTTTGTCGAATGCATGAAGACAGAGAGGTAGAAATAAAACCCACTGGGAACTCAGAAGCTGAATGGAATGACTAAAGTGTCCCCTGCTCACCCTTCATTCCCTGTGCTTTCCCCATCCCCATGACCACAGGAAGTCTGGGTAGCATCTCCTGGAAAGATGCCCATGATGAGCTGGGACAGTAACAGCATCTCATACTTGTATAGTATTTTGTGTTATATAAAGAGGAAGTAGAAACAGTACTATATTTGGAACCAAAGAACTTGGGTTTAAACCAGTCACTCAACAAAACATTTTAGTGCCTACTACATGCCAGACACTGTGTTAGGCACAGGAGATACAAAAAATGAAACAAATCCTACATTCCACTTGTGCTACTTACTATCTTTGTCACCTTAGGTAAGCCACTTGTCCTAAGTCTCAGCCTGCTTTCAGCTCTAAATTCCATAATCCCAGATGCTTTCATATATATCTTCTTCTTAGATCTTTACAAACCTAATGACATAGGCAAACAGATAATGGTATTCCTATTTCAAAGATGAAGAAACTAAAGCACAAGGAATTTAAATGACTAGAATGTCCCTTGAGATAGCTATTGGGCTAGTTTGCAGGATAGGGAGTAGAATTTCAAAGAAACATGATTTCCAGGTCACACGACCAACAAGATGGAGGACTAGACATTTTCTTCAATCTTTACAACCTCAAGCCTTTCCAAAAGAGGAATTATGCAAAATGGATGAAATGATTTCAGTTGTCTCCGTGGTCCAGAATACCAAGAATCAAAGCAATGTAAAAAAATTTGATGAATTAACAGCAGAGAATACCTAACTCTTAACACACTCAGCACCTCCTCCCCCACCACCCACCATGTTCTTGGCAGCAGAGCTTCATATGCTAAAGCATGTGCTTACAGCAGAACTCAACTCTACACACTGACCTTGCTCCTCCTGGAATTTCAAATGGGAGAAATTTGCCCATCAAGAGAATGGAGGAACAGAGGCATAAGGGACAAGACACATATGTGTTTGCGTGGCACTCCACTAAGCCTGAGGGGAAGAGGCCAGCATCCATGTAGGGCTAGTTGTAACTAGAAATCACTTGGGGCAAAGACCAAGTCTTATGAGCTATAAATAGCCTATGGTGAGAGTAGGCTGAGTTGCTTTGAAATTAGCCCTCAGGGAAACCACCATCAAAGTGGTGGGACTCAGAAAGTGAACAGTAGGGGAAATTAAGGGGAAAAGACAGAAATGACCAAAGATCTCAGAAAGAATAAAACTCAGTTAAAGACCTTGAGCACATGCAGATAAGCCAACAAGGAATTTACTAAAAGCAAATCTAGATCGGGTTGAGTCGAGGCATCTATGAATAAATTTCAAGACGAAAGAAAATAAATCGACAGAGCTTGAAACCACAGCATTCAGTTCCTGAATGGCTTAAAAGAGAAATAAGAATTATGAAATCAAAATTTATGGCCTGCACAGGAAAAATAATTAGCAGAATAAAAAAAAAACATTTGAATCCATGGTGGTAAGAGTCATCAAAGAAACAAGAGAATAACTGATTGGGAATGAAATACACAGAAGTGAAGGACAATCTGGAAGAAGAGGAGCAAAAAAAATAACATTGAAAGAAAATGAGATATCTATACAAGCAAAACGTAACTGATTTCAAAAACAGAATGCACAGAGACAACTTAAGGATTATAGGGATCCCAGAAGAACAAAGCATAGTTCAAACAATTGGTACAAAATATTCCCCCCAGAAAAAAAAAAAAACCTATGACAAACTCTCCCATCAGTAAATATAGAGTTTAGAAGAAAGCTGAATTAAACATGGAGCACATGTGTCAAAAGGGATAACTTACAACTCCTGAAGTCCTTTTTTAATATCCCTAAGATATTCACCTTAGGTATCTTTAGGCTGGGCTCTTTATAGAGTCTTAAAGCTACCTTTTCTCAATGTTTCTAGTTTGCCTTTGGCTTCCAGAGCAGACATTGCCACTATGCTATTCCAGGCACACTGCTAGGATTTCAGTGAAAAGTCCAGATCCTCCAATCTTTCAAAGTTTACAAGGTCATCCTCTGGTCAAAAAAAGGCGAGGGGGAAAGGAGTCCTTTCTCCCACTCTCAATCCATTCCTTCTCAGAAACTTGACTCGGATTGCTTCCAACACTCACTTGCTAGACACTAAAGTAATGTTTGACTCTAAACTAGCTTACTATTTTATATAAAATACCTATAGGGCATGACTGAGTTTCTTCAGCCACTTTAAATACCTCCTGTATCATTTCACTCCATTTCATGTAATGGCTTTCAAAGATTTCTTGCACCTCCAATTGAATGATTCAATTTAATTGATTGAATTATCAATTCAATTGATTGATGTCTTGATCTTTTGTACATCTAGTTCATATTTCTGGTTCATTGACTGAATTAAGACGTCACTTTTAAGTGGGATAGGGTGATTGATTTATTGATTCAATGGATTCCTACTTCCCCCAACATCTTATAGTCTGTCTTTCTATCTGTCATTTTTCCTTCTTCTGTTGCTTCATTCCCTCATGCCTTTTCCTTGTCTTTGATCAAACTATTACTCCTACCCGAAGTAGTCTTTGATTTATTTGCTGAAATCCGAACCATCTTTCAAGGTTCAGTTCAGGCAACATGTCGTCAATGAAGTCCCTGATCTCCTTTTTCACCCTCAAAGTAACTAACTACCTCTCCCTCTGTAATCCAATGCCAAGTTGTCACTCACTTATAATATGTTCTCCTTGTACTAGAGTTGTTTGTGAACTTTCCCCATGCTCCTACTATGTTTTAAACCCCTTGAGAGAAGATACTCTGTCCTCTTCATTTCCATATACTTGTGCTTAGCCTAGTTCCCTCAATAAAGTAGGTGCTCAACCATTCAGTCAACATTTATTAAGCATTTGCTACATTCGAGGTACTGGAGTTTTAAAGGCAAAAGCAAAACACGACTTGTTCTGAAGGAGCTTCTTTTCTAAAGAGCGGACAGTATATATAAATATAAACATATATGGAACATATACAAGATAAATGTGAGCTGGTTTAAGCAGAGGATAGATTAGCAGCCAAGGGACCAGAAAAGAGTTTGCAAAGAGGGAAATACTTGAGCTGAATTTGGAAGGAAATTGTGGTTTCCAAGAGGAGAAAGTAAGGAGAAAGTCAATACCAGGCATAACAGACAGCCTCTGTAATGCTTGAAGATAGGAGATGGAGCATTGTATGCTTGATGAATTGAATGGAACTAAACTGAATGAAATAGAAACTATATATATATATATATATGTATATATATATATATATACATATATATATATGTGCATATATATATATGTGTATGTGTGTGTACATATATATACTATATCTATATATCTATATATACACTATATCTATACTATACTATATATACATACTATATTACATATGTGTGTATACACATATATGTATTTATATATATGTGTCTGAAAAAAATATAAATATATATATATATATATACATATGTATTTGTTGTTGTTATTGTAGAGGTTGTTTAGTCATTTCAGTCACATCTGACTCTTTATGACCCCATTTGGGGTTTTCTTGGTAGAGACACAGGAGTGTTTGCCATTTCCTCTCCAACTCATTTTTATAGATGAAGAAACTAAGGCAAACAGGGTTAAGTGATTTTCCCAGGATCACAAAGCAAGTAAGTGTCTAAGGCCAGATTTGAATTCATGAAGAATATGCATGTGTGTATATACATGTGTATGTGTGTGTATGTGTGTCAAACACAGTGCCTCCATGTTCATCATTATCCTCAAATGCCATAACCTATATTATCAAATCAGCTCAGTTACATACAATCATAATTATCTAAAATTCTGAACTCTAAAATTCCTTCTCTGATCATAATATCCCATTCGTCTAGCCCTACCTCTGTTCTATGTCATTCCTCCTAATCCTATTATCCTTAAATGTCTTATTGGTTCTCTTTTTTTATAACTTTAATTTCATTTGTTAAAATTAATTTATTTTTAGTTTTCAACATTCACTCCCACAAGATTTTGAGTTCCAAATCTTCTCCCCATCTCTCCCTTCCCCCCAGCCCAATACAGTGTGTATTCTGATTACCCCTTCCCTCAATCTGCCCTGCCTTCTATCACTGCTCCTCTTCTCTTATCCCCTTCCCTTCTATTTTCCTGTAGGGCAAGACAGATTTCTATACCCCCATTGCCTGCATATCTTATTTCCCAGTTGCATGTAAAAACAATTTTTAACATTCATTTTTAAAACATTCCACATTCTTTGCCTTCCTCCCTCCCCACCCACCCTCATTGAGAAGGCAAGCAATTTGATTTAAGTTATACATGTGTAGTCATGCAAAACACTTCCATAATAGTCATGTTGCGAAATACTAACTATACTTCCTTCCATCCTACCCTGCCCCCCATTTATTCTATTCTCTCCTTTGACCCTATCCCTCCTCAAAAGTGTTTGCTTCTGATTTTTCGCCCCCCACTTGCCTTCATTTCTATCAACCCCTCTCTCTCTTATCCCCTTCCCCCTACTTTCCTGCAGGGTAAGATAGATTTCCATACCCAATTGAGTGTGTGTGCTATTCCCTCCTTCAGCGAAATTTGATGGGAGTAATGTTCACTCATTCCCCATCACCTCCCCCTCTTCCCCTCCACTATAAAAGCTTTTTCTTGCCTCTTTTATGTTAGATAATTTACTCCATTCTACCTCTCCCTTTCTCCTTCTCCCAGTACATTTCTCTCTCACTCCTTAATTTTATTTTTTAGATGTCAACCCTTTGTATTCAACTCAGCCTGTGCCCCCTGTCTATATACATCTATCTATACCTATATCTATCTATCTCTGTATCTCTATATCTCTATCCCTTTTATTCCCTCCAACTACCCTAATACTGAGAAAGGTCTCATGACTTACAAATATCATCTTTCCATGTAGGAAAGTAAACAGTTCAACTTTAATAAGTCCATTATGATTTCTCTTTCCTGTTTACCTTTTCATACTTTGCTTGATTCTTGTATTTGAAAGTCAAATTTTCTATTCAGCTCTGGTGTTTTCATCAAGAATGCTTCAAAGTCTTCTACTTCAATGAATTTCCATTTTTTCCCTTGAAGTATTATACTCAGTTTTTCTGGGTAGGTGATTCTTGGTTTTAATCCTAGCTTCTTTGAGCTCTGGAATATCATATTCCAGGCATCCCTTAATGTAGATCCCTTAATGTAGAAGCTGCTAAATCTTGTGCTATCCCAATTTTGGTTTCTTTCTGGATGCTTGCAATATTTTCTCCTTGACCTGGGAACTCTGGAATTTGGCTGCAATAATTGCCTGCCATAGGAGTTTTCCTTTTGAGATCTCTTCCAAGAGGTGATTGGTGGATTCTTTCAATTTCTATTTTACCTTCCGGTTCTAGAATATCAGGGCAATTTTCCTTGATAATTTCTTGAAAGATGATGCCTAGTCTTTTTTTGATCATGGTTTCAGGTGGTCCAATAATTTTTAAATTCTCTCTCCCGAACCTCTTTTCCAGGTCAGTTGTTTTTCCAATGAGATATTTCACATTGTCTCCTATTTTTTCATTCTTTTGGTTCTGTTTTATAATTTCTTGATTATTCATAGAGTCCTTAGCTTCCATTTGCTCCATTCTAATTTTTAAGGAATTATTTTCATCAATGAGCTTTTGAACCTCTATTTTCATTTGACCAATTTTGCCTTTTAAGGCATTCTTCTCCTCATTGGCTTTTTGAACCTTTTGTTGCCATTTGGGTTAGTCTATTTTTTAAGATGTCATTTTCCTCAGCATTTTTTGGGTCTCCTTTAGCAAGCTATTGACTTATTTTTCATGATTTTCTTGCATCATTCTCATTTCTCTACCCAATTTTTCCTCTACTTCTCTTACTTAATTTTTAAAATCCTTTTTTAGCTCTTTCATAGCCTGAGACCAATTCATATTTTTCTTGGAGGCTGTGGATGTGCTTTGACTTTGTTGTCTTCTTCTGGTTGTATGTTTTGATCTTCCTTGTCACCAAACTAAGATTCTATAGTGTGTTTTTTTTATGCAGTTCACTCATTTTCCCAGCCAATTACTTGAGTTTTTTTAGCAATTTGTTAAAGTAGAACTCTGTTTCCAGAATGGAGAGTGCACTGTCCCATGCTTCAGGGGTTTTGTGCAGCTGTTTTCGAGATATTTCTAGGGACTTGTAAATTTTTAGTTTTTTCAAGGTTGTATGATCAAAAGAGAGGTGTTTACTCATCTCCTGGTCTGTACCCTGGTCTGTGAGTGACCACAAGCACTCTTTTCTGCATTGGAACTTCAAGGACTGTTCTCTCTCCACCACCACCACCACAAGCTCTGCTATGTCAGTGCTCCTCCTTGCCCCAGGGCTGCCATCCAGGACTGCAACCCAGATCCAAGCAGGGCAAAGCAAGATAATCCTGCTTTAGTGCCAGAAAAGAGACCTCTGTGATCAGCCACTTAATCACCTCACCATCTGTTGGTTGAGAGCTCCAGAAGCAGCTGCTGCTGCTGCCACCACAGCCACTGGCAGACCATGCTCCTCTCTTACCCAGGTCCAACAGACCTTTCATACTGACTTTATAAGTTGTCTTTGGCATGTGTGGGTTGAAAGGTCTGGAAACTGCCATAACTGCCAGTGATTCAGTCCCCTGAGGCTTATTCCAGGTTTGCTGGGGGTCTGGTCTGTGGCAGCATGGCCCATGTTAGACTGCACTCTTCTCTCAGACTGGTACAACAAACCTTTCCTGTCAACTTTCCAGTTTGTCTTGGTTTGGAAATTTGTTTTACTCTGTCATTTTGTGGGTTCCGCTTCTCTAGAATTGGTTTAGAGTCATTTTTACAGGTTTTTGGAGGTGTTTGAGAGAGAGCTCAAGCAAGTCCTTGCTTTCACTCTGCCATCTTGGCTCTGCCCCTGCTTCTCTCTTTTTTTTTTTTACCTCACTGTCTCTTCTCCCAATTCCCCACTAACTATTCCTTGCCCCCCCTTTCCCACAGAAACCTTTCTTGCCATAAATAAGTATAGTTTAAAAAATTGGTGTCTGAAGTTATGTGCCTCCCTCTCCATATATAGTCTACTATTTCTCTGCCAAGAGGAAGTTGGAATAGATGATGCTATGTCCATTCTCTGAAGTCAAATTTGAATCCAAGATGTTTTGTTTGTCATGGTTTTCTATAAGCTATTTTTTCTTGTTCTAGTTTCTTTGCTCTTTGTCAATTCATCATAAGTCTTCCTAAATTTCTCTGAATTCTTCACATTCACCTTTTCTTACAGCATGATAATATTCCATTATGTTCATATACTACAATTTGCCTAGCCGTTGCCCAATCAAGAGCCATTTGTTTCTCTTTCAGGTCTTTGTTCGTACAAAAAATGTTGCTATGTATATTTTTGTTTATTTTCATTCAGTTGTGTCCAACTCTCCATGACCTCATTTGGGGTTTTCTTGGCAGAGTTACTGGAGTGGTTTGCCATTTCCTTCTCCAACTCATTTTACAGATGAGGAAACTGAAGCAAACAGGATGAAGAGATTTGTCCAGGGTCACACAGCTAGTGTCTTGAGACTGGATTTGAACTCAGGAAGATGAGTCTTCCTGACTCCATACCCAGTACTTTATCCATTGTACCATCTCCCTGCCTCTATTTTTACCCTCTAATCTTGGTCATTGTGATGCTAATGTGATCAAAGATCTTCCCTAGCCATTCAATAGGCCTCAGGTGGAGCTAGTTAAGTGAAGCTTGATTAGGAGAGGTTTGTTTGTAGGCAAGCCCACACCCGTTTGCTATTAGGTGCTAAGCCCCAGGCCTACACAGGATATGTATACCCTGTGGATAGCCATTAAGCTCAGAAGAGAAAGAGCTATGAAGAGACAGAGAGAGCTGCAAGAAGAATAAGATGCAGAGTAGAAAGAGAGCTGTGAGAGAGGGAGAACTGGAAGAGACTCAGAGATGGAGAAACAGAGAGAGAACTGGAAGGGCTCTGAGAACTGCAAAGGCTTTCAGAGCTGTGGGAGGAGAGGATGCAGGCAAGCAGGCAGTTAGGATTCATGAGTGAGTGTTTATGGGAAGGCCCTAGCCGAAGGGAAGGTTACAGGATGGCTTGGCTCTTTGCTGTGATGCTGTGTTTTAATCTCCTTGCTGTTACACTGAGGTGGACTTACTGGTTTTGGGATACAATTACTGCTATGTCAAATTGGGGTTATTGGTTTTGGGATTTGATCCTCTAGTGTCTGAAAAAAATGTCTTACTTCTTCTGCCTTCTATACAGAGAGTCTCTTATACTTTGTAATTCCAAACTAAACAGGCATATTCATGGTCACCAAAGATATCATGAATCTTGCCTAACTGATACAGTCACCCCCAAGTCTCTTTCTAGAGCCATCTTCATACTCCCTCTACGTTGTTCTCCTTCATAAACCCATCAGCTTCTAAGGGTTCTGTTATTTCCATACAGATGATTCTCATATATATATATTCAACTCTAATCTCTCTTCTGAACTTCAATCTCATTTCACTGTGTACTGAGTATCTCCACCAAAATGTCACATTAACAACAGAAGCTCAAGCTGTTCAAAATTGAATTCATTATCTTTTCCCCTGAACTTGACTTTCCTTTAAACTTTTTCCATTATTGTCTGTTGAGTTACTACCATCTTCCCTGCTAACCTTGACTGTTTCTTCTCCCTCACTCTCCATATCCAGTTATGTGCCAAGTCTTACACTTCCAAATAGTTTTCTCTTCCAATCTGTCCCCTTCTTTCCACTCAGATAGCTACCACCCCAGTACAGGATCTTTCCAGGACTTTTATAATAACTTCGTAATAGGTCTCTTTGCTTGCATTTTCTCCTCCTCTTCGATCCAGCCTATATATCACTGCCAAAACAATCTTTCTAAGCAACAGGTTTGACCACCTTAGTTTATGCTCAAAAAAACTTATGTGGCTCCTTATCACCAGATAAAAATACAAATCCTTTAGCCTGTCATAATTTAAAGCCCTCCATAATTGGGGTTCAATGTACTCTCTGAGGTTTATTTATTTTTCCTCCTCCTCACACAATCTACGTTCAAATCAGTTTGGAATACTGGCAGTTCTCCAAACTCAGCATTCATCTCTATTCATTGCACATCTTCCTCCATACCTATAATGCCTCTTAGAATTCTTCAAAGATCAGATTAGGAGCTACAATTTCTTTTCTTTTTTAAAAATTTATTTATTTATTTTTAGTTTTCAACATTCACTTCCATAAGATTTTGAATTCCAAATTTTCTCTACTCCCTACCCTCCCCCTGCCCCAAGATGGCACGCAATCTGATATAGGCTCTACATATATATTCATATTAAACATATTTTCACATCAGTCATGTTGTAAAGAAGAATTAGAACCAATGGGAGAACCCAAAGAAGAAACAAAAAAAGTGAGAGAGAGCAAATAGTATGCTTCGATCTTCATTCAGACCCCCATAGTTCTTTCTCTGAATATAGACAGTATTTTCTATTACGAGTATTTTGGAATTGTCTTAGCTCTTTGCATTGCTAAGATGAGGTAGGTCTATCAAAGTTGGTCATTGTACAACGTTGCTGTTACTCTGTACAATGTTCTAGGAGCTACCTTTTCACTGGAGCCTTTCTTGACCTTCCCCACACCACTAAGTTTTTTCTGCTTTCTAACTTCTCAAATTATTAAATATTTACTGATATATATATATATATATACATATATATATATATATATTTGGTGCCTCACTCCCTTCCTGTGTCCCCAAAGAAGGTAAGCTCCTTGAGACTTAGATTTTGTATTGAATCAGTCAATCAGTAAGAGGCATGTGATTGATTTGAGAATCTAGGCTTCCTTTCACCTAGGTTATTCCTTTGATTAGTTAACTGATTCTGTAACTTAAAGAAGCATTCTTTCCTGATACGGGGGTAGAGCATCTTGTTAGTTATACATTAATTGGGTTTGAAGGGTGTGGATCTCTTATACTAAGAAAGCAAAAGATAGAGAGACAGCCTTAAATTCAGGACAACCTGGGTTCAAATCCTGGGTCTAATGTTTTACAGTATCTGTGCACCTGTATTAACCCACCAGGACCCACAGCAACTTTCTAAGATTTAAAGGTACATAAATCAGTTGGAAAGATGCATTGGTAGAGGGACTTTCCTCACCAGAAGTTCACTGGTCTGGACCAAAAACACAAAACAAAACCAAAAAACCCAATTGTTTAGAACAAGAGAGGTCTTTGCTTCCTTGAACTTTCTTCTGGTCATACTATGGCTGGAGTGTTATGGAATGACATTTTAAGGAGAATAATAACCAACTATAGCGAATCCACAAAAAAAAAAGCAATCAAGACAGTTTGAGGTCTCAAAACCCCAAATGTAAGAGACACGGGACCATATGGTTAAAAGTTTGAAGAAACCTCACAAATCATTGTCCAATCACCTCTTTTTAAGAAAGGAGGAAAACAAGACAGAGGTGCAGTGATTGCCCAAGCTCCCACAGTTATTTGGATGAGACATTTTGGGGTGGCCCACACCAGGGACTAAGAGCAACCCAATGAAGTGTAAGGGAGGGTTTTTAGGAGGTATGTGTTGGTATCTCATCAGAGTCCATTGTTTATCCAAAGACTTCTTCCTTCTCCATAACACCAGGACTCAGGAGAGCTGCTTCTTACAGCCTGATTTGGGTTTCCTCCTCAGGGTTCTGAAGCGGTCTCTAAAGCAAGGACTTGGGAAATCTCTCTAGTTCTTCCTGTTACAGCTTTCTAGCTCAGGTTTCCTCTCCCTTTTTCTTTAGCTCCATATAGAGTAGAACTCCTCAACTAACTCCTTCTCATTTTATACAGAGGAGTATGAGATTTGGGGAGGTGAGCATACTGGCCCAAAGCTACATAATGAAGCAGCTTTATTTGATAACAGGCTTCTTCATCCCTAAGTAGCCAAGTAGTGAAGTGGATAGAGCACTAGACCTGGATATTCAGCAAGACCTGAATTCAAATCTAGCCTCAGATACTTACTAGCAGGTATACTCAGGGAAAGATACTTTGTCTGCCTCAGTTTCTTCAAGTGTGAAATGGGGATAACAATAGCCCCTGCCTCCTAGGGTTGTTATGAAGATAAAATGAGATGATAATGGTTAATTGCTTTGTAAATCTTAAAGGTCTATATAAGTGTTAGCTTTAATTAATTCACTGCTTAGCTATCTATAACCAAGGCTCATTGCTTGGTTCCAACACTGCACCTGGAGATAGGAAAACCTGAGTTACAATCCTCCCTCTGACACTTTCTCATTGGGTAACCATGGGCAAACCAATTAACTTCTCCGAATGCCAGTTTCTGTAAAATGGGGATAGGGTTATAGTGATGCTTAAGAAGAAACATCTGTAAAGTCAATGTACTAAATGTCCATGATGATGATGATGATGATGCAGCTTATATACTCTATTTCTCCTTGATGCTTCTATTTGTTTCCTTGATCAAATTTTCCATTTCACAAGAAATTTATAATCCTGAGATATAGAGCTTCCTTTTACTTTCTCACTTCCCTGCCTCCTGATTACAAATATGTCCTAAAAGACCAGAATCTGAGAGACACATATACTTGAAATGACTTCCAATTTATCCTTCCAAGAGTTCAGCCCTTGTGCTCTCGAGACAATATTTTAGAGTAGCTAAAAGAAATCAAGGTCCAAAAACTTCATGCCCAGAGCAGGGACAACACCTTTGCCCATAACTGAGGATTCCCCATGTCCGCAGTCTGAAACACCAGTTTGCTTGAGTGGGTCAGGATTCCTATCCAGCCACTCACATCCTTGTGACTGAATCATTTTGTAATTCCTATTAAGGACCCACCTCTCCAACCGCAGGGAGAGCAGCTCAGTACTTAGTCAGTACAATTAGTTAGCCTAATCATGAGGAACCAAAAGGAGACTGCTAAGGGGTATGCTGGAGCCAGCTCTAACTGGCTCGCTGATGATAGCTTATTGTGAAATTTTCAATGTGAGCATTTATACCTTAGAAATCAATTGCTACAGATCAGGGCTTCATTTATTGTTTTGTTGATTGTCTAGATTGAAGAAAGTGCTAATGATGCAGATTAAACTTAGAAACATGTGCACACGGTGTTGTTTTGTTTTCCTCCCTGGAGAACCCAGTTGTTAAAAATTTACCTCCACTGCCCGGTGTTGCTTGATAAACATTACTTGAGCTCAGGAGTGCAGTAAATGGCTCAGGGTATGAAGTGATCATTAACCAGAGGTTTGGTGACTATAGGCTAATTAATATAATAATAAAAATAATAACGATACCTGGCATTTATATAATCATCAAGGTCTGAAAAGTACTTAAAATCCTTTCTCTCATTTGAACCTCAACACTCTCTTCCCCTAACGGGAAGAGTTAATTCTCCAGTTCTCAATTCTGTACTGCTCAGCATAGAACAGTAGAAAAAAAACTGACTCTGCACTCAAAGGACCCGGGTTCAAGTTTTGCCTCTAACAGTTACTATCTGTGTGACTTTGGACAATTCACTTGACTTTCCTGGGCTTCAGTTTTCTAATCTTTAAAAGGAAGGGTGTGGACTGGAAGGCTTCTGAGGTTCCTTCCATGTTTAGGTCTCTGCTTTTGTGTAAGAATCCTTCTCCCTCCCACCTTCCAGTCTTGGCTTGAACCTATTGCAGCAGCCAAGAAACGTTGCCAATGCCTGTTTTATGAAGTTTTTAGTTCCCTTCTTAGCAACTCAATACATTCAGGTAAGGAGACACGTAGGAGAGCAATTCAATTCAATAAACATTTATTAAATACCTATTATGTTCCAGGCACTGTGCTAAATGCTGTGGATACAATTTTTTTTTAAGTCCCTGCCCTCAAGGAGCTTAGAATCCTACTAATGAGAACAGGGATGCAATATAGATATTTAATATCACTTAACTGATTGAGAAATGAGCTAAAGAGACCTATTCTTCAGGAGAGATGGAATAGATGAGATTGTCTGTGTGTGTGTGTAAATGTGTGTATATGTATATACATATTTATGTACACATACACATATGTATATGGGACAGCTAGGTGGCACTGTGGATGGAGCACTGGGCCTGAAGTCAGGAAAACTCATTTTTATAGTTTCAAATCTGGCCTTTTCAAATACTTACTAGATGTGTGACCCTGAGGAAGCCACTTAACCCTGTTTACCTCAGTTTCCTCATCTGTAAAATGAGATGGAATAGGAAATGGCAAACCACTGCAGTATCTCTGTCAAGAAAACCCAAAATGGGGTCACAAAGAATCAGACACAATTGAAATGACTGAACAACAAAAGTATATTTATACACACATATACATGTGTATGTGTATATAAACATACATATGTGCACATATATGCACACACATACACACATGAAATTTGGCTTCATGTCTGAAAGAAAGTTTCTGGGGCAAGACTAAGATCCCAGAATATTACTGAAAGGTTTACTTGCTTCATTCACTCTGAGAAAGCATTTCATTTTATTTTTGATCAATTTTACTGATGTCCTTTGTTTTTACATCACAGTTACTTTCCCACCCACCTCATCCAAGCTGAACTCTCTCTTGTGACAAAGAAGAACAATTAAGCAAAAACATCCAAAGCAGAAAACTTGTCCCATAACCAATGCATGGGGAAGAAGGTATATTTCATTATTTCTTCAGGGCTTTCATTGGTTTTTTCCATTACTCAGAGTTCCACTTCCTTTTCATACTCCTTTCATTGACATCACTTTAACCATTGCAAATACTTTTCTTGTGCTTCTCTTTATTTTGTTCTGTTATCAGTTCATACAAAGCTTCCCCTGGTTCCCAAAATTTGTCTTATTTGTGTTTCCTTACTATGCAATAATATTCCATTACATTCATGGCACTCACTTTACTTCCAGTTGTTTGCTTCAAGAGGCAATACTTTAGAAGGTCAACCAAATAGTAGGCATCTGTTAAGCACCTACTATGTGTGAAACGCTGTGTTAAGCATTGAGGATAAAAACACAAATGGCAGATGTTGTTTAAATTAGGGGAAGAAGTGTGGCATGATTCAGTAAAAGCAGTGGGAGCACTAAAGCTCAGAATAAGACAAACCTGGCAATGAATTGGAGGTGCAACTCAAGACCTTTTTTTAAAGGCATATTGGGGCGGGGAACCCTCCACAAAAATCCTACTCTGCTGCTTTATCATAGCAGAAGAGATAATAGGTCCTCAAAGGCTAGAACAAGGCAGTGCAAATTCAGGAACATTCTGTCAAGTTGGGAAGAATTTGAGAATGGTTCCTGGGACAGCCTGAGCCTACAATCTAAGGACCAGCCTTCCTAAGGGCAGAGAAATTCATCACCAGTGGGAGGGTCACTAAATGGTGCTAAATTTTTGGTTCTTGGTCACCCACCAAACAAAGAAATATGCCAAATGGCATTAAGTCCTGTGGGACCCTCTTCTACATTGCCAACGGCAGAAGAGGTGGGAGAAGTCAATAAGAATCATACATTGTATGTAAGAAATGATGAGGTAGCTGATTTGGAAAAACATGGAAAGACTTGGAGGAAGATGAAATTCACTGCCAGATAAAGAACTGACCAATAGAAATAAATACAGTATTGTTCTACATTTATGTGAATATGTGTGTGTATATATATATATGTGTGTGTGTGTGTGTGTGTGTGCGTGTAGTATGTATGTTTACAAATATGCATGTGTATGTATATGTGTGTGTGTATAAAATATAGATAGATATTTGAGTTTAATTGTACAGACTTCTTTAAGGTAGAGGTGGGGAGGATGGAGAAAAAGTAAAATAAAAAGTACACAGCAGAGAATAAAAGAAAACCTAGAAGGAAGCATAGAAAAACTGGGTAGTTTTGAAAACAATGTGTAGTATTTATTATATAGATTTTCTTGAAATGAAAATTTATTGTTTTAGATTGATTTCTATGTTCTGCTGTATACATGGAAATGTTTTTTTTTTCTTTTCTCATTTTGTATTTAAGTTTAAAATGAATAAAAAAATGTTTTAAAAAATCACACATTGTTTAGAGGAGAACTTAGTTGCCCTTCAAGAATTGAAGCCACTTATCCTAGCAGAATTACTTTGAAAAGTACTAAAAGAGCTGGGAGATAAAAATGAATGAAGCATCTATTAGGCACTTACTGTGTGCAAAGCACTGGGCTAAGTGGGGTACCTACAGAAAAGTAAGACGTTACCTACGTTCCAGGAGCTCACATTCCGATGAGGGAGATAAGACATATGGGAGGTTTCCAGCGCAAGACAGATGGAAGGTCCTTAGGGTTGCAGTAGAACAGATGGTGACGATGCCCTTCTAAAATATCATTGACACTGATAAAATGATATCAGTACCTGATGTAGAACCATTTGACAGTGTCAAAGACTTTAGTAGAAAGAAATTTATTCTCTTGGTCTTCAGTGGCTGTGGCTGATGCATCTGTAGGAACAGCTAGCTGCCAGCCTGCCTCTCCACCGGGGTTGCTTTCCATAGTGATGGCTGTCGGTACTGGGCTGGAAGCAAAATTATTCTAAAGGTTGTTGGATTTAGGGTCTTGGGCTGTCTATAAGGGTCTGAGGAGAAACGATGACTGCTGAGACACTTTCAGTGTCTTTATAAGATCACAGAAAATAGGAGGAGTGTTGTAAGACTGGAGAAGGGCAAATGTCTCGATTTTTCCAAAAAGGGAGGAGACTGGAATGGGCAAGCCATGGATCAGAGGGGCAGGCAGGCAACAAGCGTTTTTAAGTGCTGAGCACTGGAGATACAGACAAAAGCAAAAAACGAATACAATCTCTGCTCTTAAGGAGCTTATGTTTTAATTGGGGAAGTCATCTAAAAAGGAGCTGAAAAGTTGGGGAAAAGGAGAAGGTATAATGCTGAAACCCAGGCAATCAGAAGCACAGCCAAGAGGCGGATGAAGCATCCCCCAAATGGAGTCCCCTGCAGAAGGAATTTACCAAAGGGAAAAGGTGGCCCCGCATAGCAGAGGGATATTTCAGAATGAGAAGGCAGCTGAGTCATGGTGTCAAAATCTGGTAAGGCAGAAGCAGAGCCAAGAGGGAGCAGTGAGTCTGACAGATTACTGGAGCCAGCATGGTTTCAAGAAGAGATCATGTCAGATGAACCTCATTTCCTCTTCCAAAGGGATTACCAAACAGCTCGAGATGGGGAATGCTATAGACGTAGTTTGCCTAGATTTCAGCAAAGTATTTGACAATCAATCAACAAGTATTTATTAATCACCTATTATGGTGCCAGGCATTGTACTAGGCTTTAGGGATTCAAGTACAAAAATGAACCAGTCTCCGCCTTTGCAATACTCTCTACAGTTAGACTCTTAACAAGGTCTTAGGCTATCTTTTTCAACAAGAAGGTGAAATGTGTTAAATTAGATGGATGCAGAAGCAGATGAGCGGCTGACCCTAAAGAGCAGTCCTATGAACTTGAAGACCAGTTTCTACCGGATTGCCCCAGAGATCTGTCTTTGATGCCCTGCTGTTTGGCATTTTTATAAATGAACAGACTGAAAGGCATCAAAGGCATTATTATCAAATTTGCAGATAACAGAGTTCTGAAGACTAATAGCTAACACATTGGATGACATCAGGATCCAAAAAAAAGAAGACCTCAACGGAATAGATCAAAGATTAAATATAACAAAATGAAATTAAAGAGATAAATAAAATCCTATACTTAGTTAAAAAAATCAGTTCCACAATGACAATATGGAGGATAGAGAATATGTAACTATACCAGGGATTTTTAACCGGGAGTCCAGAGACCTGTTAGGATCCCCCACAGACCCTTAAGGTCCATCGACTAGTTTTCATTTCATTTCAGTCCTCAACAGAAGACTAAGAGTTTTGATCACTGTATTTCAATATTGTTTCCTTTATTATTTGATTTTATGCATTTAGAATATTCTTTTGAGAAAGAGTCCATAGGATTCACTAGATTTCACCAAAGGGATGCATAACATAAAAAGGTTAAGATCTCTTGGGCTAGACACTATTTTCTTTAAAGTGGTCCAAGGGTTTTACTAGACTGCAATCTCAATGGAAGCAGCAATGGGACATAGTGGCCAAAAGAAGTTAATGCGATCATAGGCTACTTAAAAGAAGACAGTGTCTAGGATTGGAGAGGTGATACGTGGCGGGGAGTAAGGTATAGGAAGACTGAAAAGGTGTGTTTGGGGGGCAGGTTATGAAGAACTGTGAGTGTCAAACATAAGATGTTGTGTTTAACCCTAGAGAAGCTAGGGAACCACCGGATTTTGTCAAATAGGGATGTGATATGGTCAGACTCGCACTTTAGGAAAATCACTTTAGTGGCTGATGGGAGAACCGATTGGAGCGAGGAGTGACTTGTGGAAGGCAAACCTAGCAAGGGGCTCTTACAATAGTCCAGACGTGAGGTGATAAGGACCTATATCAGAGGGGAAGTAGTGTCAAAAGAGAGAAAGGGGGCATTGAGAGATATTGCAATGGTGAAATCAACAGGCCTTGGCAACAAATTAGATATGAGGGGTGAGAGGTATTGAGGAATCAAGGATGAGACCTAGGTTGTGAGCCTGGGGGCAAGGAGGATGATGGTGCATTTGACAGTAATGAGGAACTTAAAGGGTAGGGGAAGGTCTCAGGAAAAAGATAAGTTCATTTTTGGACATGAGTTTTAGTTGCTACTGGACATCCAGTTCAAGATGTCTAAATGTAGTTGAAGATGTGATACTGAAGATCATCAGAAAACTTAAATCATTAGCATAAAGAGATGGTAATTAAATCCATGAAAGCTGATAAGATCATCAGGTGAAGTAGTATAGAGGGAAAAGACAAGAGGTCCCAGGACAGAACTTTGTGGGAAAACTATGACGTAAGGGCATGACCTGGATGAAGATCCAGGAGAGGAGACAGAAGGAGTATTCTGACAGGTGGGAGGAGAAACAGGAGACAGTAGTGTCCTGGAAACCCAGAGGGAAGAGAGTATCAAGGCAAAAAGAATGATCAATGGTGTCAAAGGCTGTGGAGAGGTCAAGAAGAATGAAGACTGATTAAAAGCCATTGGATTTGGCAATTGAGAAATCATTGGTACCTTTAAAGAGAGCAGTTTCAGTGGAATGATGACATCAGAAGCCAGAGTTGTAAAGAGTTAAGAAGAGAATGAGAGGAAAGGAAGTAGAGGCACCTCTCATAGAATCCTTTCAAGCTTAGCCACAAAGGGCAGAAGAGATTTGAATGATAATTAGTAGGGATGGAAGGATCAAGTAAGGGTTTTTTGAAGATGAAGGAGACATGGGCATATTTATTGGTTGTAGGGAAGGAGCCAATAGGCAGGACAAGATTGAAGATAAATGATAAAATAGGGATGACAGAGCAGGCAATCTGTTGGACGAGATGGAATGGCATGGAATAGCTTGTGCAGGTAGAGGGGTTTGCTTTAGTAAGGAGTAAGGCCACCTCTTCCTGTGACACAAGGGTAAAGGAAAATATAGGAACAGAAGAAACTTGAGTAATAGGAATTGAGGAAGAGGAGAGAAGAGGGAGCTCACAGCAAACTCCCTAAATGTTTTCTGTAAAATATGAGGCAGTGTTATCAGCTGAAAAGGTGGGAGAACTGGAGCCATGGGAGTGTTGGAAGCCAGCATTCCATGCTGAGCCCCAGGCCCCTCAGAAAGATACGCACCGAACACCTGTTTCCAAGGACAGGCTTGCAGCAGTACGCTCCGCCCAGCAGATATCTTAAGCACTATGCTCCAGCTACTCCCTGGAAAATCCCCGGAGCCAACCTCCTCAGGCCCCCAACCCCCCTTCTTCTTGCTAGCTTGATA
>CM053622.1:545831326-545843826 GCA_028646595.1 Phalanger gymnotis
AATACTGCAAGCAGCCAGAAAGAAACAATTTGAGTACTGTGGAAACACAATTAGGATAACACAAGATCTAGCAGCTTCTACGTTAAGGGATCAAAGAGCTTGGAATATCATATTCTGGAGGTCAATGGAGCTAGGATTAAAACCAAGAATTGCCTATCCAGCAAAACTGAGTATCATGCTCCAAGGCAAAATAAGGATTTTCAATAAAATAGAGGACTTCCAAGCTTTCTCAGTGAAAAGACTAGAGCTGAATAGAAAATTTGACTTTGAAACACAAGAATCAAGAGAAGCATGAAAAAGTAAACAAGAAAGAGAAATCATAAGGGACTTACTGAAGTTGAACTGTTTTGTTTATGTTCCTACATGGAAAGATGATGTGTATAATTCATGAGACCTCAGTATTATGGTAGCTGAAGGAAATATACATATATATATATGTATATATATATATACATATACATACATATATATATACATATACATATATATAGACAAAGGGCACAGGGTGAGTTGAATATGAAGGGATGATATCTAAAAAAATCAAATTAAGAGAAGAGAGAGGAATATATTGAGAGAGGGAGAACGGGAGAGATAGAATGGGGTAAATTATCTCCCATAAAAGTGGCAAGAAAAAGCAGTTCTGTTGGGAGGGAAGAGGGGGCAGGTGAGGGGGAATGAATGAATTTTACTCTCATCAGATTTGACCTGATGAGGGAATAACATACACACTCAGTTGGGTATCTCACCCCACAGGAAAGAAGGAGGAAGGAGATAAAGTGGGGGACAATAGAAGGGAGGGCAGATAGGGGGAGGAGGTAATCAAAAAACAAACACTTTCAAAAAGGGAGAGGGTCGAGGGAAAAAATTGAATAAAAGGGGATAGGATAGGAAGGAGCAAAATATAGTTAGTCTTTCACAACATGAGTGTTGTGAAGGGGTTTTACATAATGATATGCATGTGGCCTGTGTTGAATTGCTTGCCTTCTTAGGGAGAGTGGGTGGGGAGGGAAGAGGGGAGAGAATTTGGAACTCTCAAAAAAAGGTTTTTGCATGCAACTAAGAAATAAGATATACAGGCAATGTGGCATAGAAATCTATCTTGCCCTACAAGAATGTAACAGAAAAAGGGATGGGGGGGAGTGGGGGGACAGAAGGGAGGGCTGACTGTGGAAAAGGGCAATCAGAATATATGCCATCTTGGAGTGAGATGGGGTAGAAATGGGGAGAAAATTTGTTATTCAAACTCTTGTGGAAATCAATACTGAAATAAAAAAAAATATGAAATAAATAAAGAAAAAAATCCTGAAAAAAATATAAAAATAGTAGCAATACTACCTACTATTACCACTCTACTGATAAGTCACCCAGATACCCATAGCTATCTACCCCATTCATGCTGTTATTCCTATAACGGGAAGAAAGGAAGGAAATAAGCATTTATTAAGTACCTACAATGTGTCAGGCATTGCACTAAGCACTTTAGGAATGTTATCTCATTTGATTTTCACAACAACCCTATGAGGTTGAGGCTATTACTATTCCCATTTTACAGCTGAGGACACTGAGGCAAACAGGAGTTGAGTGACATGCCCTGAGTCTAACAGCTAGTCAGTGTTCAAGACTGGATTTGAACTTAGGTCTTTTTAACTCCAGGCCCAGGACTGTATCCACTGTATCATGTTGCTGGATATTTGACAAATATTTGATTGATGAATCTCTGCCATTCCTGACCACCATAGCACCTGGGTTTTTTAAGACATTTTGACACAAGGTTATATGGGGTTTGGCCACGTGGTATGTATTATTCTGTCTTACATTGTTCTCTCATGGCTCTGTGGGCATTAGTTACTTTAGTTAGTAATTAATTACTTCAGTTAGTCTGTCAGCTCTTTGGCTGAAGGAACCGCCTCTTTTTTTCTTTTAAATAGTATTTTATTTTTTCTAATTATATATAAAGACAATTTTTAACATTCT
This sequence comes from Phalanger gymnotis, assembly GCA_028646595.1. Classification (NCBI taxonomy): domain Eukaryota; kingdom Metazoa; phylum Chordata; class Mammalia; order Diprotodontia; family Phalangeridae; genus Phalanger; species Phalanger gymnotis. Next base: position 545,833,301 of record CM053622.1, read on the forward strand.
TTTTTTTATAAAATTCTGAGTTCCAAATTTTCTTCCTCCTTCCCTCCTCTTACCCCTCTGTAAGAAGGTAAGAAATTTAATATAGGTTATATATGTGTAACCATGTAAAACATATTTCCTTATTAGTCATGTAAAAGAAGAAACAGAACAAAAAGAAAAAAAACACGGAAAAGAAAAACCAAAGCAAGTGAAAATAGTATGCTTCAATCTTCACACATAATCCATCAGTTCTTTCCTTGGCTGTGAATGGTATAGCATTTTCCACCATGAGTCTTTTGGAATAGTCTTGGATCATTGTATTGCTAAACGCTAAGTCACTCATAACTCATAATGTTGCTGTTGCTGTATACAATGTTCTCCAGATTCTGCTCACTTTACTTTGTATCAGTTCATGTAAGTCTTTCAAGGTTTTTCTGAAATCCACGTGTTCATCATTTCTTATAGCACAATAGTAACCCATTATATTCACATACCACAAATGGTTTAGCCATTCACCAATTGATGGGTGTCTCTACAATTTCCAATTCTTTGCCACCACAAAAAGAGCTGTTATAAATATTTTTGTACACATAGGTCCTTTTCCCTCTTTTATGATCTCTTCTGGATATAGACATAGTAGTAGTATTGCTGGATCAGGGGGGTATGCCCTGTTTTATAGTCCTTGTGGGTATAGTTCCAAATTACTCTCCAGAATGCTCGTATCAGTTCACAACTCCACCAAGTAGTGCATTAGTATCCCAATTTTCCCACATCCTCTCAAACAGTTATCATTTTCTTTTTCTGTCATATTAGCCAATCTGACAGGTGTGAAGAGGTGGTACCTCAGAGTTGTTTCAATTTGCATTTTCCTAATCAATAGTTATTTAGAGCATTTTTTCATATAACTTTAAATAGCTTTGATTTCTTTATCTGAAAACTGCCTGTTCATATGCTTTCACCATTTATCAACTAAGGGAAGGGAACCACCTCTTAATGTTCCTTCTCTGTTTTCCATAGTTTAACACAGGGCTGGGCCCATTCACTTAATGAATAGCTCTACCTTTTGAATTGAAATAAGGACTACTGTTCTGGCTTATGGGAATGGATTATTCAATTCTCTTCAGTGCAATGAGAAGGCAGCAAGATACAGTGGAAATAATACAGCATTTGGAGTCAGAGGACTTGTGTTAAAATCTTATCTTATCTGTGTGACCTTGGGCAAATCTGGACCTCAGTTTCCTCATCTGTAAATTCCAGATTAAAAAAAGACTCCATCACCCTATAAATGAAGGCAGCAAGGCATCCAGAGCATAGCTGGGTCAGTAGTTTTGGCTGTTCCACAGCCAAAATCAAGATAGAGACCTGATCTTGCAACCAGGTTCCATGACTGCTTGAGGGCCTTAAATATCTTCCAGCTGTCTTACGCATTACTCTCCAATTTATTTATTATATGCCAGACACCAGAGAGACAAAGACAAACAGCAACCAAGCCCCCACCCCCACTCCCACCAGTCCCTGCCCCTAAGAAGGCACATTCTGCTGGGAGGAGACATCATGTCCACAGACAGGTCAGTACAAAACACTAAGGGTATTTGGGGTGAGAGCTTTAGTGCTGGCAACTGGAGGCATCAGGAAATGTCTTGTGTAGGAGGTTGCACTTCAGTTGAGCTTTAAAAGGAGGATTTTAAGAGACAGAAATGAGAAGGAGGAAGATTCCGGGCACACAGTCCAGTGAGTGCTAAGGCCAGAGGTAGAATGTCATGTCTGAGAAATAGTAAAAATGACTGTTTGACTGATTCCAGAGAGCTTGAAGGGGAGTCATGAGAAATCAGTCTAGAGGGATAGGTTGGAGCTAGATTGTGAAGGGCTTTCTCTCCATGCCAAATGGCCTCTTCAGATGCCTTGGTTTCTCTAATTTTCCTTCATATACTAGATCTCAGCTCCTTCTCAGAGGAGGTTAGCTGGTAACCTGAGCAAGAGAAGAGTTTTAGGGGAAGTGCAAAGGTTTAACTTGGCAGAAGAAGCAAGGAGGAGGTGCATTCCAGGCATGGGGTACAAGCATGGAGATGGGAGATGGAATATTGCATACAGGGAATTCCATTTCGATTGCATGTGTGAAGGAGAGTACAACAAGCCTGGAGAGTGAGGCTGGAGCCAGTCTGGGAAGAGTTTGGGGAGTTTGTATTTTTTTCCTAGAGGTAGTTGGGAACTATTGGAGTTTCTTGATTCAGGAAGTCACACATGCTTTAGAAATATCAACGTGGCATTTGTGTAAAGGATAGATTAGAGAAGGAAGATATTGAAAGCAAAGGGACTGCCTAGAAAGGGAGCTGTTGGAATCCTTCAGGTGGGAGGTGGTAAAGGCCTAAAATAGGAGAGTGGCCATGAGTGGAGAGCAGAAGACAGATTCAAGACTTTTTTTTTCAGGTTTGAAGGAACCAGGGGGTAAAGCCTAAGGGGAAGCGGTCAGAGAAGCGGGAGAAGCTGATGTACAAGTTGGCAAACATATAACTAGCAATGTAAAAAAAAATTAATGCATAGCCAACATAAAAATAATAATAAACCTTTCAATAGACATTTAAAATTCACAAAGCATTTTAGAGATAATATTGCACTTACTCCCTGTTAAGTAGGTGCTGTTATTATGTTGCCTTAGCAGATGGTGAAACTGAGTTTCAAATGTTTGTGGAGTTGGCTTTATTTCTATCATATTATTTCATAGTCACCTTGCCCTGCTCCTTCCAACTCACATCCTGAAGACAGTCTCCCTGACATGCAAATATGAGGAATCTAAACCTCTACCTTTTCATTTTTTGAGCCTGAGCCAAAAGAGTTTTTATGTTCTCCCCTCGTGGCTTCTTTCTCGTTGAAGTCACCTTGAATCAAAATCATATATAGCCTTAGGGAATTTAAATGACTTGTCCAGGGCAACATAGCTTGTAAGTGTTTATGGTGGGATTCCAAGCCAGGCTTTCCTGATTGAAAGCAGAGTACACACACAGCAAGGTGACCTAGTAGGTAGAGTGCTGAGCTTGGAATCAGGAAGACCTGAGTTCATATCCAGCCTCGGATATTTACAAGCTGTGTGACCCTGAGCGAGTCACCTAACCTATTTGTCTGTTTCCTAAACAGTGAAATGGTGATGATAATAGGCCTGTTTTAAGGATCAAATGAGATAATATTTGTAAAATAACTGACATAGTGCCTGGCACATAGTAGGTGCTTTATACATTCTTATGCCCTTCCCCTCTAAGTCCAGAATTTGATCCATTATGTTATCCCAGTATATTATATCTGACATGTTATAATGAACCACCTCTGGGAAAACTTCCCTGGTGAAGAAGGCAGCATAATGCAATGGGAAGAGTATTGGTCTTGGAATCAGAGGATGTGGGTTCAAATTCTGGCTTTCCTACTTCCTGCCTATGTGATTTAAGGGCAGTCATTTCCCCTCTGTAGGCTCAGTTTTCTCCTCTACAAAATGAGGGAGCAGTTGTAGGAGACCTCTAAGGTCCCTGCCAGCTCTACATCTGTGTTCCAACAGCTTAGCTCAGGTGCGGAGGGTCAGATATCTAGCTCTCAGGCCAAATTTGCAGGATACACTATTATTACCATTCAGATACCTCTTAAAATGTACTCAGCGTCCTGACTCTGGAGTAGCCCGGAGCCCAGCGACGGGACCATGTGAGACACCTGGGAGAACATAGAAATGGCGCTCAAGGTCCTGACCGCCTTACTCAGAGGGACATAGCCAGGACCACCTACTACAACACTGAGAGACGAAAGGAGGAAATCCCAGCGGTCACAACTGAGCCACTGAAAGCTTCTCAGAAGTTTCCCTGCAGTCTGCTCACCCCCTCTGAGATTCCTTCCAAAGATAGGCATGGCAGCCCTGAAGACAGCGTGGAATGCTGGCTTAAATACCTACTCTCTCCAGGTATGAAGTACATGTACAGATTGTGTATGTACGCATGCATGCATGTGTATGTGTGTCTATATATAAATAAATACGTGTATATCTGTATGTGTATATACATGTGTATACATACATGTATATATTTATATATACATATACGTATACACATATACACAAATATACATGTGTACACAATACACATATATGTATATACAATATATGCACATACACACATATTCGTATAGACACACATACGCATGCATGCATACCTATATACATACATACACATACACATATATATGTGATATCTAGCCATCTAGCTTCTCCTCTACCTGTTACTAACATGACAGGATATGATGAAACTGGGCTCCAGATTTCCATGGGAGCCAGGGGATAATTCTGCCCACTCGAGTCTCTCTCATTCTATTCTTTCTCCATTTTGTTTTGCCTTTTAAATATTTTATTGCCGCACTTTTTAAACTGATAGCAAAATTGTTTGCTTATCTGCCCCTACCCACTGAACTCCCTCTTGCAACAAAGAAACACTGTTACGCAAAACCAACTGTCAAAACATCCACACTAGACAGTATATGCAACATTCCACATCTGTAGTTCCCCACTTCTCTCTCAAGAGGAAGGAAGTGCATTTCATCATCTGTCTTACAGAACCAAGATTAGTCATGGCAACTAATTATTCAGCTGACTTTCTGTATTGTTTTAATTTGGATGACTATAGTCCTTTTGTACGCAGCTAGGTCTGATTAGTGCAAATTATGAATGCCCTGAAGCAGTTGCATGTATTTAAATTTGCACTATTCAAGGTTATAATTATGTAAAATATAGCCAGCCATTGGTTCCATCCCAATGGACATATGTAGCATGAATTTGAATGACAGGACCACTCCAGGGGACTCCTTATTCACACTAATTGTGACCTAACTATAGTTCTTTTGGTTTTTCTTCATTGGTCCATACAAATCTTCCCCCGTTTCTCTGAATTTCCCACACTCTACATTTTCACACAGTGTAGCAGCATTCCTTCTTGTTCATAGACCATGATTTGTTCAGCCACTTCCCAATCGACAGGCATCAACTTTTTCTGGTTTTGGTTTTGTTTTGTTTTCTGCCACAAAAGGTCCCATTCTGCTCTTGATAACATCCCTGCTGGCATCCATCCAATTTAGAGAGTTGAGGCATTTCTGCTGCCACCAGGAGTCTCTTTCTCTCTCGTGACCCTGCACCCCCTGCCCCGCCACTTAGCCTTTACCATACACGAGCTCAAAGTGAATTGGAACAATAATCTATTTGGGAAGGGGGAAATTATATAACGACATGCGAAAATAGACAAACTTACAAAGCTTGTGCTGCAGAGATCAAGAAGAGAGTTCCGAGTCAGACATTCCGCTTGGAAAACATTCCATTGATATGATCTCCTACCTTTGTGCAAATTCCCAACTTGTTCTCCATACCTGGAATGCTCTTCCTTGTCACCTCCACCACTTGGAACTCCCAGCTCCCTTAAAGACTCAGCTTTAGTGGCACCCTTTTCAAGATGCCTTTCTTGATTTCTCTCAGTTGTTTGTACCTCATTCCATCAACAATGCATTAAAAAAAAATCTCCCGTATTTATTTACGAATATTTGGTACCCTCTTAGTAGCATGCAAGGTTTTTGACTAGAATGGATTATTTCAACTTTACCTTTGTATCCCTAGAACCAGCACAGTGTCTGGTAGATAGTAAGTGCTTAATGAATGCTTAGTGATTTGATTGACATTCTCTGAACTGGCCAGTGAACTAACCTGTACCAGACTCCCTAAACCAAGTTAAATGGCAAAACGCATCTGATGTGGCAGTCATCTTCCTGGGGAGTAATGCGGAGTAGCTCAAGACTCCTTGACTGTGCTCCAAACCAATTCCCTCTCTTCCTCCAAGGAAGTTTTACACTGCTACTGGTGACTTTACCTGGCTTGTGGTAAAATACCAGGGTCTATGGGTTCTGCTCCATTTGCCCCAAACATATCAATGCATCAGCATGGATCAAGACACAAATTATTTACATGTTAGGTTATATCAGTATATCAGTATTTAGTATTACGTAGGAGACATCATTATTTTTATGAAAGGTAATCAAGATCTTCTACTGAGGTTGTCCCAAAATTCGCTAGACCAGTTTAGACTCTATTAAGTTAATATATCAAGAACTTCCCATTTCATTAGTCTTATCCTCTTGCTGAGGCTCAGAGAGGTTATAAGGGACTTGCCCAAGAATACATGACTAATAAGCATCTGAGATTAAAACTCAGGGCATCTAACTCTGAACCCAATGCCCTTTACACCATGCTAGGCTCTTTGTCTTCCTCTTTGAAATCTATGGCTGTAGTAGGAAGGCCGAATTTATAATCTCAAATATAATCATGTATATGTTTGAATGGTTCGAAATCGCAAGGTATGAGAGATTCTCTAAGTAGAAAACAACAAAAAATTTATTTAGGCCCCACCGCAGCTGATCTGTGAACCAGCCTCCCCATTCCAACATCTTGACAAAAAGACTCCAGGCCCAGAAAGCCCGCCTAACAAGAGTAACCAGGAGGCCACAGAAAAACAAGACAGTATTTAGCCAAATCATTTTTACTGGCCTCAAGTCCTTGCTCACACTCCTGGGTCTACACACAGGTCAGCTCTGCCTCTGCAGCTTCCGGCCTCTGCAGCTTCCGCTTCCGCTGTAGTTGTCTCTTGGCTCACCTTTCCTCGCAGCCGAGCTTCTGACATTCTCAAGCCCCACCTCAACAACCAGAGACCATTGGTTCCCCAGTTGGCCCCTCTTAAGTCATTAGTCTACACCCACACAGGTTTCACACCTGATAGGCCTTTGGGCCTAGGGCTTAGCACTTAACAGCTGAAAGTACTTCCACTCAAATGAAACAAAAGCCATACTAAGGAGACAATTTTGCTTAACAACACAATGGCATAATGGAAAGCCAACTGGTCTTGGATACAGAAGACACGAGTTTAAATTCCAGCTCCAAAACTTCCAAGCTACGTTACTGTTGGCAAGTCACATAGCTTCAGTCTCTTCAGCTCTGAAATGGGGATAATTCTTGTGTTATTATCTCACAGGGTAAGTGTGAGGAAAGCATTTTAAACAAGTTCTTAATGCACTTTGTAAACATACGCTTATCTAGTCAAGAAGGAAGAGAAATGGTATAGGACTTGTGGATGTGGGGTTCAAAAGATACAGAAGGAGGGAATCTGGAAGAAATCAAACCATTTGACGCACTGAGGACTATAAAAACAAATATATAGAATAAATTTGGAAGGAAGAGATTGAAAGAGATTACATCTGTAGGAGCTTGATAATACCTTATGATAATGGTAATCAGAAGATCCAAGGGAAGATGATTGGTAAAAAGCTATTGATAAGCCCCCATTGGTCTTCTTCTCTGCTGTTTCATTTCTGGCCCAGATGACATGTTCACACACCAACAACAACAACATCAATATATTTTGGAATATATTGATAATCCAAAATATATTGAAAATCCAACAGTTAAACTAAACTAGAACTAGAGAATTATCACAGAGAGAACCATTGCCCATAATGCCCAGATATGACATTTGGAATCAAAGTACTAATCTACAAAGAATTCCAGAATTTTTTTAATGAATGTTGCTCTATCAACTATTCATAATCTTCAAACTGTGTGAAATGAAAAACTTTTGAAATATAGAGACTTAGCAGAATAAATCAAAACTATATGGGTGCAGGTTGAGGAACATAGTATATTACAATCTGGGATGGTGTTGTCTGAAAGAAATTTTTAATGAACCTTAATGAAACAAGCTTGCACCCTATTTTTAAAATTTTTATTACAAAAAGGAGTCATTTTATCCACTTGTGAAATAATCCACAGATCATTAAATTTAAACAAATCACAGGAGGTAGTGATGTTGTCCAGAATTGTTTCTATTTGAACTCCTCCAATGGAAAAGATTAGAATGAAATAATAATAATCATTATTGGTGATTATCATTGTTATTAATGATAATAATGATAAATTTCCATTAAAGCCCTTTCATGACTCATCAAGGTGTGAAAGTGACCCTGGGTTTCTACAGGTAATGCCAGTGGACTGTGAGCTCTTACTGGTCCTACAAGGCTGAAGATGCTTGATGTACTAAATGACAGTGAATCACGTGAGGACAAGTCTACCTTGACAAGCTCTATGAGTCATGTTACCAGAAGCTAGTAGGTGATACATGTTTTTGTCACAATAATTCATTAAACTCCTTGTATCCTGAGCCCCCCATCAATGTGCCCTTCATCTCAACTACATGTGGGTTCATGGTATTCTATCTAAATTCATAATTCTGGGATTCTACTAATGTATCTATACCAGACCAAGCCAAGTGACATAGGAATTCAATGCAAAGATGCTTAAAGAACCAATGCAAGGCATTGGCGAGGAATTGGACCCATTTTTAAAGTTCTTGGTAACTATTCTCAAATGGCTCCATCCCCCAAGGACCTCCTAGGAATGCTGGTTGATTACCAATAAACCTCTATCTCCCCAACATAGAGGAAGAGGGATGAGTTGGTTCATTCATAAAAAGGTAGTAGGGAAACATGTTGTAGCCTCAGTCTTGGAAGCACTGGTTTCTTAGGAGGGCAACCAGAGAGTATGGTAGAGATTGCAATTGACTGGCATTGGTGCAACAATTGCAATGGACTTCTTTAAGTGCTGCATTCTAAAACACACTGACCTGTCTCAGAGTAGTCATCTGGGATATGCTGAACTCTCCTGGTGTTTCAATCATTTCTGCTGGTCATGCTGGCTCTGGCATGGTCTGGATATTGTATAATCTTATTCTAGTTTGTTTCACGCATCATTGTAACCTTGTAAATAGTATTGAGGCAATGAATCTTTACTAGATGATTCCACCACATAGCACAGTTCATGTTTGGGCTTCTGGGAGGTGTAGTCCAAAGAGATTTTTTAACCAGTAAATTAAAGTTCCCTTTGATGCATGCATTGTGGGAACTTGGGAGTCTTTGTATAGACAGCTTTCCCTCCCTCCCCTCCCTTCTCAACATAGATACATGTCTACTAAAGAAATAGAGTAGCTTTGATCTATATTAGCAGAGACAACATCCACACTAATGAAATTACATATTGTTGAGGCAGAGAGCCCTCTACACACATGATCTCAAGCCAAGCTCTCTCTTCCACCATCTTGCCTCTGTTTCAGTCTTTTTCATTGGTTATCAGGAGTATTCAAATGCTGGAACAAAGGTCAGCATCAAAACAACAATCCTTGGCTACACAGCAGAGTCCCAGGCTATAAAAGGAAGTGGAGTTAGAAGGGAAAGAACACAAGGTATAATTTAATTTTTTATTACACTCGTTAATCTGCTCTGAACAATAAAAATATTGTATCATCCCACTATATAACAATTGTGTTCAAACCAAGTACGTTATTATCATCTATTATTGAGATAAAATGGAGAAAGAGCGTCATGTTTACTGACATTATTCCCTTTTTACATGTATATTGGGGTAAATCTTAAAACAGGTTAGAGGAGAATTTGTCCAGCCCGTGGTTACAATACTCTGCTGCCAGACTTTCTTGGAATGTTTAACATGATTCAAGCCAAGTTAAAGAAAGGAGTGTATATGCGTGTGTGTGCATGCGTGTGGTGTGTGTGTGTGTGTAAAGGAGACACAGAGACAGAGAAACATAACTTTTTTTTAAAAAAAGTTAATTAACATGTGTGCACCAGCTGTATCGCAGAGCTGGTAATGTCAGGATCACTTTCAAACTGTCATCCCTTAGATAACACACTATCTTGTAAAAGATGTTCCCCATGAAGGATGTGTGTGTGTGTGTGTGAGTGTGAGTATGCCTGTATATATGTGTGTGTGTGAGTGCACCACATTATAATAACAGTAACCAAGACTGAGGAGGTGGTGATAATGACAATTTTTAATTCCTAACATCTATGCAGAGTTTTAGAGCTTGTGAGGGGAGCTAGTTGGTGCAGTGGATGCAGCACCCAGCCTGGAGTGAAGTCAACTTGAGTTCAGATCTGGCCTCAGACCCTTACTAGCTGTGTGACCCTGGCCAAGTCACTTAACCCTGTTTGCCTCAGTTTCCTCATCTGTAAAATGAGCTAGAGAAGGAAATGACAAACCACTACAGTATCTTTGTCAAGAAAACCCAAATGGGGTCACCAAGAGTTGGACACAGCTGAACCACCCAGAATTTGACACATATTATTTCATTTGATTTTCACAACACTTGTGAGGGAGGGGCTGTTAGTACTCCCATTTTGCTGTTGAGGAAGGAGAAATGAAGAGAAGGTCACACAGCTTGTAAGTGTCTGAGGCAGTAATCAGTCCTGGGTCTTCCTGATTCCAAGTCCAGCTCTCTGTCCTCTGTGCTGCCCAGAGGGGCCTCTCAGGAGAGGTCAGAATTCTTCCCTTGTGAAGCTTAGCTGCACCCAGGTTCTAGTTTGTCTGAAAGACTTCTCTATTTTAGGTCTAAGAGTATATACATTTTGCTATCTGCTTATATATTTTCTTGTTAAAAGAAAACATTTATTTTCTGAGGGAATATGATTATAATATGTCT
>CM053622.1:545846326-545872912 GCA_028646595.1 Phalanger gymnotis
GCTTTCTACTTCAATCAAATCTGAGCTCTATCTCTCCCCTCCTCCCCCAACCCAACCTACACATTGTTAGTTTCTGATTAATCTTCCTAAAGTATGTCTTGGATCATTTGGATAATGTCATTCCCTGCTGGAAAATCTTCAATAGCTCCCTATTACTTACTAAATTAAGTTTAAATTTCTTTGCTGTCATTCAAGACCCTCCACAATCAATCAGAACACTACGTGCAAGGCCTTATATATCCATGTGACTCTCAATACAAGTTCTCTAATTCTTGACCCAATGGGACCACTCACTGATTCCCACACAGGTCCTTTTCTTTCTTGCCTCTGCAACTTTGCTCAGGCTATTCCCCCCCCCCCCACTCAAATCTCTGCCTACTAAAACTCTACTTATCCAATCAGCCGATTAGATATGACCTCTCTCTCTCTTTTCCAATCCTCAAAGGCAATTCTTTCACCAGAATCCACATCCAACAGGTGAGTGGAGGCTATTTCCCAGAATTAATATAGGACAACTTAGAAATATGGAATTATGGAATCTTAAAGGAGGTGGACACCTCCAGAATCATCTAGTTTGCTCCTAGTGTTAGAGGCAGCCAGGTGGCTCAGTGGATAGGGTACTCAGTAAAATGGAGTTCAAATCCATCCTCAGACACCATTAGCTGTATGACCCTCAGCGAGTCACTGAACCTTGTTTGTCCTGGTTTTCTCAACTGCAAAACAGGGATAATAATAGCACCTCCCTTCCAGGGTGGTCATAAGGATCAAAGGAATTGCTATTTATAAAGCTCTTGGCACATAGTAGGTGCCATATGAATCCTAGCTATAATTATTATTACTATTATTATTATTATTCATTCAATCCTTGTCTTAAAGATTCACCATTGCCCAACTCTTTCATTTTACAAATGAGGAAACTGAGACTCAGAGGAGACAACTCGGTCAAGTTCACAAACTTGGCTTAAACTCTGGTTCCTGAATTCCTTGTCCAGTGTCCTTCCATGACTTTATCGTTAACAGCTCATAACATATTCTGCCCTGCATTATTAACTTTTGTGTTCATTTTCTATGGATTTTATGTTGCTTAGGGGCACATGAGGGCATTCCGTGCATGATGTAAGCATTCAATAAACACGTGTCCAATGATATGCACCAACAATGTGATTCTACTATTAAAACAGGTAATGCAAACATAACCTGTAATAAAAATGTCCATGGCACAGGAAGTAAAGATCCCATCACACTCTGGGATGGTCAGGTCATGGTGTCCTCTGGACACTATGTTTCAAGAATGAGATTTATTTATTTTTTTAAATAGCAGCCAGAAGATGATGTTCAGGCTAGGCAGGGGCCTTGAATCTATCATACGCAAGGAATATTTGAAGGAATTGAGGGTGTTTAGAAGAAGGGGACAGAGACATTACAACTAACTTCGAACATCTGAAAGGTTTTCATGCTGAAAAAGAATTAGAATTCTTCTAGTCAACTTGACTATGTGTCAATAAGTTTAGCGTGAAGGTAGATAGAACACATATCAGATTCCATCCCATCTTGGAGGGGAGTGTGGAGAGGAGGGAGAAGAAGAAAATTTGAAGCTCAAAAACCTGTGGAACTGAGTGTTGTAAACTAAAAAAAAATCTAATTAAAATTATTTATACAAATAAAGACAGACCTAAATTTAAAAAAAAAAAAAGATCAGATTTAGTATAAGAAAGAACTTGCTAGTAACTTGACTGATCTGGTAGCAGAATGAGTTGTCAGGAGGGAGATGGCCCCTGGACCTTAGAAGTGTTCTATTAGTAGCCAGATGCTTCTCCTAATAATAATAACAAGAACCATAGCAATAGTAATAGCTGACATTTATATAGACCCTACTATGTGCCAGGCACTTTACTAAGTGTTTTACAATTATTATGCCATTTGATCACATTTGAGCAGATGGCTACTTGTCAAGGATATTGTAGAAAGGATCCTTGCAGTGGATAGGAGGTTGGACTGGAAGATCTTGAGATTTCTCCAATTCTAAAGATTTTATGGTTTTAATTGTTAAAGGAAAAGTTAAGGATTAATCAACAAAGATATACATGTGTATGTAGGGTTCAAATGTTAAAAGTTTGCTCTAAATGCATTTTCCTAAATTATTTAGTTATTGAATATTTGCCTAAATCTAACTCTTAATGGAAAGTGTGTGGAGTGGAAATTATATAGTTCAGGTTGCAAAACTGCAGCAGTCACCATGAGAATCCCACTTGTTTCATTATTCCTTGCATACAAGGTGGGCATGGCACACTGTTGCCACCTAGTGGCAGCACACCAAAATAGCAAGAAAACAAATTTTTTTTTTTTTGAGAGCAGAAATAAAACCTTGGAGAACCAAATCTACCAAAGTAAAACCAAGCAGTAGCCCTTCCCCACCTCTGCTTCTTAGGGTACATTAGAATCACAGAATAATGGAATCCCAGAGACAAAACCAAGTCTCTAATCCAAAACTTGAAATCCTGGGATGCAGAGTCAGCATAATGAGAACACAGAATAAGAGAAAATGAAGGTCAGTGTGAATTGAGGAAAACCCCCTAATTGTATGGATGAGGAGACTGAGGAAAAGAGAGATCAAGTAGTTTTCCAGGGCCACACAGCTGGTAAATTAGTGACGTGGGATGAGAACCTAGGTCTGCCTGGCTCACTATGCCTTGTCACTGACTGGCTTACTAAATGGATACCACTCCCTTCCCAGCTACTAGTCCCCAACCTCTCATCCCATCTATTCTCAGCCTGTACTCTTCCAATGACCAATGCATCTATGTCCCTCGTGCTGCCTGATTGGAAACATTGTATGAGTTTTAACAAACCTCTTCATTTTAGACCTTTTTATCTCATGCCCTTCCTTTTTCTGGCACTTAAGGAAGACCAGGATCCCCCGGAATATACTGTGCCCCTGCCCACGCTGGATATGCCTTTTTCATTCCAGGGATGTACTTGTAAATGTTTAACAACCAAGCTCTCTGGAAGAAAAAAATGTATTGCACACAGACTTTGAAGTTTAATTTGCATTATTAACACTGATGATTTCTGAGGTGTAAATGTTCACAGTGCAAATTTAAAAATCAGCTCTATAAGTAGTTTGATCTGATTCTAGCCCAACTTCTATCACATCCTCACCCTTTTACTTCCTACTCACAAAGAGACAGAGAGAGAGAGAATCTCCCATACTAGGGGTCTACCATGATGTCTCTGTCAGTTCTCCATCAACTGACTTGTTTTCACCAGAAACCACGTTGAACTGAATTAACAGAGCACAGCTTAGACTCATGGAACCTTAGCAGATAGCTATTCAGTCACAAGCATTTATTAAGTGCCTACTATGTGCCAGGTACTGTGGTACCTGCAGGGGCATCTAGTTCCTACTTGAATCATAAATCCTGTCTATGACAAACCTAAGGGAAAAGTCATTGGCCTCTGCAGTCAGAGAACCTGGGTTCGAATCCCACTTCTATCACTTATTACTTGTGCAACATTAGGCAAATCACTTCACCTCTCTCACAGCCTCAGTGTCCTCATATGCAAGAGATCAGACTAGATGGCTTCTCAGGTCCCTTCCAGGTCTAGGCATATGATTCTAGAAGGATTCATTCAGTTTCTGTTTGAACATCTCCAGTGAGGAAGCACTACCACCTCCTAAAAGCAGCTTGTTCCATTTTTAGACAGCTCTAATCCTGAGGAAGTTCTTTCTTATGTTGAGCTAAAATCTGTAGCCCTGTCGCTCCCATCCAATGGTCCTTATGCCACCAGCAAAAAATAAAAAGTCACTCCCCTAAAGAGTTTATATTTTACTATGGGGGAAACAGCATATACACAGATAAGTCAGTCCAAAACATATACAAATTAAACTTAACAATGATTTTGGAGATCAGGTAGATCTCCTCATGTAGGAGATGAAACTTGAATTCTGCTCTGTTGGAAGTTAGGGATCCTTTTTTTCCAGATTTTAAGGTTCTTTATCTTTTTAATGTTAGTAGTATTTTATTTTTTTCCAATTACATGTAAAGATAATTTTAAACATTCATTTTTAATAAGATTTTGAGTTCCAAATTTTCTTCCCTTCCACCCCCCTCCCCAAGAGGGCAAGCAATCTGATATAGGTTATATAAGTGCAACTACATAAAATTAATTTCTATATTATTTATGTTGTAAAAGAAAAAAAACAGAACAAAGAAAAGGACCACAAAGAAACAAAGAAAGTGAAAATAGTATACTTCCATTGATATTCACACTCCACCAGTTCTTTCTGTGGAAGTGGAGAGCATTTTCCTTCATGAGTTTTTTGAAGTGTCTTGGACCGTTGTGTCTTTGAGCACCAAATCCCCTCATGCAAAACCTGGTGCAAGGTTCCCATCTCCCTTCACAGAATATCGCTCTTCATTGATCATTCATCAGTGGAACCCCTCTTATCACCAAAGCAAGGCCTCCCTCTTCCCCTTCATCCCCTTGCCTCTTTGCTGGCTCCGCTGTAGACCACAAGAGTCGCTGGCCTTCAGCTTGATTAAGGTGTATCACACATTCTCTTCTGTCCTCTGCTCGCTCTTCTATTTGACTTCCCATTTTGTAAGTTAGTCTAACAAGAGGAGTGCCACAAGTGCCCCAGGACTTTCTCTCTACCATCACTTCCATCTGATCTCCATCTTCAATCCTGTCTCCTTGTGTACATTTAGAAAAAAGTCTCTAACTGGTCTCTCCGCGGTCACTCTGTCACTGTCCTTGGCCTCTGCTTTCCTTTATTCCACCTGCATTTCTGTTATTTCAGGTGTTCCAGAAGAAAATAAACTCTTCAAGTTTGGTTTTCTTTCTAAGGATGCTTTGAATACCTCTTTATTATTGAACATCCATCTTTGTTCGTTTATGGTTAAGTTTAGATTTGGAGGGAAGGTCACCTTGGACTCTATCTTGAGCCCTGTTGCTCTTTAAGAATATAGTATTCTATTCACTCCTGCATTTCCAGGTGGGTGCAGAATAGTCTTCTGTTATTCAAATGTTCTTCTCTTTGTATTTGAAGGCTTTCATTTTGATTATTTGCAGAATTTGTTGTTTCTCAATGGCATTGTTAAATTTAATCACTATGTGTCTTAAAGTTTGCAGCCTTGGTTTTTGGTTTTTGTTTACTGGAAAGCAATCCATGGATTTTTTCAATTGGCATTTTGTTTTCCATGTCCAAAAGTTCTGGATGGTTTCCTTATATTATTTCTTGCATTATGGTATTCAGGTTTTTTGACTTGTGTTCTTCAGGGAAATCTATAATCCTTAGGTTAACTGTACACGTCCTGTCTTTGAGATCAATATGTTTTGCTTAAATAGAGAAAATGTTTTATGTTAAGGTTACCTTTTTATATCTCTTCTTTCATATTGTCCTTTACTTCTTTATATTTGCATTCCTGGGAGTGTAGGATGTGTTCAGGGAAGACTAGTACCTCTGGTATGAGGCTGCCAAGCTCTTCTCAGGGCTGCTTTCCACCTTTGGCGTCCACCTGATCCACCCAACTCTCACCTGTGGCTCCAAGAAGTTGTAGTGTGCACAGTGATACATCCTGGTAAACTATTTTGGCAGAAGAGATAAACCAGGTAACCAAGGGGTCTCAAACCCTTTGGTGAGTTAGGGGGTGTCTACTCCAAGCATGCGAAGACCTCCTCTGGTAGAATGGGCAGATAAGAACAATTTGTTCCAATGGCCAGGAAGGCAGCTGAAGCAAGCATTGTAAGCACTTAGAGCTTGGTTAGACATCAAAGACACCAAGATCATCCACTGTATCCTGAGCCACCACCAGTTTGTCTTGACTCTGTCCCACCACTGGATTGTAATGACTCTGGAAGAGACACTGAGGCTGACAACTTTGTGCGCTGCCTCACTTAAATCCAATTTATACACAAATCAAAAGACACCACCCATTTGCATTCCCAATCAGTTGTCTTCTCTCTCTTTCTCTCTCTCTCTCTCTCTCTCTCTCTCTCTCTCTCTCTCTCTCTGTCTCTGTCTCTGTCTCTGTCTCTGTCTCTCTGTTTCCACTGCAAATGCAAGTTTTCCTATTTTGTCAATTATTCTTGCTATGTGGACCATAAATTCTGCTCTCACAATTCTCATTTCTGTTGTGGTTCCGCGTTTTCCTCAAAATCCACAGAGTCCTCTGCCTCGTCAGGTGTTTCCTTTGCTTTGCAGAAGGTGACTACAGTTTACTAGATCTGGAGGGAATGTTTCTTTCTGCTATTAATGTTTTCCTATTAGTTATCTGCTTATGCTCAAGGTCTTTGAGTTTTATTCCTCCTTAGAGCTTTGGTAATTTCAATCTCCCTCTACCCCTGCCATTTTCTTCTATTGCTCACTTTCTGTCTCCCTCCCTTCTACGGTGGTTTCCCTAGGCGCTAGGCTTCAAAGCATCTCATCTGCCTCCCACATTGAGAAATATGCAGTTCACTAGTCTAAGTCTTTGCTCCAGTTATGGCTGGGGTGATAGAATTGGTCCCAGCTGGATACTGGGTCCTTTCTCTCAGGTTTAGTGGAATGCCAAGTCATGCCTCCCCTCCCCCCACGTACATAACGTCCTGCCCCATTCCCTCTGTTCCTCACGTCTCTGGCCCAGCAGGACAGGGCGCGCCATTCTGGTGGTATTGTAGCACGGTAGCATTGGGAAGAGTTCTGTGGTTTGGAGTTTGGATCTTCTTGGCCTCAGGAGGAGGCAGGGGGCAGGGTGTAGAGTGGTGCTCTATTACAAGCCAAGACAAGCGGCCTGCCTCATTCTCTCCCTTCCCCCACCCGGCCATTCTCTGTTGTAGCACAGGATTCTGCTGTGGTGTGGGCTATCACAGCCTCAGCAAATTTCCGCAGCTTGGAACTTGGATCTCTGGGCACTGGAAAGTAGAAGGGGGGTTGTGTATATCAGGGCATAGGGTTGGAATTTATTACAAGCCCATGGGTCAGTTGGCTCCTGTGGCCTTATCGCTAAGAGTTCGGTGGGTGGTAGGGGAGTAGCTGCTGAGCGAGCTTGAATTAGGCATTAGTTGATGGATTTTTTTTAGCCTTATTTTGGATTCTGGGTGTCCTAGACCGTGAAGACAGCTGAAGTTGCTTTATCTTTGGCACATAATTTCTGTTTTGGAGAGGTTTAAGATATCATGGGGATTAAAGAAAATAACTAGTTCTCTATCTCATTGGTTAGGTGACCTGGAAGTCACCTCCCTCTTTTTTTTTTTTTTGCAGAGATGAGAAATTACAAACATGGATCACTAAATATATGGTTGGATTTGATTGTGTTTGGATTAATTTTCCTTGACTGTTTTTCTCTTTCTCATTCCTTTTAAATTATTTTTTGAGTGAATTGGTGCCTTTTATTTCAGTGTCATCTGCATTTCCTAATGAATACAGCAACATACCAAAAAGTATAACATTATACGCAGTATCCTACACCTATAGCCCCCCACCTCTGTAAGGAAGTAAGGGAGGTACTTTCTCATACCTCTTCTTTATTACAAGTGTTAACTACACTTCTATCCAACTTGGTTGGGAACTGGGTTACACAAAGGATGGCTCTCTGGGTAGGAGAGGTAGAGGGGTATGTTGAGAAATAAAAGAGATGTAAAAGCAAAATATGTTAATAAAATTAGTTTTAAATTAACTTCTTTAAAAAGCAGGGGATTACACATATTATACAGCACAAAGGCGGGGACTGGACTAGATGACCTCTCTAGATCCCCTCCAGTCTAAGGATTCTTTGTTAGAATTTTTGTTGTTTCTGGGTTTTTTTTAACTCTCTATTGCTTTGAAATTTAATAAAGAGTCATGGTTCACATCCCACAGTGCTGCTTTCCTCCCACGGGGCTAGACTTGCCAACTTAGTTCACTCAGTTCCAGGAAATTTTGTGGTGGGAAGGATGAAGTGGGTGTTAAGGTTGAGGTGGGATTGAAATGTAGGTGCTGACAGACAGAGCCCAGGCAAGGCATTGGTCAGCCTCTAGGCAAACTGTGACACCTATATCTAACTCTCTCCTTCGTCCTTTGGGCCTTTATCGTAGCGAGGGTGCTTTGACATCACAAAACGAGCCCCTTCTGGAAAGCAGGAGACTGCTGCTCAGGAGGCCAGAGGAGAGCAGGGCTGGGGAGTTCAACCCAAATCTTGGAGGTTTGGGGAGGGTTTGGAATGAGAAAAAGAAGACAAGTCAGAGTATGCTCTCTATCTGAATTAGTCTCCTTGGTTAAGAGAATTTCAGCATCCTATTCTGAACAGTAATTTTTTTTAAAAAAAAGAACCTGTCTGCCTCAGTTTGCTCATTTGTAAAATGGGGTAATAATAGCACCTAACTCATGGGGCTGTTGTTGGCTGTTGTCAGAATCAAATGAGATAACATATGTAAGGTGCTTTGCAAACCCTAAAGTTTTACATAAATGCTAGCTTTTGTTGTTATTATTGCCCCCCCCCCATTTTCCTGGCTTCTCTTTAACTTGCTATTACCCTTTGCATTTCTCTGCTGCAGAGGCCAATGTGGTGTAGGGCCAAGAGACCCAGCCTCAAAAGAGGAGACCTGGGTTCAAATTCTACCTCTGACCCATCCTGGCTGACTGTGTGGCCTTAGGTGAGCAACTTAGTCTTTTAATGCACTAAAACTATAAGTTGAAGAAAGGGTATGGATTTGAGCTCCTTCTCCCAATGAAATTCAGGGTCTTATCCCAATCGACTTAATTTTGAAGAAAAAAATAAAGGTTTTCTCCCACGTAGGCTTATTTTTCCTCTTGAAAAGCTAGATTTGGACCAAAAAGATAACTAATGTCTAAGAACGTCTGTAGGGCAAATTTCATCTCTGACTCCTTGGACTGGCCTAGTTAGACAAACAGTAAGAGAGGCTGACTTTTTCCCTAATGGTCTATAGAGAGAGGCAGGACCATTTTATTCTGTGAGGTCCAGGAAGACTTCATACTGCTAAGGGACAGACTAGACAATGGTCTACCAGGAGTGGGGAACCTGCAGCATCGAGGACACATGCGGCCTTCTAGGTCCTCAGATGTGTCCTTTTGATTGAGTCCAAGTTTTATAGAACAAATCCTTTTATTAAGGAGATTTGTTCTGTGGAGTTGTAATGGCAAGCAAAGTGGGACTTTTCACTGTTTTTTCTCTCGGAGTGCTTCTCAGCACTAAGGCAATCAAGTGCCTTTGATTGAGCCTTGTCTTTGATTGAATCAAGAGTTTTTGATGACCTGCTTAAGTCACAAGAAAGCCTAAGTCACATGAGTTTGAGTCACATGGTTGGGATGCCCTCTTCTTGAAGAAGTGCGTATGTACTCTGAGGTTAGCTTTTTGCTTTGGGCGCTCACTCATCAGAAGAATGTTTGTGTGATTTGGCCAGATGAACCTGTAGGTAGCTGTTAAGAAGCTCCCCAGCTTTGAAAACCCAGATGTTGGTGCTTCTCTCCCTGGTAACTATGTATGTATTGCTATGGACAGACAGAATCCCTGTCTGCTGATTTGTGTTATTTGCTCTGTTTACATAATTTCTGCTTGTAATTTCTGTTTATGTTTTCTCTGAAGTTCAGGGTGCTGGCTTTTCCCCCTGAACTAAGTGAATGTTATGTATGATTAATTAAAATGAGATTGTAAACCCCTTAAAGTTGCTTTCCTTAGAAAAGCAGATCAAAGAACCTGTGCTAGCAGCCCTCCTGTGTGCTGGTGCTATTGGCCTTCCACCTCCACAGCAGCTGTGAGCAGCATTATTGTTACAGAAGTTTGGATTCAATCAAAGGGCCACACTTGAGGACCTAGAGGGCCACATGTGGCCTCAAGGCTGCAGGTTCCCCGTCCCTGTATCACTTAGTAGGGCAGGCACAGGGGAGCCAGGGCACCAGGCACAATTAATCTAGTGTATTTCTAAGGATTGATGCTTTTCCTGTCTTGTTAGCATTTATAAGGCTGAAGGTGGGCCTGGGGAATATGTAGGGCTGAAATATATTTTCCTTCTGGAATAGCATAATGAAGAAGGGGCAGGTCCCAAGTACAGATATAAGGTAGCCTAGTAACTCTGCAGGCAACAACACCCCGTACTTCATCAGAGAAAAGCACCTCAACCTGGGAGCCATGCTCCTGTCTGAGATTCAGAGAGGCTTCTGGGTCATTTGAGAACCAAGACTGAGCTCCCAGTTGTCTTTGCTGGAGTGTCATCAGGCCTCTCTTTTCTTTGATTGCTAAAATACTGAAAGAGCACCTCCCAGGGAAACCAGGGCAACAAGAGCTGAGCTATTTGTTACCCCAGAAACAAGGGGCCCAAATTATAAGCTAAGAAGAACTCTGGAGGCTCTAATGAGGGCTCTGGGGGAAATCTGAAGCTAGGGACAGAGATGGGCAGCCATGAAAAGCAAGAGATTATACAGGGAGAGAGAGCTTCATACCTAGCAGTGTCCTCAGTAGGTGCTTAATACATGTCTGTTGAATAATTAAGAGAGGCCAGAATTTAATCAAGAATCATTCAAACTCACATAGCCAAGAGGAGTACAAGTCACCAAATCAACCTGGTCTGTCACACTGAATACTTAAGGTATGCAAAAGGATTATTCAGCAGCCATGGCCAGCTGCCTCCTTGACTGTAAGCAACATGAGAGCAGGGGTTGTGACTTATTCCCACTTATATCCCCCACCACATGAATGCATTCATTGCCTTGTACCAAGCAGGACTTAACACATGTTTGTTGGATGAGTGAGTGAATGGACCAGTCCTGGAATCATAGGAAAGTCACACTCACAGTAAAATGCTGCCAGCAACTGGTTTTACAAACAGCATTTGAGAATTTTCTCCTACTTTATTATTCTCAAACAAAGGACTAAGACATGGTAACTATTGCAAAGAAACAGAGAAGTCAAATTTAGTTTTGCCAATCCAAATCAATTTTTCCCCCGAGACACAGACTTATTGTCTGCCAAACATGAAAAATGAGATGGGGAAACTGCAAGTTTGGTGTGCTTGCTTGTTGGGCCTCTTTTTTTTAGCTATTAATCAGATGTTGCAAATGTTTCCTCTCCTTATCCTTGCTAAAAGATTAGAAATATTTTTTCAGTGAACATAAGCAGGAACAATTTCCTGCACAATCTGAGCCTGGGAAACCTCAGAA
Organism: Phalanger gymnotis; assembly: GCA_028646595.1. Taxonomy (NCBI): domain Eukaryota; kingdom Metazoa; phylum Chordata; class Mammalia; order Diprotodontia; family Phalangeridae; genus Phalanger; species Phalanger gymnotis. The sequence goes on from CM053622.1 coordinate 545,857,461, forward strand.
TACTCATCAGATTGATGCTTTTACTGCAAGTGATTATGTTTCCTTCCATGATCTATTTCCCCTCATTCGGGAGCAGGGCAGGGATCAGGAGAAATGCTCTTCTTCCCCAAAGGAAGTGGCTTTCCACCAAAGTGGAAACATCCTTCAGAGGGAAACTAAAGAAAGTTCTTGGAAAAAGTAAATTTGGATAAAAGGCCAAGGAATTGAATTGTACCAGGAAATGAAGGGAAATCCTTGACTGTAGAAAGGATAATGAGTTTGTATTCCGCTGGTCCCAATTTGGGGAAGCAGGGATTAAAGACTTCAGAGAAGGAAGACATTATGGGGATTCCTCACATGACCACGCCAAGTTCTCTTTCAGGGTCTAAGAGGATACAGAGTCAGGCTTTAGTTGGGTGGGCGAAGGATGGTTTGTGGACTTGGCCACAAGGCATTATCGGATAACAAAGATATATTTTAAAGCCATTCCAGTCTACCCACTCTTCTGCCTGGACCAATAGCCTCAGACTTCTGAGAGCAAAATGTCTTTCATCCTTCACATGCTAGTGTCCCAAGATACAGCTTTTCATAAAAATAGACAACCTACATTTTTTGCCCTTCTGGGAAAGGAAAATCAGAAGTGTTTGTTTTCAAGGAAACATAATCCCTGACAGGAAAGGTGATAGCCTTTTCCAGTAAAAGTTTAATTAGTAAGGAATGCCCAGGGTTTAAGCCTATCTTTTTGGCACACTTATTCAAAAAGGGTAACTGATGGGCCAGCATAATAATACTAAGTCGTATTGTAAAGATTTGAATTTGTACAGTGCATTACAGTTCAGAAAGCAGTTTCTCATCCATGATCTCACTACAACCTCACAACAGCCTTCTGACTAGTATTACTATCTTCATTTTATAGATGAAAAAAACAGAGTTTTGAGGAAGTTAAGTAATTTACTCAAGTTTGCCCACTTAGCACAGGAGTTCTCAATTGTTTTTGTGCCATGGACCCTTCTAGCAGTCCGGTGAAATCTAAGAGCCACTTCTCAGAATATTTTTAAATGCATAAAATAGAATATATGGAATTACAAAGGAAATCAATTCTATTGAAATGCATTTATTAAAATATTCTAAAAAACAACTTCACAGAGCCCCCTCCACGTTAAGAACCCCTGATTTAGTGGTGATAGCATTGGAACTAAACCCCAGGTCTTCTAAATCCATATCTACACCTCTCTCTACTAAATCATACTTCCCTTCTCTCCGGCAAAAGTGGTATATAGCCTGTGGAAGCCAGTGGAGATTCTTAGGGTTAGAGGAAAGAAGGAGTTTATCCTTTGCATTTCTACTAAAGCTGAGGGAGAAAGAGATCACAGTTTACAGAGCCTCTTGACAGAGAAGGTTGTAGCGCTGGCATAGTGGGGTTGCAGAAAGTGAGGTCATGGCAACCCTTGGAGATGCAGGCAAAGAAGAGGCCTAGGCTGGGGAGGCCAATACCCCAGTACGTCTTCCCCATTCCCCAACTTTGAGCAAGGTTTCTTATCCTGAGACCTGTGACTTTAAATATATGCTCACACACATACACACACATACACATAAATACAACATATACACATATTTATACATAAGTATAAATCGTATTTCAGTATTACCAGTTTTCTTTGTAATCCCAGGTTTCTTATTTTTGTGCATTTAAAAACATTATTCTGAAAGGGATCCATAGGCTTTACCAGACTGCCAAAAGAGTGTATGACACACAAAAAAGGATAAAACCCCTGCCTTAGGACATATAAGATCCCAAAGTTCTACTGAAATACAATAACAATAATAAATATTTATACTAAATGGTGTTTTATATAGTACGTAGCACTATATAGTATGTAATGCTCTAAGATTTACAAAGCACTTCATAAATATAATCCATTTTAGACTCACAGTCATTCAAGGTGGGTGCTACTATTATTCCGAATTTTACAGAAGAGGAAACTGAGGCTGAAAAACGTGAAGCGATTTGCCCAGTCAGGGTCACATAGCTAATGAGTGTCTGAGGCAGGATTCAAGACTCCAAGTCCAGCATTCCATGTACTGTGCCAATAGAGTCATTTTTCCATGTCCCCACTTCCCTGTTGTGCCCATTTGACAATGACCAATATACCATTTGTTGTTATTTCCTAGGATCTGCCCCTTTGAGAAGCATCGACTGTCCAACTCTTAGTCTTTTTGAAGAAGGCTGGTTGCTTATGCCATCTTTGGCTGAGAACCCTCCGCCAGTTCCAAAGGATTCTATGTTTTACTTCTGAAGAAGTCAGAACTGAATCCTCTTCCCATAATCTTGGTTGTGCCCAAGGGTAAGTTATATTTCAGCCCACACAGTGCTTCCCAACAACAGATTCTTGTGGTATGACTATCCACAGACAGCCGATGTCATGGGGATGCTGTCAGGCAGTGTTTCACCCTCTAGTCAGTCAAGGAAATCATTCTGTAGCAGTGAATGTTCATTGCCCCAACTGACTGTCTTTCCTCCATTCCTCTTTCTGAAAGAGGCTGAAACCATGCCTTGCCATCTCCACAAGGGAGTGCCAATGATGAGCTCTGCTGATGGTCGCCACAACCCCCTACAAGGGGAGAATTTTCATTTCTAAAGAGCCTGAGGACCAAAGCCTTTGCCTTTGTCTTCAGTAATATCTCATCAGACTACATGTTCTCCAGCACATTCTATGAACCCCCAATGAAGGACTAACTGCTCTTCTGTAAACACAGGTCTGGCCATGGCACACCCCTGGTCAGTAAACTCCACTGTCACCCTGTTACTTGCAGAATTAAATATAAAACAATCCTCTGTTTGGTTTTCAAAGCCCTTTGTAAACAGACCTTCCTACCTTGGTGGTCTTCTTACTCCTTTCTCAGCACCATGTGCTCTGACATCCATTGACATTGGCCCTCCTGCTGTTGCTCACTTCCCAAGACGCTTCACCTCCTGATTCTGTGTATTTTCATTGACTGCCCACCCCATCCCTCCGCCATGTCTGAAATACCCTCCTTTCTCATCGCTGTCTCCTGGCTTCTTTAGTTTCCATCAAGCTAAAGTCTCACTTTCAGCAAGAGGTGTCTCCCAGTCCTCCTTATAATATATGTATGTATGTATGTATGTATGTATGTGTGTATGTATATGTATATACACATACGTGAACAGATGTATCTGTATATTTATAACATATTATATATTATATACACACATATCTATATATACATACATATATAATGAAAGCCCTGAAATTATATATTCCAATATATTCATATATGTGTATATATACATATACATACATATACATATGTCTATATAGTTATATCTATATACATTATCAATAAGGCTGCTGGCTGTCCACAAGCCAAGGGTTTTGTAGAGGCAGTTTCTGAATTAGATGGTAGGCTGTATTGGATGAATTACAGGATCTGACTAGCCTGCATGAATGAAAATAGAAGAAAACTACATAAATTATCCTTCTCTCCTCTCCTACCCAGCAAGCCATCCCTTGTTAAAAAAAAAGATTAAGACAAAAACAGGAGAGAAAAGTAGTTTAACAAAGTCAACAGGTACATCTAAGGTCTGGCAACATATATACCATCCATCCCCATAGCTTCTCATTCCTGAAAAGAGTTGGAAGGAGGTACTTTTCCTCAACTCATCTTTAGGACTATTTGGTCATGATAATTATATTGTGTTCTATTTCTTTTGTTCTTTTCATTTATATTTTTAGAGTCACATATATTGTTTTCCTCCTTCTTACTTAGTATCCATTCATTTAAGTTTTACCTTGCTTTTCTGAATTCTTTACATTTATCATTTCTTAAGGTGAAGAAATCTCCCATTACATTCATATACCCCAAATTATTTAGCCCTTCTCTAGTTGATGTTGGACAGGTAGGTGGCACAGTGGATAGAGTGCCAGGCCTGGAGTCAGGAAGACTCATCTTCTTGAGTTCAAATCTGTCCTCAGACAATTACTAGCTGTGTGACCCTGGGCAAGTCACTTAACCCTGTGTGCTTTTGTTGTCTCATCTGTTGTTGCTGTGTTTGTCCTTTGTTTATGAAGAGGACCATGACATCACGGAAATGATGACATGACTTACATTTGACTTTGATTTGAGTGAGGGAGGGCTGTGCAAGGTCACCAGCCTCACTTTCTCCTCCAGAGGCCTCTGGGTCCAGTGGCCAGGTATTCATCAAATAAGCTGGAAAAGCAAATAGCAAATTATTCCCTATCTTTGCCAAGAAAACCAAATGGAGTCATAAAGAATTGGACATGCCTGAAAATTACTGAACAACAACGAGTTTATGGGCACCTATCTATCCTGTTTCCAATTCTTCCACAAAAAGTGTCACTATGAATATTTTGGTTCATATGAGAGACCTTTTGTCTTTGACTCCTTGGGGTATATGTCCATCTGCTCTCACAAATAACTAAAAAATAACAGATAGATAGATAGAGATAGATGAATGAATAACTAGAAAAATAGATAAATGAATAAAGAGATGAATGAATAGATAGATAGAAAGACAGACAGACAGATAGATAAATGAAACCAAAACAAAACAAATACACCAGAAAAACCAACTGTTTAAACTAAGTTGTCTTTTAGGGAAATGGAAATAGGAATGCAGATGTGCCAGGTGTTTTAAGTCACAGCTAAACCTGCCCAACTCATATCAACCTTGAGCTAGAAATAAGTTTGAGAGCCAATCTGCCTCTGGGAAGAGCCACACCTAATTTATTCCAGAAATGTGGGACTACAGCCTCACTTGAAAGACCTCCAGAGGAAAGAGTTTGTTCAGCCTCCTTCCGTATGCTATCCCAGAAATGAATAACTCTTGAATAGCTCACCAAAATTCTGTTTTGATAGAAACCAATTGTTTGTTCCAACTCTTGAGTAAAGATGAAAAAGAGTTCATTAATGACATACATAACAATAGAGACATTATGCAGGCATCTTGAACTCTACATTTTGAAATGAAACTCAGTATCTTACCTTCAAACTCACCCCTTGTCCAAACTTTCCTGTGTCTGTTGAGGCTACCACCACCCTTCCAGTCACACAGGTTCCGGACCTTAGAGGCATTCTTAATTTTTCTCTTTCCATTGTTCTTCAGTTCCAATCAGTTGCCAAGTTTTGCCAATTCTACCTCTTCCTTGTTGGCAATTGTCCCTTTCTCCCCACTCATATGACCACCAGACTATCTCAAGGCCTTACCGCCTGGTCTGTTATAATAGCCCCCTAAAAGGTCACTTGACTTCAGATGTCACCCTTTTCCAATCAATTGTCCATACTAATGCCAAATTACCTTCCTCAAATACAGACCAGACCGGAGCATCTCACGCGCCTGCTCAAGGATCTTCACTGGTTCCCTTTTACCTTCAGGTAAAATATAAATGCAAACTCCTCAGCTTGGTTTTTAAATATTTCATCGACTAGCTTTTCTTTCCACTCGACTTGCTTGTTAAAGCCATTCGTGGCCTGTTTCCAGACTATTTTTCCAGCCTTATTTCACATTATTCCCCTTCTCTGAATTTCAGCGAAATTGGGCAACTTGCTATTCCCTGCCTTGGGCATCCATTAGCTGGCTCAATGTCCGTCCTGCACATCTGGAACACATTTCCTCCTTCCCTCCGCCGCTTACAATCTTTAGCTTTCTTCAAGGCTGAACTCAGATGCCACCACCCAAAGGAAGACTTTTCCAATTCCCGCAGTTGTTAGGATTCTCTTCTCAAATTTTTACTTTTCTATGTGCATGTAGTAGTAGAGTGTAAGATCCTTGAGGACAAGGACTCCTTTTTGTTTTGTTTTGTATCACTTTGCATCGGTCATAGTAGGCGCTTAATAAATGCTTGTTGGATTGGACTGAGCAGTACGGAACCAAATCATGGATCATACCCAGACGTTAAGGAAACTGATCCTCAACACGTGGGCTCTGGACAGGCTCACCCAGAAAAGATATCCTGTGGAAGAAGGTTAGGTTTGAGGGTGGGTTGGAAGCCAAGAATCATACGTGACATAGAGAGCAACATGGAGGAGCACCAGATCATGCTAACCTCACAACTTCACACTCTTCCGAACCCTACTCACTTGTTCACAGGCTCCCACACATTTCCACACATGACCCAATGGGGAGGAGTACAACAACAAACAAGTGAAGGCCAGTATGACCTTGAAATACTAAAACAAAAATTTAACAGGGCTTCTAAACAGATTTTAATAGATCCCATTCAATTCAACAAACAATTATGAAATATTTGTGTGAAGGATGCCCTGCTCCTTCTCTGAACTTCCTCTCCCACATCCAGAAACTTCTATAATTGAAACATTCAGCTAGAAACTTCCAGTTTCCTAGCTGATTGGTGGATCCTTCTCTGTAAGCTCAAGGTTGGGAAAACTCCAAATTAAAAGAGCAGTTCAGCCAACAGTAAGTTTAATAAACATTTGTCAAGTGCTTACTATATGCCCAGGTGCTAATAATAATAATAAATGCTAAAGTTGCCAAAAAAAAGGCAAAAAAAGTCCCTATCCTCAAGGAGCTTACATCCAAATAGGGGAGAGAACATGTAAATAAATAAGTACGTATAAAATACATATTGAGTAGATGGAAGGCAACCTTGGAGGGAGAAGGCTCCAGCAGTTGGGAGAACTGGGTAAGACCTATAACCAGAATTTCAGGAATAAGAATGAAATTGGCCTGAGCAGAAACCCTACAAATCTTGAGTAGATCTCTGAAAAAATGATAGCTCTAACCCAGGAACTGCCATGATTCTGGAGGTGCCTGAGTTGTTCTGAAACATGGCTCCAGGAATCCTAGGCAACTAAAGACAAGACGTCCTGAGTGATTTCCTCCTCCAGCCGTGGCATGAAGAACCCCTTGCCCAGTGCACCCTGGTAACGTCCTTGGGTGTAGCCTTTTCCTGCCTTTTCTCAGAACCACTTTGAAAGTGTTAGCTCCGAGTCTCAAAGTGAGGAAAGGCAATGATGTCAGTCCTTGTCGTAGACGTCGGTTTGCATCGAGAAAAGGTCAAGGACCTGCTGTAGTTTGGAGGTGTCGGTCCTGCCCTTCATTTGATACACTTGGTCTGTGCTTGTATTCTTCCCTTGTTGTACCTACTTCCCGTTCCCCTAGGTGTCTCTTATTAAGTCATAGCACCTGTGGTACAATGAGAAAAACTCTGAATTTGGAGTCAGAGAACATTCAACATTTACCTCTGTCACTAACTGAGTGACCTTGGGCGAGTCACTTATACTGTTCTAGGCCTCAGTTTCCCCATTTGTAAAATGAGAGGGTTGGACTAAACTAGATGGCCTCTGGGCCCTATCCATCTCTAAGCTTTGAGGCCTTCTTTGAGATGCACCAAATAAGACAGCTTAATGTCTCCACTGGAGACCAGACTGGATTATCTAATTCTTTTTCTAAGCCCTTTTAGACCCAGCAGTAGAACCTTACAGCAGTCTAATGAGGGAAAAGATACAAAGCTTAGATGAGATCTGGTTTCTGCCCTTCATGGCACTTAGAACCTAGTAAGAGGACAGCAATTATACGTAGAGAATATTAACATAGAAGGGCAGCTGGGTGGTGCAGTGGACATAGTGCCAGACCTGGAGTCAGGAAGACCTGAGTTCAAATCCAGCCTGATACTTCTTAGCTATATGACCCTGAGCAAGTCACTTAACCAGTGTTTGCCTCAGTTTCCTCATCTGTGAAATGAATTGGAGAAGGAAATGGCAAACCACTATAATATCTTTGCCAAGAAAACCCCAAATGGGTCAGGAAGAGTCAGACACGACTGAAACAACTGACTAAAAATATTAACATATAAAAGTATTTGCACCACAGCCAGTATTGACATTGTAGGCTTAAACCATAAGAAACATCCCTGGATTCTGTTTGGTACATTATGGATTTAATGTGACACAGGAGAAAAAGGACTAGTGAAAACCTGGGGCCAAGGAATGGATAATGGGCTCCTCCTGAAGAAGAGAGAGGCAGATCCTCTGAAGAAGTAGCTGCTTTTCCTGAAATTTCTGGGATCACAGATCCGGAGGTAGAAGGGACCAAAGAAGTCAGTCACCTAGTCTTTATTTTACAGATGAGAAAATTGAGTTCTGAAGAGGTTGAAGTGACCCCGTCCAAGGTCACACAGGTAGGACGTGTCAGAGGTGGAATTTGAACTCATGTCCTCTGACTTGAAAGCAAATTTCCATCACTACCACCCCCATACTACAGAACAGAATTATATATATACAAGAAAAGACAAAATAGAGGTGCTTGGAAACTTCCCGATCAAGGTACTGAGGCAACTATTTTTCAGCCAGACAGTAACCACAGAGAAGTGAATTGCCTCCCCAGAGTACGTATGCAGTTTGGTTGAGAGCAAACCAAGACAAACCTGATATTTACAATACATTTCTAATGATTCACACGAGCATAAATGATACAACTAGAAGAAATATAGAAAGCTTAGCATTAATCTTGAGGAAGAAGCCAGAGACCATAACAGCATAGGTAGTGTTCCCTACCCTCAGGACGCTTATATTTGAATAGGGAATACAACATATATAGAGGACTGGTGCCCAGGAGGGGAACTTTGAAACCGATAGTTTCTCTTAGATGCACCAAATAAAATGGCCTATTGTTTTCAGTGTAGACTGGGCTGGACTATCTAATTCTTATTCTAAACCCTTTTAACCCAAGTAATAGAACCTGACATTTTTGTTCATTTTGTGAAGAAACAGTTCTCGAAAGAAGTATGAAGTTCCAACTACTATATAGAATATTGCTCCAAATCACTAAATGTGAAAAACGCAAACTGAAATAATTCCCTGGTTCTACCTCATATCCAGCAAATTGGCAAAAAAAAAATGACAAAATACAAAAATTGCAGGTGAGGGGGTGGGAAAGATGACGTCTCCTGCCTTCATGGCACTTAGTCCAGTAGGAGGGCATCGAATCTGCACAGAGAATATTAACATATTAAAGTAGCTCATGGTGATGGTAAGTGGAGCCACAAAGGAGCAGACTGACAAATAATAACAACAATAGGAATAATGACAGAGATGATTTATCAGGGCTCCAGAGCCACGAATGGGATGATTTGGGGGTGGGGGTAGGGAAATGAAAAGGATATTAGGATAAAGGATGTTACTGCAAAGTGGTGGGTGAGGCTGTTGCGAAAATGGCTGGGGAGTAGGGAGTGACATCATGCTGTAGTCTTCCTGAAATGGTGGGTCAGGAGAGGCAGTCACCAATCAAGCCCCCAGGATCTATGGGGGTGCCTCTAGAGATGAAAAGAGTAAAACCGCCAAGACACAGTTTCCAGTGTAGGCAGCAAGGTGGCTTTGGAGAAGATGGCCAGGGAGCAGAGAGAATTTGAGATTAGGAAGTGTTTCACTTTTTGTATTTCTATCCCCAACACTAATTTTAATAATAGTGCCTGGCACATAGTTATCCCCATTATCCCCATAAGTAAGATTGGTACTTAAGAAATGTTTGTTGATCAATTGATTCAGCTCCTTCGAGAGAAATAGCATCCAGGATGAAGAGGTTAATGTTGCCACCATACTCTGGTCAAACCGCATCAAGAATACTGAGTATGCCGTAGTTTAGGAAAGACATTAAAAAAGCCAGAGTGCATAGAGAGAGGGATGGCTAGAGTGGTAAGAAGACCAATGAGGACATATGTGAGGATAGATTGAAGAAATCGGAATGTTTAACCTGGAGATGAGAAATCTCAGGGGACGACATGATCATAGGTCTCTTCTTGAAGTCTTTAAAAAGCTTGAAGAAGGATTAATTTATTCTGCTTGACTTTGAGTCAAACATCTCTAATTACAGTCTGACATCCAAGACATACAGTATAAGACAATAACGCAAATGCACAGGACCAAAAGCTAATCCTCGGTGGATAAATGGTCAAAAGATATGAATAAACAGTTCTTGAAAGAAGTATAAACTTTCAACTGCTATACAAAATATTGCTCCAAAACACTAAATAATGTGAAAAATGAAAACCAAAACAATTCCTTGGTTCTACCGCATAGCCAGCAAATCGGCAAAAAGTGACAAAATACGAAAATAGCAAATGCTGGAGGGGCTGGAACACTTAGGCATTGTTGGTGGAGCTATGAAGAGGCCTAACCATTTTAGAAGCAATTTGGAATTATAATAAGTGACTAAAATAACCCCGCCAAAGAAGTCAAAGGCAAAAAAAAAATGTTTCATACGCATCAAAGTTATCATAATAGCATTTTTCTAGTAGCAAGGAACTAGAGACAAAGTAGATGCCCATAGAATGTGGATTGGCTAAACAAATTATAGTTCATGAATCAAAAGATGATATATTGGCTAGAGTGATGGATTTGGAGTTAGGGAAGTGAACCCCGAGCAAATCATTTAAACTGTCTCAGTCTCAGTTTCTCATCCGGAAATATACACATATGTATATTTATACATGTATTTGAAAACCTCAAAATGCTATATAAATGTTAGCTATTATTGTTATTATTACTGTACTCTAAGAAATAAAAGTGAAAAATACAGGGAGGCATAAGAAGACATACAAACCTGTACAAAGTGAAGTGGAAACAGGAAAACACAGTGATTACAACACCATAAATGGAAAGACACCAACAAACTGTTTAATTTGTATAATTATAATGACCAAACTTAATCCAAAAGAAAAGTTGAAAAAGCATGTCTCCCTCTCTTCTTGGCAGAGATTGGGGTCTATGGGGGTGGAACATTGTATAGATTGGTTTTGCTAAACTGCTTTTTCATTCTTAGTTTTGGTCTATGTTACAGGGTATAGCTCTTTGAGAGAGTGATCTCTCTTAGAAATATGGAATATAAGAACATATATAAACAAAAGAAAATAAAATTTAGGGGAAAAATTTGTTCTGTCTAACCCCAGAGAGCAGAACAAGGAATAATGGGCAGAATTTTCCAGAAAGGGAGATTTTGGCTCAATGTAGAGTTTTCTGATACTTAGAGCTTTCCCAAAGCGAAGTGAGTTGACTCCGGAAGGGTCAAGTTTCTCCTCATTGTAGGATGGGACAAAGGCCGAATGACCTCAACTATCTATGACATTGTAGACGTGCTTGTTCAGGTACAGTTTTAAAAAGATGGCCTCTTCTTTAGAATTCCATTCTAATTCTCAGATTGTGTGATTGATTGAGCATCCCTCACATGAGGCAGGATGACTGGCATGCTTGTCCCTTTGCCCCTATTCACCAGCTTTGTACTGGCGACTGTGACACTAAGCAAACCAAGAATCTAATTGCTTGCATGTTGATTCCTAAGTGGAAGGTAGAAAAGCATGTATCAAAGAAGATCGGCCATTGTGTCATGAAGAACTATCCACTCTGGCTAATGAGTAGAAATGACTTCCAAAATCTCTCTCTTTGTTTCTCCTGTTTCTCTGTCCCCCTATTTCTATCCCTGTTTCTGTTTTTCTCAGTCTTTGTCTCTCTTTCTCTGGCTCTCTCTGTCTCCCTCTGTGTCTCTCTTGGTTTCTTTCCCTGTCTCTGTGGTGTTCTCTCTCTCTCTCTCTGTGTGTGTATATATATATATATATATATATATATATATGCATACATATATACACACATACATATACATATATGTGTGTATATATATACATACACACATATACACACATACATATATATACGTATGCATATACATATATATATATATATATATCACTTGGGGCTTAGGTAGCTCCTTCTTTAGATGTTCAGTGAAGGTCAAGGAGGCTCCCTCCCTTCTTCCCCCAACATTAATGGCATGTGCATGCACATGGCAATGAGATCATTCCTTTATGTAGGTAACTCTTGAGACAGGATCTCAAGTCCCTGGCTTCCTTTTCTGCTTTGAGTTTCTTTTTCTCAGCACAGGTAACCAAGTAATAAACATGGAAGTGATTTTTCTAGCTATGGTGGGTATTTTATGAGACTGAAATATTGCAACCTCCTAGGTTAGGGTGGGGTGAGGGGATGGTAGTTGCCAAGCAGAAGAAAATTTACACAATAATTTTTTAAAGAGAAGATGATCATATCAGGGGGGTGAGCCCTGCATGTCTGGATAGCCAGAAGATACAGAACTTCAGTAAACTTTTTAAACAATATGGTTCTAAGGTAAAAGTGAAATACCTATTCAGTGCAGTTGGAAGCATACTATTTTTCCTTTTTTTTTCTTTCTCGTGGTTTTTCCCTTTGGCTCTAAATCTTCTTTACAACATGAATAGTGTGGAAATATGTTTAATATAATTGTACATGTACGGCCTAAATCAGATTGCATGCCGTCTTGGGGAGGGAAAGGAGAGGGAGAAAATTTAAAACTCAAGATCTTATAAAAGTGAGTGTTGAAAACTAAAACTAACTAACCAAATATTTTTTTAAAAAAAGAAATACCTATTCAGTAGACCCACAAAGTGCTTCATGTTTTAAGTTTCAAGCTCCCAGGTAAGTATATTAGGAGGGACAGATTGATAAAACTTACAACATGAAAAAGCAATGTGTGTTTATGAGTCTTTTGCTTCTTAAACCTTTTTTTTTTGGTAGGGGAATTAAATAGCTGTCCTGTACCTGATCTGTACCTATAACTCTGAGGCAGCTAGATGGCTCAGTAGATAAGAGTACGAGGCCTGGAGTCAGAAAAACTTGAATTCAAAGCTGGGCTCAGCTAGCTAACTGTGTGACCCTGGGTAAGTCGCTTAACCCTGTTTGCCTTGGTTTCCTCATCTGTAAAATGAGCTGGAAAAGGAAATGGAAAACCACTCCAGTATTTTTGCCAAGGAAACCCGAAATGGGTCACAGAGAGCTGGACACAACCGAAAGGCTGAACAACGACAACAATCTGTTGTAATTTGGACCTTGAATAACTTTCTAAAATGGATCTCGCAAAACCTCTTTGGGGAAATAGAAGCCACACTTAGATTTTTTTTAAAGAAAATTTCCCTAGAATTACTAGGGCAAAGGCAGAATCTGCCAAAGGGTTTAAGAAAGGCCTCTTTTAGTGATTAGGCTCCCCAAGAGCTGAACCCAGTCGTGTTCAGAAATAGCCCCTTGCTGGAAAAGGGCACCACCATCCCTAGCCCATACATCATCTCCGTCCATTCAAGGTTATTTTCTGTCTACTTCTATTTTCCTGATGTCTGTCCTCACATCTGGAACGTCCTCCTCAAGTGACTCATCCCCCAAAGGAGCCGAGACTGGTCTGTGCAAATCCCTCCAAGCGGGATAAATAAGGGCGGCACTAAATCCCCTAGTCACTTGTTTAGTGATCACTGTCTAATGGTGCTGGGGACACCTCCTTCTCAGTCACCCCTGGAAGGTGAGTTTAAAGGCCGAACCCTCAAACAACTGCTGGCCATCCCGACTGTGGGAAAACTCTAGGACAGTATGCTTCAGTGCCCTCTTCCTTCAGAGCCTCTGCCGAAGCCAAGCTCGTGTCTGTATTTTCCAAAAGCACATGGTTGACAGATTCCACTTTGTGAAGATTATCCAACATTCCAGTACATTCAGTTGGTCTTTTCTTAGGTTTTCATTGTTCACGTTCTCTCTCTTGCTACTCTCCTCCATCTCATTTTCCTGCGAGTCTTTCGCCACTGTCTCATTAGAGCTGGAAAAAAGACTTTTATCTTGCTCATTGAATAGTAGCCAATTTGCTTCAGGTACTGGAATGGAGGGATACCAAATGACAATAAAAAGATAGTAGTATGAAATAATTATAGCTTGGATTTCTCATTCCAGTTGATTTGGTGCCATTGTGAATATTGTCTAATGCATGACTGACAAATCACATGTGTACCTAATCTGCTCCAGGAGCTGAAAAGATGGACCAGATTGTGTTGCATTAGCAGAATAACCACTCAGAAAGACAAACCAAGCAGCCCTAGTAAGTGGGGAAATTGACTTGGCATCACTGAAGATCGAATGCAAAGAGTTCTTTCTTTACCAAAGCAAACCTGCTTACTCAAGGCCTAGTAGCCTCTCTTTCTGAGACCTCAAGTGTTTGTTTGTTGTTGTTCAGTTGTTTCAGTCATGTCTGACTCTTCATGACCCCTTTTGGGTTTTTCTTGGCAAAGGTACTGGAGTGATTTGCCATTTCCTTCTCCAGCTCATTTTACAGATGCGGAAACTGAGACAAACTGGGTTAAGCGACTTGTCCAGAATCACCTACCTATTGTCTAAGGACAAGTTTGAGCTCAGGAAGAAGAGTCTTCTTGACCCCAGGCCCTCATTCTGTCTACTAATCCACCTAGCTGCTCTCAAGGGTTTATAGCCACCTTCAGAATGTATATATGAGTTACAGAAAGGTTCAGAGGAATTCCCCAATAATATTCCAATACAAATTATTATTTTAAAATAAGTTAGCATTGTTTTCAAATTTTAAAAATGGTTTAGGAGGAAGAGCCTGATTTTCAGGGATTGCACTGTTGTTCAAGAAGTTCCTGGGACATTAGACAAATACTGTCTCCGTATCTAAAGCACTGCCTAGCACCTGCTTCAGCCACCAAGGTCATCCACTGCATCTTGGGTCATCACCAATAATCTTGATTTTTGTCCTGCCACTGGACTTCAATGACTCTAGAAGACAGAATGAGGCTGACATCTTTGCACAACTTTGCCTCACTTAAATCCAATTCATCCTCAAGTTGAGACATCACCCCATGATGTCATTGGTCCTCTTCGAGAAAAGAGGATGAACAAGAAGTTCTGAGGATCTATATTGCCTCTAAGGTAAAATACAAATGCTTTTGGCTGGAGCATTTAGGCTTGAATTGATCTTTAGCTTATGAAATTATTACTGTTATAAATTATCTATCATTCTATATTATACAATTATATGCTATCATAAATTATAAATATTAAATTATAAAATTATGAGATGGGGGAAGGCACACTCTGTTCTTTGGGTACTCACAGTCAGCAAAGGAAAATGGAGTGGCAATCAAACTTTAAACCAGAGGGTGTGGGGACAAAAAGCCCATTAAGGCAAAGACAAGCAGTGAAAGACCTAAAGAGGCAGACAGCATGGGTACAGGGGATGAGATGGTGAAAGAAGGCAAGCATGGGGGAAAAGATAAGGAGGAAAGGGGCAGAATGTATCATTCTTGTAACCATGGATTAGAATTGGGAGTACTAGGCAGCATGGCCCCAGCAGAAAGGGAAGAGGAGTCAAAAGGCAGGTGTTTTAGGTCTTATTTTATAGTTTTTTTTGAGGAAACAGATCAGCTCCTACCTGTGCTACCTTGGGGTTAGCTCATTAACACATTTAAATCATCTCAAAGTTAATGGTAAGGGAGCCAAGATGGCGGCTGGGAAGCAGTGACTGGCGTGAGCTCCCCACCAAGTTCCTCCAAAAAACTATAAAACAATGGCTCTGAACCAATTCTAGAGCTGCAGAACCCACAAAGTGGCACAGGGAAGCAGGG
>CM053622.1:545873412-545928278 GCA_028646595.1 Phalanger gymnotis
GGAGGGCAGACTGGGGAACAGGGCAACCAGAATGTACGCCATGTTGGAGTGGGGGGGGGAGGAAATGGGGAGAAAATTTGTAATTCAAACGCCTGTGAAAATCAATGCTGAAAACCAAACATGTCAAAAATAAATTAAAAAAAAAAAGTTAATGGTAAAACTTCAATGATAACATCCTGAAGTTAACAGTGTCTTTTTGATGTTCTGCTCATCTGGAGCCGTGGAGGTCCAGATTTTGTCTGAAATTTACATAGCATAGAATCAGAAACCTTGACAAGTAGCACCTAGATGGTTTCCCCTGATTTGTCACATATTAATTACCAGGATGTGAATTTTGGTAAATATATAATGCAATTTGTAAATTAGGCTCTTTTGATTTGGGGGACAGTTTGTACATGACTCTTAGGTTCCCCCTTTGCAATCTTCCTTCCTACTGTTGCCCCTTTCTACTGTCTACTTATAAATTTACTTACTATACTGACTAGAAGGTGGAGTGGTGGGGTGGTGTTAGGGAGACTCAAACAAGATACAGTTTGAACACCAGACTCCAACCTATCTTATTAAGGTTGATTGCTTCCCTTCACCTGCTCTACATTCTGGTCAAACTGACCTATTGGATGTTCCTATCTCTAAGGCTTTGCATATCCCCCATGCCTGGAATTAATTCCTTTCCTTCTGATCTCCACTTTTTGCAATCCATAGTTCACTTCAATACCCAGCTCCAGTGCTTACCTCTTACAAGAAACCTTTCCTGATTCTCCCATTTTTGGTGCTACTCCATCTATTTTTATATACGTGCATGCATACATACATGCATACATATACATATGCACACACATACCCCCCATATGCCCACTCACATATATACCCATATGTAGTATATGTGTGTTCACGTACATATCCACATACACACCTAAAAATGTTGTCCCAGAAGTCTTTAATAGACTTTTGGTTGCCAAGATCAAATTGGAAATTATTTCAATAAACTGGAATCATGAATAAAAAACAACAAAAAGCAAGGTAACAGCAACTAAGTGAAAGTCTTGTGTTTAGGTTTGCACAAATCAGCTGCATTGATTCTGTCAATGGGCCAGAGCACATGTGGTGTGCATCTAGAACCAGAAGGAGTTTGCCCATCAGCTCCCATGGCAGCTCACGAAAGGTGGTGGTGGTGGTGGTGATGATGACAGAACAAGGTAGGTGCTGAAGACTGTGGAACAGTCAGAGAAGAATGAGCACCCACACAATCTAACAGGCAAAGGACCCACTAGTGAAAGATGGAGAGAGGACTTGTGATTGGCAATTGAAGAGTACTGAGGTGTAGCCATAGATGAAGCGGCCAGGAATAGGGAGGTGCATCGTGTACTGTGGGTATGCATGAAGGATGAGCTAGAAGGACTTCTCAGAGTTGATGAGAATTCTACTCCAACCTAGAAAGAACGTCTAAGGATTTTGAGGTAATAAGCAAGAAACTGAAGACATGTTTAGCATTTTCATTTACTGCTACCAGCTGAAAGCAGAGGTTTCAGAAAAGATTTTAGAAGCGGCTAAAAATGCAGAATCTGACAATATTTGGAACACAGCTCAAAATAAAGGCTCTTGGACAGGGATGGAGTATGTCTAATGTGGAAATTGAGGTCATATGTAGTGACCTCTCTATTCTCTTCTCATTTCAAAATCCCTTGGTATTTTCTCCCATTCTATTCCAAGAAGTGAAATGACTGTTATCAAATAGTCATTTATTATAACATAATCACTTATTAATAACAATCTCCTTGTGGTTCTTAACCAGCTGGACATTCCACAGTACCACTATTGATGTCACCAGTGACATCATGACAATGACTGCCATTGCATCCCACAAACCAGGCTGCCCTATGGGACTAATGATTCCAAAGAGGCCTCTTTGCTAAGGATGAGTGTCTGTTCTCTTGAGCAATGTCGAGAATCTAATTAAGGCCAGTATTTTTCTACTTTATCTCAGCGGAGTTCTTTCCGGGGTTTAATGATAAAGGCTGATGCATAAGGCACAACTTCGATCTGGACCTGTCTTCCCAATGGTGTTTCACCAGATTCCTCACCCCTTTCTAGTCACCATTTGTCTTATGGTGAAATGATAACTAATCTTTTTTGGAGACAAGGCTAGGGGACCAATTTTGGAAGTCAGAGTAGATATGGCACCAACTTCATCAGGGCAACTCAACGTTAATCTTATTTAGAGCTGAACTTGGGCAGTGTGGTGTGATGAAAACCGGGCCATGATCTGAATGTTGCAGGATGGCAGCCAGCATCAAATGAAGTCAGATTATGACCACAAAAAGTTCTCCACCCATGATCTGGAAGTCAAGGGGAGTTGCACTGCACAAGAAATACATTCACATGTACAAATCTACAGACCAGAGGGTCATGGGGAAGGCAAAGCAGCAGAGAACATTTGATAATCAATGGAAGGAGAAACAGAAGCCATATTACTGTGGGAATATGCCACAGACCAAACTGGTAGGATGTACAAGCTACTCACAAACCTGGCTCAGAGGTAGACTATAGGAATGACAGAGAACTTCAATTATGGAGGCATTTCCTATGCCATACCTATTACTGAACAATAAAGGGTCATTAAAAAAAATGTGCATCTGAAGGGCCATTTTATTCATCAAAGATGGCAGAAGTAATGATGGGATGTGCTCTAGCCTAGAGATTCTTTCATAACCTGGTCCCAAACTGCCTTTTCCAACTTTTGTTGGTCAGTTGTTTCAGTTGTGTCCAACTGGAGTCATTTAGGATGGTTTGCTCTTTCCTTCTCCAGCTTGTTTTATAGATGAGGAACTATGGCAAACAGGGTTAAGTGACTTGCCCAGGGTCACCCAGCTAGTGTCCGAGGCCAGATTTGGCACCACATCCACTAAGCCACCTAGATGCCCCAACTTTATTATATTTTCCTTCCTTCACGGTACAGTCCAATCATACTAGTTTTTTTTGCTTTGCTTCACACAAAATGTTCCATCTCTACTGTCCATTCTTTGGCACTGGTTTTCTCACGCAATAGGAATGCGCTCTCCTCTCACGTCCTATGAGAATCCCTTATTTTCTGAGACTCCACTGATCTGACAGCTTCTATACTGTTTCACTGATCTTCCAGCAGCTAGTACATCTCTTGTCCTCTTACTCCCTGTAAATTTTATGTTATTTTCTCATTTCTCCCAATAGAGGAAGGGCAGGGAATTATTTCTGTCATTTTATATGCAACACATAGCCCACAGTCAGTGCTCTATAAAAGGTTTTGATGAACAGGCCCTCTGTCTTCACTCTCCAAGAAATCAATTGATTGCCAGTTCTTGGCAAAACTCTTGTGCATATTATTGAAGGGATTGTTTGTGAACATTTAGAAAACAATGATTACTAAGAGTCAGTACCAGCTAATCAAAAATAGGTCATGCTTTACTTCCATTTTTTGTCAGGGTCACCACAGTACACCTGGATTTCCAAAATACTCGTGGACTAAATAGATAGAAGCCAACTCTTGTTTGTCCTTCCTTTTTAAGAGGACCAGTGACATCATGGGGTAACATCTTGACTCAAGCATGAATTGGATTTAAGTGAGGCAGAGTTTCACAAGGTCATCAGCCTCCCTCTCCCAGAATCACTGAAGTCTAGGGGCAATAAAACACTCAGGTCAACTGGAGATGGCTTAGGAAGCATCTTTGATGTCTGACTAAGCTCTAAGAGTTCCACAGCCTGCTTCAGATGCCTTCGTGGCCGTTGAAACAAATTGTTCTCATCCACCCATTCCACATGAGGAAGTCTTCATATGCTTGGGATAGAGGCAACTAAACGACATTGGACTGTCAGGAACAGGTTGGGTAAGACTTACTGGTATAGTCACTGTCTATCAACTTGATATCAAACTGGAGAGGTCTCTATTGGTGACCAACCTTGTCCCTATGCTTTTTTCTAAAACCAAGTAATTGAGATCAAGGCATACATGGCATGTCTGCCGAATTTACATATGACATTAATTGGGGAGGACAGCTAAGGTGCAACTAGAATTTTTTTTAAAAAGGTTTTAATAAGCTAGAATAATCTAGTAAAATGATATTTAATAGGGATATTAAACTATTTAACTTCATACTTGGGTTAAAAATACAACTGTACTAGTAGGGGGATATATGTCTAAAAAGTAATTCCTAAGAAAAAGATCTGGTAATTTTAGTGGACTTCAAGTTTAATATGAAATGTGTCATGGTAGCAAAAAAAGAAAAAACACAGTTAATGCAATATTAGGCTGTATTAACAGGTTTATCGTTCAGGACTGAGAAAGTGTTAAGTCTTGCTATACTCTAATCTGGTCAGATTGCATCTGGAGTAATGTTCAATTTTCAGTGTTATTAATTTTAGAAAGTGTCTAGAGGAGGGTAACCAGGATGGTTGAAATTCTCAAGATAATGCATACTATGAGGGTCCAAAGGAGATGAGTTTGGCTTGGTACAAAAAGACTAGGAGTTAAGATATGTTCTCTTGGCCTTAGAGGGTAGAACTAGGAGCAAATTTAGGCATGATGAAGGAAAAAATTTTTTATAATTAGAGCTATCAAAAAATGGAACAAGGTGCCTTGGGCATTAGTGAATTTACCATCTTGAGAGATCTTCAAGCAAAGGCTGGATGACCACAGAAATCTTGTTTTTGTATAAATTGGATAATGGTTTCTGAGGTCCCTTCCACCTCTTAATACGCTGTGAAACTGCTATACACGTAATCTGTTATCATCATCTTTTGAGGCCCCTTCTGTGTTTAAGATCTATGATCTTTACCTAGGTATCTGTAGTTCCTGAAATTTTGCTCTAAATCATACACCCTACATAATTTTCTTTAAATACATGTTTAATAGCTGTTTTTATTTTTTTTAAGATAAAAACAAGTAGAAAAGCACGGTAATTTCTCTCTGTTACTGAGACCTAATTGTCTGACCATTGAAGCAAAGATATCATCATTCACCTATTGTTGACTTACCCTAACAAGAGGCCAAGTGACAAACAGCAAGTAAATAGCATCATGAAAAATGGCCAGAAAATCCTCACATAAAATGACAGCAAACATCACAGTGGCCTATCTGAACTTTCAGGAGATAGTATTGACAGAGGGCAGTGTAACATTTAGTAATTACCTACGATTTTCATTCTCTATCAGACTGTCTCATCAAATGTAAGCTATGATCAAAATCATTGGACTATTTGTACAATACACAAAAGAAATGATGCTGATCTTCTCATGCACGATGAACCTGATCCTATTTTTTTAAGACAATGTTCTCCTATCTAGGAAGGAAAAGTGTCCTTTGAATCCTTGAAATGGCATTCTTCTGTGGTCCGCAGCCCACTGTACTTCCCCTTCCTGTATTTAAGACAGAATGGTGGCTAAAGGTGGTTTAGGCCCTTCTAGAAACTTTATGATAGGTACCATTCACACTAAGATAGTGCTTAAGAAGGCATAAAGCACTTTCCCATGAAGGTGATAGCTTTATTGATTATAGGAACTAAGCCTCAGAGACACTGTAAGTATTGCAACCAGAATCCTGACTCTGGTCTTCCAACTCCAATGTCCAAAGACATTGGTTCACCTAACATTACCCTGGCATCGTGGCCCTTCCTCATTGGAAAAAATAAGAAGTATTTCCCACAAGAAGTATGTCAACAAACAGTTGCTTTGTTTCAACTTTTTCCCCCACAGAAGTCTAAATATAGAGGTAACAGTGACCTCTTTATGACATAGTTTCTGACCCTTTAAACTCAAGAGAATAATTTATAAAGTTAACCTGATATAGGGATGTAGTCTCCATGCCAAATCCTATTTTATTCAGTTTAGATGAAACTGTGTAAAAAAGGTGACCGTGTTAGTAAAGATATATACCTACTCCCTTAGTCCTTATACATTTAACTACAACCACTACCAGCTTTGTAATCAAGATGATGACAAACAGAATAGCTTTATAGTAGGTGTGCCCATAATACAGTGATAAAAAGGAGTGTCCTCTCAGGTCTGTGGAGGACGCTGTATTCCCTAGATAGAAATAATGTGTGGAATAAAATATGGTTATTGCCCTTGAAATACAGAAAAAAAACCAGGAGCTAAGATGGCAGAGTTTACTAAGGCACTCTCACTCTCCCTTATTGACCTTGAAAAACCCAGAAAATACTGCCCTGGGAAAAAATCTCAAAACAGTGGAGCCAGCAGAAAGGCAGGGTGCAGCAGTTTTTTAGCTCATGAGATTAGGGGGATTAATGGGAAAGGTCTCTCTTGCTTGGCTGAAGGGGACCAGTACAAGATGGGAGGCATCCTAGCAAGTCAGCAGCAAGCCCCACCTCAGCAAACCAGTGGGAGATCCTGAGCCCCACACTGGTGGAGTGGGCAAGCAACGCCAGGACCCCCCACGTGCCTTCATAGACAGGGGAACTGGCAGACATTAGCTTGGAGAACCACCACTTGTGTTGCAGGTGGATATCCATCAGTGGCTAAGCCTACCTGTGCTCTTGTGCAGCCTACAGCAAGGAGGTGACCTCCACTGGCCAGACCACCCCCACCAACACACCTCAACCCGTGAGCTTCAGGGTAACTTGAGAAAACGCAGTAAAACTCCACCTGGTATTAGCACACACCAGCTACCACTGGCAGCTCCAGCTCAGCATCGGGTTAAGCTATAGCATCCAGCTGCCAGAATCTGAGGCCCCAGTGCACAAAGCCAGTAACCAGGTCCCTAGCCTCCAGCACACGAAGTGTGGGACAGTGCTCCCTGTGCCCCAGAAGCAGAGATCACCTTTAAAAGTCAGGAAAAAGGCAAACACCATGAGCAAGAAGCAACAAAGAAAATCAAATACTATAGATTCTTATTATGGGGACAGGGAAGATCAAAACACAAATTCAGAAGAGGACAGCATTGTCAGTATACCCACATTGGAAACCTCAAAGGGGAACATAAACTGGTCTCAAGCCCAAAGAGCCTTCTTGGAAGAGCTCAAGAAAGACTTTAAAAGTTAAATTGGAGACCTAGAAGCAAAACTGAACAATTCCTTTTAAAATACAATTGACAAAATGAAAAAAAAAACTACACTGAAGAAAACAACTCCTTAAAAAGCAGAATTGGCCAAGTGGAAAAGGAGGTACAAAAGCTAACTGAAGGAAACAATTCGTTAAAAATTAGAATCAGGCAAGTGGAGGCTATCGCCTCCATGAGACATCAAGAACCAGTCAAACAAAATCAAAAGAATGAAAAATTGGAAGAAAATGTAAAACACCTCATTGGGAAAACAACTGACCTGGAAAATAGATCTAGGAGAGATAATTTAAGAATTACTGGTATACATGAAAACCATGATGGAATACAGATAAAAAGTTCATTTTTATAAGCATCAACATGAGAAAGGATTATCTGCAAGAGTTGGAAGACATCTCAATGTAATTATGCCTTTTTGTTGCTGTGGCCACATATATAGAGGTCAATAAAGTAAATATTCCCCCATTTCTGTACAGGGCACCACCATCATTTCAGATACCATAGTTCATAAATACTCTCTCCCACACTCTCATTTTCTGTCTCTCTTTCTCTCTCCTTCCCCCACCCCTTCTCTCCTATCCATTCCATTTCTTTTCCACTAACATGGTCAAGACCCAAGTCAAGCTTTCATCCCTTCTTGCCCAGACAGATGCTTCCTCGTTGGTCTGGCTGCCCTAAGTCTCTGCCCTCTTCAATCCATCCTTCACATGGCTGCTGGAGGTAACATGCTTTTAAAGCACAGGTGGGACTGAACAAGTCACTTCTTTGTCTGTGAGCAATTACCTGGTTTGGACTTCATATCCACTTTGTGATTGTTTTCTCCAGTTGAGCTTCCTGAGGGAAAGGAACTACTTTATTTTCTGTCTTTCTAACCTCAGCACCTCCCACAGTGCCTGGCACACAGCAAGTACTTACCAAATGCTACCCGGTTGATGTGATACATACTGTAGTGCCTGTCCATGGCCATATAAGTCATGGTCTACAAAATAACTACCAAAGAGGAAGATACTTAGCTTTTCTCCCTAAGTGCTAAGTAGCTCTGCCAGAAAAAAAAGAGATAAACTACCAAGGTAGCGAGGTGGTACAGAGGATTGAGCCTGGAGACCTGGTGTCAGGAAGACCTGAAGAGTTTGAATCGTCTCAAATACTTATGAACTGTGTGACCCTGGGTAAGTCATGCAACTTCTCTGTGCCTCCACTTTTCTATCTGTAAAACAGGGATAACAATAACACCCACCTCAAGTTTGTGGGGAGTTTCAAAGGAGTTAAGTCTATGAATGCTAGCTATTAAAACAAAATAGAGACACAAGAATTGAACACAAAAGATTGAGTAAGGGTATATATGCACAGGTCATGTCCTGACTGGTTCAAAACATTTCATTAGTTGACTCATGATAGAATTGTGTTGTTCCCACCTCCCTGCCTCCAACAGATGAAATCCCCCTCTGGATTCAAGAGCCAACTCAACTACACGAAACCTTTCCCGACATCCCTGGGAGGAGATGCTTTCTCTCTCAAGCTTCCTATAATACTTTGAGGACTGCTCCCTTGCATTTTTCACAGTCTGCCTTAAAACAAATCTCATTCTCCCAATTAGACTGTAATGAAGGCTAGAACTTTCCTGTATTGTATAGTATCCCCCCTACTTCAAAAGAATGTGGCATATTTTTTATATAGTTATCTCCCAGATATGCTTTGCATAGAGGAAACATTTACTACTTGTTAAATTTATTTGTTCAATAAGCTATGTGTCAATTGTTTTTTCTGAAGCTCCTATAAGCTATAATATTATTTCTAGCCACATACTGCAAAATATATGTCTCATGTGATGTGTTATAATAGCATTTAACTTGTATTTGAAACAATATTCCTTAAAGGAAAGTTAGAAAGATAAAGATAAGACCCAATCTGATCTAGTGGCTTGCAGAAGAACATTTCTGGACTATTGTGCCTTCACAACGCTGTTGAACACATTGTTTCCTGTTAATGATTTAACCATATCCTGAAAGGGACACTAGACTTAGACCAGACTGCGCCTACAAAGAAAACATGGTGTGGCCAAATAGGAAAATTTTAATTAGGAAAAGACCATAATTTATCAATTATTTAGAATAGAGATGAATAAAATTAATCATTCAGGGACTGCGTGCTTTACCTTAATGGAATCACCATCAATAAGATATGCTATTGACCCAGGTGTGATACTGGGTCTGGTGGCCATCTTTCCCCATTCTTACACCTGACTCCTTTTATCATCCTGAGTAAGCATTCGCCATACGATTGGACCAGGTCAGGCATGTGGTCTACAACCACGGATACTTTTTAAAAGGACATATCCCTTTAAGAATGGCCCATCCGTGGCATACAAATCACTTGGCTGTCTCTGCTTCTCCCTATTTAGCATGCATAGATCAACATGACAGCTGCTTTCAACTGCATATAAGGAAAGGTTTAGAAACTGGTAACCGAAGTAGGGTGGGGTAATAAAAACACCAGTTTGTGTATGACATAGTTGTTTTTTAAAAGTCAAAAGTGACAATGAAATTAATGACTGCACAGCCAGCCACATTCATTATGTGCTTGGGCCGATCGAATGACCACATATGTGTACATATCCCTTAATTATTTAGCTAGGAAGTGTCTAGATGTGTATCAGTTCATAACAATAAGTAAACTGGGAAAGGGTATGAATAATTTTTGATTAGAAGTAGGTGATTTAGTAGTCTTGAAAGAGATTTATTCGGGATTTACTGAGGCTTTGGGGTCTAGATTTAACATTCGTCTAGAATAAAACAAATGTATTTCTAAACTTTGGTCACAGTAGCTTTTGAAATCATCTCCTAATTTATGGAAGGGCTGAAATCTGCATCGGTAGGAGGAGTAACCACAGTGAAGTATTTTTGTAGCTTTTTCATGCCCAAGGACCTCTAAAATTAGGGTCAAACACAGTAATAAAAGATGGAGAAATATAGACCATGTTCACCATGATTACAGTTTCAATAATACTAGACTGTAAAACAAATTCTTTAATTTTTCAAGTGTTCTGAGAAACAAAATTGTATACTTAACCCAGCCTTGAAGATGAACACAAAATTTACCAGCCTACAACACTGCCCACAATTACTTGAGCACCAATTCTGTGCACAGCACTATACCAGGTGCCATAGGAGAGTTTACCAGATGTGGAGACAGGATTATGCTTTTAAGGACCTTACTATCTGTAATATCCAGATAGCAAAATAAATAAAATCAACATTGTTTACTACTGGCCTGACAGAAATAATTACTGGTCCCAGGCACATGGCCATCTACAAAGCTGATTTAAGCCCATTTCAAGCAATAATTACCTTAGGTCTTGCCTGTGAAAAAGAAAATTAAAATTAAAAAAAAAGGAAAGACACCTTTCAATAGAAAGATATACCACACAGAAATTCAGGATGAAAATTTTCTATGCAAGGGCTTCTCCCATGCCTATCTGAAGGCATTAAAATATTTAAAAGAAACTGAATTCAAGCTTTTCTGTTTACCTATCTTCAATTTTACTTTTCCAAGTACAAGCAAGGTAAACAAGAAAGCATTACTTTTAAATTACTCCTTTTTTTCTGAACAGAAATATTTCATCTTGAAGAAGTGTTGCCAAAATTATTGCTGGAAATACAATTTAAAAATCATGTTGAATCATTTACTATTATTTTGATGAAGTCAAAATAAAAACAATTAATATGAAAATAGTTATTCCAAACATTTGAGTTGAAACTTTTTTAAAAGCATGGGTTTTAGGTGTTTTTTTTCTTTTTTAAAGAATGCTCATCCATCCACCCTACACCTCAAGTCCATTGTAGTTCTATTTTTATTAAAAAAAATTTGGGAAAAATTCTCTCAGTTCAACTTAGTAAAAAGTGATATCTAGAAAATATTCAACATTATCAAGATGTCTGTTTAAAAAAAACCTTCAGGCTACTAAAGCATTCTAAGGCACAGTGTTTTAGAAGAAGTATCTTCTTCCATTGGCATTGCTTATATATGTAGTGTTTATAACTGAGTCCAAAGTGAATCACTGGTGCTCCATTGTGGAATTTGTGCCAGAAGATTCAAACATAGGCTCCAAGAGCTGCATGAAATTCAGTGAGACACTGCACAAGCTGCTGGAATTTGGGTCTTTCCTCAGGGTCTAGAGCCCAGCAACAGGCCATCACAGCAAACCTGCAAGAAAGACAAAAAGGAAAAATACTATTGGCAAAAGCAGGAAAAAGACAAAGTAAATAGGAATGAATCTTGTTCTTAATAAATAGGCATAAATTAATTTTTAAAAATATACTAGAGGTTAGCTGACAATTTAGCTGTTCATTATCTCTAAGTTAATTGATTTCTCTTTAAAATTTTTTTTGCTCTTTTTGATCATTTTACTACTAAATACTAGTTCTATCAAAAGATGGGTATGGACAATGAGAAGAAGAAAAATTTTAAATGAGTCAATATTACTAATTTAAAAGAACTAGAAGGGCAGAAGATTCAAACAACAGATAAAATGAAGTGTTTGATGTGTCAACTGAACTGATTTTTAAAAAAAACCTCTCATGATTATTTTAAAAAGATACATTTTAGTGATGCCTTCTGTCTTTACACTATGGTGATTTCAACTCTGCATTCTAGGTTGAACTTCACCTCCCCACCTTGTGACAGAAAAACTAATCAAGTTAAAATATTCAACATAGTGACCGCATCAGGCAACACATTCACACAGTGACATTCTTTCAAAGTTCTTTCTCAACTTCTACTGTGAGAGGGAAGATATTTTATTATCTATTCTCTGGGTTCTTTATTAGTTATCCAATTAATCAGAGTGTAAATTCCTTTTAGTAGTCTTTCAATTTACATCATGCTAGATATTTTTGCTTGGTTCTATTTATTTTGATCTGCATTAGTCTACTAAGTCAAGTTAGCAGAATAGAATCACAGAATTTAGAGCTGGAAGGATGCCTGGATGTCATATACACTAACCCATCAATAAAAAAATGAAGAAATTGAGTCTTGGATCACAAAGCATAAGAGCCAGAGTTTAAACTCAACATCACAGAAACTGGGCTAAAAGGAACTACTGGAAATATTGGAGTGGTTTGCCATTTCCTTCTCCAGTTCATTTTACAGACGAGGAAACTAAAGCAAATAGGGTGAAGTTACTTGCCCAGGGCCACACAACTAGTGTCTGAGGCCAAATTTGAACTCAGGTCTTCCTGACTCCAGACCTGGCATTCTATCCACTGTGCTACCTAGCTGCCCCACTTAAATGTAAAGACTTCTTTTTAAAGGGTGAGCTGAGATCACAAAATCAAATTTATGTTGGGTCCCTCATGAAATAACAATGTCACAGGCATTATGTTCTCCAAATTTATGATTAACTTTCCTCACAAGATTAAAATGCTAAAGGCTGAGCAACTATATTATTAACTCATGCCCTTAAAACTTTCAAATCATTCACTCAGTCAAGTATTTATTAAATGTCAACAATAAGCGAGGCATTATTCTAGAGATACAAATGTGAAGAGTGAAACAATCCTTATTCTCAAGGGGCTTATATACCATATCATGTCCACGTGACTGGGACACATTAAGTTCAGATATACAAGTATTTTTTAAAATCTATTAAGTATGAAATAAATTTTATATGTATATGTCCATCTATCCTTAATATATAACTGCTTTTGATTAAAACCTTTACGAATGACCTTCAAATAATACACAGCTATTGCTGTAAATGGAATAATACACATCTATTCAGTCAGATACTTTGTGTAAATTATTCTCTCAGGCTAAAATCAGGTACATTAAGAAATAAATGGATTTGTTCTAGCCTTTAACCCAGGCGTCTGAAAGGATTATCTCCTGAATCTCCAATTCACTATAAAAGATAATTTACATAATGGAAGTTTTCTCACTAAAATAAGAAAATTCAGGATTTTCTATTTCATAACAAATATATACATTAGTCAGTAAAATAAGACTGAACTTTCATTTCTTCCAATATAATGAAACTTACAATTCATCAGGACAGTTGATTGGTTGGGCTATTCGGTAACCATCTTTTAGATAAGCAGCCATCTCAAAGGGGTCAATATCCACATATGGGGTCTGGCCCAGAGTCATTAGTTCCCATAGTGTTACTCCAAATGCCCACTGAAAAGGAAAAAAACAAAAAAGCACATTTAAAAAAAAAAACAATAACATCTGTCAAGATTTTACTAATGATAATTTATTAAAAACCAATTTTAGCTGTTAGATAAAATATGCATTATTTATAGTTTTTCAAACCAATTTCTTTTTCTTCTGAATATTATTAATGCATATTTCTTTATATGTGTCACTTCTGAATATACTTTATCTATCTTCAGGCCTTTGTAACAAAGAAAAATGGTTAACCAAATCAAAGTAATAATGTCTAAAACCGTGTGCAATATTCTGCATCCACAGTCATCTCCTGCTTCTCCTCTGCCCCTCCTTTTCATACTGAGAGGAAGGTACTTCTTTATTTCCTTTCTGAGGCACAAATGATCACCACTATTACTCAGTTTGGCTTTTATTGTTCATCTATATTATTGCAGTTATTATGTATGTTGTTCTACTGGTTACTTAACTGCATAAGTTCATGCAGATCTCTACATCGTTCTCTGAATATCTTACATTTGTAATTTTTATAGTACAATAATATTCCATTATGCTCATATGCCAAAATTTGTTTAGCCAATCTCTAATCCATGGAAATCCACCATTTCCAGTTTTTTGCTGCCACAAAAAATAGCCATGAATATTCTGATATAAATGTGTGTGTGTGTGTGTGTGTGTGTGTGTGTGTGTGTGTGTGTGTGTGTTTGGAACCTTTCTTTGTCTCTACCTCCATGTAGTATATGACTATTAGTGGGATGTCTTAGTCAAAGTGTATGAAGTTTAGTGGCTCTTCTATGTAACTCTAAAGTGTTTTCTCAGAAGGTTGCACCAATAAACAGCCCTACTGGGAGATCTGGTGTGCCCATATATATTCCCTGTAGTATGCATATACCCTCCAAAATTAACTGTTTTTCTTTTGTCATTTTTATCAGTTTGCTGGATGTGAGACAAAACTTCAGTCATTTTCATTTCTTTTTTTGTGATTGGGGAAATGTTTCATACTGATGATGATTTACAATTCTTAGGGAAACTGTTCATAGCCTTTTAGCCAAATAAGCAAGGTGGTAATTCCCATTGTGTATCTTGGATATTTGTCACATTAAGAAGAGATACCTGATTCAAAGATTTTTTTCCTCCAAATGATAGTTTCCCTTCTTATCTTAGCTATATTGATCTTTTCTGTGCAGAAGCTTTTTAAAATTTTATGAAGGTGAAATTGTTTATTTTTTCTTTTATACTCTCTAACCCTTATTTGGTCAAAAATTATTTTCCTGGGTTAGAAGAAATAAAAACACTGCATTTAATAAATGCATTATGATGTAATGGAAAAAGAATTGGAGGTCCAGTTCTAAGATGTGGTTTTAAGACTTGACTCCAATACTTTAGCTCTGTTTTGGTGGCCAAATCAAAAACCCTCTGAGCCTCAGTTTCTTCATCAGTAAAATGGAAATACACTACCTACCTCACAGAGATGTTGTAAGGGTTTTTTACAAACTAAAAAAAGGTACATAGATATGAATTATTTCATTTGAATACAAATACCTATATACCTTAAGGTAACAGAAACTATACTGAGTATCTTACTTTGAATGTTTATCCTGAGAATAAACTGAATCGCTTATCCCTAAGATTTTCCTTGCATTAAGACCTTTGCCACACAATATAGTCAATATGCATTATTAAGAAGTCAATGGTACTATAAGAGCGCATTAATTTAGACTATTTGGAGGAAACATGTTGAATATGTAAACACATATTTGCTGCCCTTAAAAACAAACAAAAAAAAACTATGGGGTCAGGGGGAAAGATCTGAAGAAGACACTACTGTTGCTCATAATGTTGGGATAACGATAATGGATGTTAGTAAGAAAGATGAACTACCTAACTCTTATTTGACATACATACTGGTATATACACACACATATGTACTTGTGTATATACTTAAACAAAATACTTTGCAAATGTTTAAAGTGTTCTATAAATGCCAGCTATTATGAGCCAGGTTAATCAAAACTAAAAAAAAGCACACAATACAATGAGATTTTCTGAGTTTTCAACTCTTCATGACCCCACTGGGGGTTTTCTTGGCAAAGACACTGGAGGGGTTTGTCATTTCCTTCTCCAGCTCATTTTACAGATGAGGAAACTGAGGCAAACAGGGTTAAGTAATTTGCCAGGGTTACACAGCTAGTAAATGTCTGAGGTCAATTTGATCTCACAAAAATGAGTCTTTCTGAATCCAAGTCAGGCACTCTGTTCCCTTAACCAACTCACTACATGTATGCATACATACATACACACAAAGATTATGTATATCCACTGTGTCTTAACTGCCCCAATACAATGAGAAAGCCATGCCTATTCTTGTGCCAAATTCATTTGCCATCTCATGTCTTACAAATTAGGCTTTATCCGCCAGACATCATGATTTTTTAATCCCTTTCATCATCTATGAATGCCCTGAAATGCACAGACTCACTGTCTTGCTTTCTTATTGCACTTAGAAAATATTTTTTAATTTTCAATTTTGTTTCTTTATCTAGTTCCTCTTTACTTACCTAGTTTTCAAAATCTCTTTGTTAATTGTTCTGGGAATATTAGTTTTTTTTTAATTGCATGGTCAATTCACTATCTTTTTTTCTCTTTTGTTAACACAAGTGATCATTCTACTTTACATGTGCACCTCGAAGTTTGTTGTATTTTATCACTAATTGATTGTTTATACTTAAGAAAATGAATTTGAAAATATTAATAATGAAAATTAAACTTAAAAGCAGTCATGTACGTATTTTTCTCCTGTGGAATACCAGTTAAAAACTTTGCAGTACACCCCAATTTGGGTCCCAATCAAAGCTATATCATTCACTATGTATGTGACAGTAAGATTTCTAAACCTACATAACCCAAGTTTACAGTGTTCCCAAAAGTCACTACACTACTTGTTATGAAAAGAAACACAGTCTTCTCATAACTTCTTTACATTAAGTGACTGACTATTCTTATTGAAGACTTAAAAATGAAGATAATTTCAAATATCATTACAAAGCAATTACATGGTGATTTTCAAAGAAATCATTCAATTTAGAAAGCAGAGTTAATACTTTAAACATCTGATAGAAACTGAACTTACATCACTTCAATACTGAAAAGATCCGTAAATGTGTCAGTGTGGATATTCCCTCTATCAACGACTGTAGCTACTTTATAACCTAATAGAATAGGACCTGTCAAAGTTTGTTTCACTAGGATAGTCCTTTTAGATCCCTGGTTACTCCACATGACGATGAGTCAACCAAGTGGTGGAGGACAGTAATTAAAGTGCTACAAATGTTTAAGTTATTATTACTGGTCCTCGATAATTACCTTTTGCTTATGCAATAATCACACACATTTCAGAAAACAGAATAAAAACTCAAAGTAAATGGGGATTTAAGACTCCCCATATTTAAGACTTGCCAACTATGGAAATTATACTGAACAAGGATAAAGGAAAATGCAGTTCCAATTTACAAAAACAGCGACGAAGGATGCGTAATAATGCTTTTTTGATGGATTCCCACATACACTTTCTTGGATTTCTCTATGGTTTATATAAAACATTTCTGTGCACCCATGAAACGAAGACTATGCAATAACAATATAAACTAACCTTCCAATCTTCCTATCTCTGTCATCTAACTGCTTCTTCATATGACTATCAGATTAATCTTCTTTGTAAAATAAGATAACAAAATGCTGCATGAAGCAATGTACTAGGCCTCTATAAAGCATAAAGCTCTACAAAATGGCAGCTATTACTGTGCTCAGATCTGGCATATCGCTCATGCTCAAACCTCTTCAATGGCTGTCTACTGTAAGATCACAAGAAATAGGAGGTGGAAAGGACCCTAAAAGATCATTTAATCCAAGCCCCTTATTTTACAGATGGGAAAACTGAGAAGCCCAGAGAGGTTCAATGTCTTACCCAAGGTCACAGAGAGAAAATAAATAGCAGCAGGGTTAGGATTATCTGTCAAATAATGTTAAAATTCCTTAGTGAGGCATTCAAAGTCTTTCACACTCTGGTGCCCCTCTACCTTTCCAGACTGATCTCACACTACTACTATCCTCACGTCCTATATTCTAGCCAAACTGGACTACTTTTGGTTCCTCAAACATGTCAAATATTCCTTTTCATGTTTTCTGCATCCCGTTCTCCTTTATGTCCACCCAAATCCTACTAATCCTTTTAAGCTCACCTCAAATGCTGCCTACTCCACAATGCCTTCTCAGAATCTTTGTCTAATTGGTAAATCTTTTCCATCTCAAGTGACACATAATATCCTACTTGTATACTGAGCATGTATTATTTTTTATTATATCTATTTGCATATGTATTTCACCACTCTACTAGACAGTAGAATGCACAGGGGCAGTAATTTTTTAGCCATTTCCCATTTGATGGACATACACCATCCCCACCTCCCCGCCCCTGCCCCAGTTCTGTGCTACTATGAAAAGTGCTGTTACTTTGGTATATATGAGGCTTTTTCTTTTCTTTCCTTTTTTACGTACTCAGGGTACTATAGGTAACAGTGGGATCTTTAGATCAGAAAGTATGGACATTTCATTTACTTTCTTAGTATAATTCAAAATTGTTTTCTAGAATGTTTGGGCCAATTCAACAGCACCAAGAACAATATAATAGTGTGCCTGTCTTTCCATAACCTCTTCGATGCTGAATATTCAATCCTGAGGCATCTAGGTAGCACAATGGACAGAGCCAGCACCTAGAGTCAGGAAGACTTAAGTTCAAATACGGTTACGCACACTTCCTACTTGTGTGACCCTGGGCATGTCATTTAACCTCTGTCTGCCTAAGTTTCCTCATCTATAAAATGAGGATCATATCACTTACCCTCAAGGATTGTTGTGAGGATCAAACGAGATAAGTATTTGTAAAAACTATTAGCACAGTACCTGGTACACAGTAGGCATTCACAAAATGCTTATTTCTTTCCTCGTTTTGCTATCCTGGTCAGTTTGCTGGGTGTGAGATGAAACTTCAGTGTTCTCTGGATTTGAATGCTCTTGTTATTAGTCTTCATATGGTTACTGACAGTTCGAAATTCTTTTGAGAACTGTTTATATCTTCTGACTGTTTACTGGGGAATGGATCTCGGGCTTTATATATTTGTGTTGGTTTCACATATAGCTTGAATATCAGGCTATCAAAGCTATCTAATGCAAAGATATTTTTCCCAACTGATAGCTTCCCTTCTTATCCTAATTCCATTGATTTTGTTCATGCAAAAGCTTTTCAACTTCAAGTAATCAGCATTATTTATTTTAACTTTTGTGACTGGCTCAAGTCCTAACTTGGTTAAGAGTTTTCACCCTAGTCATAATACAAAAGACACCCACGCTAATTTTCCTCTAAAGTTTCTATGGTGTGATCTTGAATATGCAAGCCCGGTAAACATTTTGAGATTATTGTCATATATAATGTAAGCTATTAGTTTAAATCTAATTTCTGCTAAACTGCTTTCCAGTTTTACCAGTAGTGCTTGTCAAATAGGAAGTACTTACCCAAACTACTTACATGCATTTTACTGAAAGCTATGTTACTGAGCTACACTGTTTCTCATTCTTTCACATTTAGTCTATTACATTTAGTCTGTTAGTCTGTATTTTCCTATTTTTTTAACATATTATCAAACAGTCTTGATTATTGCTTTAAAATACAATGTGAAAGTCTAGAAGTTCTATTTCTCTCATTTCCATTTCTTTTCCTTATTTCCTTTCAGACTGTAAAACTTGTATTCTTCTAAATGGATGTTATCACTTTGTCCAACACTATGAAGCATCTCTGACTGTCACAGTATTTAATCTATAAATTAATTTGGGTAGCATCAATTTTATTATGCTAGTGTGGCCAAGCCAGGAGCACTGAATATTTCAAACATGTAAGCCGTTATTTTATTGTCTAAATTATTTTAAATTGAATCTCTAAAAACCATATGTACCTTGGGAGACTGTCTCCCAGATATCTTATGCTTTTGGTAGTCATTTTGAATGTGACTTCTTTTAATGTTTTCTTAGATTTTGTATTGTTATATAGAAGCACTGTTGGGTTTATTTTACATCCTGCTCTTTACTGACGTTGTCTCAATTTCTTTTCTTACTCTTTGGGGATTTCTAAGTAAGCCTTCATGTCAGCAAATAGGGATAGTCTCTGCCTATGTTTTTACCTTTACTTTCTTTTTCTTATTTTACTGCTTCTAGTGTTCCTCAGTCACATATAATATGAGTGTATAACTATATTTTTAATGGTCCTTCTACTACAAAACTTTGTGGGGGGGGTGAATGTTGTACTTTGTCAAAGGCTTTTTGTGCAACTATAATCATATAGTTTTGGATGGTTCTGTTTTCAACAGTGTATGTAGCAAGAATAGGTGTTCTACATTAAAAAGGTAAAGATCCAGTGCCTAAGGGATAGACAGGAATGTCACTCATAATAGAATTGTCCCATGGAGTATAAGCACCCTAGGGGAGGCTGATCTTGACTGGGCTTAAGTTTCCCATAAGTGCTTATGCGTAAGGGGTGTAGGGTGTGTGTGTGTGTGTGTGTGTACAAGTGTGTATATGTGGGTATATATTTATTTCTATACATATATGCATATATGTTACATATAAACACATAATATATACACACACGCATATGTATGAATTATTATGGAACCCTGCTTAGAGGCACTTTGGGACTTACCCAGTCTTGGGGCATGCATTCTTCCTAGCTCTCACTTTCAGCCATCTCTCTGGCTGCCACAATTCTCCTGCCACAATAGCCTATCCATCTTACAGGGAGAGCACAGTAGAACAGCAGACATCTAAAATGGACACACCACTCAACCTCGCCTGCTGTTGTTTCCAGTAGCTCAAGATGGCTGATATTCCAGCCTTCTCTTCTCAAAAGCCTCCAAAAGTAAGTTCAAGAAGACATCACTAAACTAATGAACTCTGGGGCAAAGTCTGTCTTCAGTTCTAGAGTCTGACATCTCTAGAGCAAACTGGAGTGGGGAGACCAGGAAGCCAGGGTTACGAAATGATCACATTAACTTTTTAAAATTTTGTACTATTCTTGTATCCCTGATATAAATGCAATTTAATCTTAGTGAATAATTTATTAAATATACTAATTTCTAACAAACAGAATGGTAATCAGGATTCCTTAAAAATTTCAAATTCCTTAAAAATTTCAAAAAGTAAAAAAAAAAAAGTATTGTAAAAATACCAAGAAAAGTAAGAGACACTGGTGCTAAAATTTTAAAATGTCAAACTCTGTGTCCAGATGTTGTATTTTGGTTGTAACTCAATTTAACATCAGGATAGGTACAAAATCAAATTTTCGTACTACATCACTAATAATTAGAATGAAGAATGCAGATCTTGGAAGGTAGCGGAGAAGAGAATAGCAGAGAAGAAACTGCCCGGTGGGTAAAAGTAGTCTAGTCAGTTTAAGATTAGAGAGTGCCAAATAAAAGTTAATAACAAATCTATAAAAGGCCAAAAATACATTCACTCGCCTCATAATGCATTGATTGGTCATATCCACTCAAATTATAACATTACCACCTTATGTTGATAGCATATTCACAAACATTATCCTATCTGATCCATATCACTTGTAATGTAGTCAAGACAATTATTATTTCAATTTGATAGGTAAGAAGTAACTTGCCCAGGGTTTTACACCTTGTAAAGTGGGAATCCAGGACTTCTTACCTTCTGACTCCCAATTTAATGTTTCTAATAATAATCTGTACACACGAAAGTCAAGAAATAACAAGAATATGCTAAAGGCCTAGGTTTACTTAGATATATCATAAATACTAAACCACAGAGTAAGAATAAATAACAATGGATTATTAATAAGTTTGCTGTTTGGATTTGAGACAAAAACTGGTATCTCAAAAGTTCATATCTGTACCACAGAGTCTGCAGGCCTTTCTTCCTTGTTAGCTAAAAGAATTTTGTACATTTACTACAGACTACTATTCTATTCTTTATCTGCCTATAGAATTAAGACTTATTACATGATCTATAACTTCTAAGTGACTCCAAATTATACAATTAATTGAAAATGAGACATAAACTGTCACTTTTCTATCTTATGTCTGTATTTAATTTTATATTCCAATTTAACGTCTCAGATTAGTTTTAGGCAGATCTGCTCAAGCCCATTCTTTCATCTGGTCACTTCAATGCCACTCTCACTTATCTCTCAAGATGCAATACAAAACTGGTATAGTCTTGATTTTGAAGTGAGGACTCACATAGAGGTCCTTTTTCTAGTGTCCATGAAGTTTTTCCAGTTTGTTAAGGACAGATACTGGTTTCCCTTGATCCTAATTCTGAAACTAATATCAGAAGATATTGTGATACAAAATGATCAAAGTAGGCACTGGGATATAAAGAGTTCAGAAAACAAAAGTCACTCAATCCCTGACTTCAAGGAGCTTACAACCTAATGTTAGCAATAAGAAACTTATACAAATAAGACAACTTATTTTATAATGGCAAAGTAAGGGGTCTGTACAAGCTGCTATAAGAAGCAGAAGTAGGAAGAAATTAGTTTCAGCTGTGAGTAATAATGGGAAGAAGGAAATCAGAACATTTGATGAAGAAGTGATACTTAAACTAGGTCCTGAAGAGCCTGGGGAAAACATTTAGCCAAGGTTCAAATAAATGTTCCCCAAACGGAGGCTCTAGCATTTTTCTCTATCCAACCTCCTGTTATGTCTTAATGTGGTGGAGAGAGAAGAAAGAAATCAAATCCAATTCGAGGTTTTGATAACTGTGTAACTAGAAGGATGGCAGTGCCATAGACAGAAGGAGGGAACTTTCTGTTCATGTGCTTGTACCCCCCACTAGAACATAAGCTAAGCTTCTGAGGCCAGGAACTATTTTGATGCTCCGTTTTAGGTCCTGGAGACATAGCACAGTGCCCTGCCCTTTTTTAATAGGGGCAGATCTTTTTTGAGAGGAAGATGATGAACTCAGTATTAGACATGCTGAATGTGAAGTGCTGGTGGAATATCCAGAGGTGCAAGCAAGGAGATGGAAATATAGGGGTAGAGCTCAAGGAAGAGATTAGGATTTAAGGTGTGTGTGTGTGTGTGTGTGTGTGTGTGAGAGAGAGAGAGAGAGAGAGAGAGAGAGAGAGAGAGAGAGAGAGAGAGAGAGAGAGAGAAATGATCATTGAACACACGGAAACAGAAGGAGACAACTAAGGGATGGCTTAGGCAAAGAGTAGGCAACCTAAGATAGAGCCTAAAGGAATATCCACACCTATAGAGCAAAAAGAGAACCAAAGAGTGATGAAACAGTGAGAAGTAGGACCAGCAGAGAAGAGTATCACAGAAATCATGGAAAGAGCTAGTACCCAAGAGGAGGGAGTGGTGCACAGTGTTAAATTCAGGAGAACGGTTAAATTGATGAGGACTGGAAAAGAACATCAGATTTAGACGAGGACTGAGAAAGAACATCAGATTTAGTAAATAAGAGGTCAATAGATATCCTTGAGAGAGCAATGTCAGTAGGATAACTGGACTGGAAAGATCTTAAAAGTGAATTTTGCTTCCACAAACCATGGCTATAATATGGGGAATTATGAGGCAGTCTGCGTATACCATGTAATGTTTTGGTTTTCTTGCCATAGTTAAGTAAACGTTATCTATGCTCAAGTACTTCTTCTTTCTTTGACAAACACTTATTATGAGCTAGACACTGTGCTAGGTGCTGGGAACATAAATTTAAGAACGAGAGTCCTTGTTCTCAGGAAGCTTAAATTCTAATATGATACATAAACAGATGTAAATTCAGGATATACACAAACTATTGGGAGGGATAATAACAGCTGGAGGAATTAGGACAAGCCTCTTTGAGAAGGTGGCAAATCTAAATGAAAAAGACATTAAACTGCAAAATAAAGGTGAGGTAGAAAACTCCCAATGTATTTTAACCACAGAGAGAAGCAATGATGTGGGAGGAAAGATACATGGCCAAGTGATAAGGGAGACAGAAATGAATTCATAACTTCCTATGTCTGTACAGAAAAAAAAAGTGAAAGTAACAAGCAAAGTGCAAGGAAGCAAATTTATCACTGTAGGGATATCACCCAGACTTGGTGGGACGGGATATTCTGCGAGGGTCTGGCTTACTCAAAAGAAACGAGGTAGTGTGGTACAGTAGAAGAGGTGGAGCACCCCTGTATCTTAAGAAAATATATTAATGTGAGGAAATCCAGGGACAAGGCTGGAAAAGCAAAGCAGAGAGTCTTTGGGTGCAACTCAACAGAGTTGGAAACATAAGCAACGTTGTCACTGGCATAAAGTACAAATTACCTGGACACAAAAACAGAATAGGTGAGAAATTTGGGGAACAGATAGCAAGTCTGGCAAAGAGGAAAGATATAATAGTGTCAATAATCTGGACCCTTGCTGAATGATCAGATTAGCTAATAATTTTTAACTGTCTCAATGATAATTCATCCCTCAAATGGCAGAGAAGAATTAACAAGAACTTTGTGGCACACTGGACACAGCACTAGATCTGAAGTCAGGAAAACTTCAGTTCAAATCCTAATTCAAGACACTTAGCACCTGTGTGACCCTAGGTAAATCACTCAGTCTCTCAGAATCAGTTTCTTCATCTGTAAAATGGGGATAACAAATGCAGCTAGCTCACAAGGTTGTTTGTTGAGAGGATAGAATGAGACAACATTTACGGTACTTTGCAAACACTACAATACTACATAAATGCTGGCTGGTATTATTATTTATATTATCATCTGTTCTGAAGTTGATGGATACCAATAAAGAAGAACCAGTTGCTAGGTTAAAAATGCTGGAAACTTTAGGGAAAAATAATCATTCTATCTTCATCTAAGAATCTGTAACAGAGAAGGGCAAAGTCATGGCATGTACCTTAAATTTTAATTGAGAATGCTTCAAAGAATTTGGAAAAAGTATCCCATAGACCTACTAGGGAAGAACACCCAGGAAGTGTTGAAAGCTCTCAAGAAAGAAATTTTGGAAGTATAAAGAGAAGCAATTCTGGTGATAAGGAACTAGTCAACTAGCATTTACTAAGCACTTACAATGTCCCAGGCAAAAAAAAGTCCTGCTCTCAAGAAGCTCACAGTCCAAGGAGGAATTATTATCCCAATTTTACAAAAGAAGCTAAGCTAAGCACACCCAAACAACTATGTACATACAAGAGGTATAAAGGATAAACTGGGAGTAGTTTCAGAGGGAAGGTACTAAGATTAAGGTGACTTGAAAGGAATTAACTAGAGAGGATGGAAGCAAGGGCCAATGATGGAGGATGAGTTAAAAAGTGTAGGTACTACAAGAACAGCATGGAACAATCCTGTAAAAATAGTTTCACAAACACTAACATTTAGAATAAGCTGGAATTGGTCAAGAAAAGTAAGGACAACAAAAATCTATTATTTTATAGTTAAATTCTAGAAAATAATAGGCTCAAACAAAGGGAAGAGAGAAAGGAATGAGTGTTTATATGGCAACTACTGTGAGCCAAGCACTCTGCTAAGCTTTCTGCAAATATTATCTCATTTCATCCTCTCAACAACCCCAGGAGGAAAGTGCTATTATTCCCATTTTACAGTTGAGGAAACTGAGGCAAACAGAAGTTCACTGACTTGCCAAGGGTCACAGAGTTAATAAAGGTCTTGAATTTAGATCTTCCTGACTCCAGCCCAGTGCACTATGCACCAGACCACCTGGATGCCTCAGTAGATACAAAACTATTGATAAGAATGGATGAGATGGTGAAAACGTACAGCTGCTTGATTCTTAGTTTGTTCCTCTTTTCTCTGCCATGGGCTAGAAAGGACAGAATAAAAATAACAGCTAATTATTGGAAGATGATGCCCAGGATAAGGTAACAGAAAGAGAACACCTAGCTGCCCTTGATAAATTCAGTTCACCAGGCCTGAGTGAACTATACATCCCACGTTTATCAAAGAACAGGTGGATATGATGGTTGAAACAATTTCAGTAATCTATGAAAAACAGTAACAGGTGAGAGAAGTGCCAAAGGAATAGAGAAGGGCAAATATTATCTCAATTTTTAAGAAAGAAAGAAACTAGAACCTGAAAACTCTAGGCCAGTAAATCTGACTTTAATTCCTAGTAAAATTCTAGAAAATATTAGGAAAGGGATAGTTAGTAAAGACCCCGAAATGGAAGCAGTGATCATCATGTCTCATCATGGTCAGAAACATGTCACTGTTAACCAACCTCATGTACCGTTTCATAGTATTTGAATATTTGACAAAGTTTTTCAAGCAATGGACAAGATGGAATTGACATTACAGGTAGGCTGGCTGAAAGCTGGTTAGAAGGCCAAATTCACAGCGTCTGATGGTCTGACGTCAACTTAGAAAAAAGTGAAGAATACTTTTCCCAGGCACTGCGCTTGATCCTATTCTGTTTAACCTTTTTTTATCAATGATTTGGATAAAGATATAGGTGTAATGCTTATCAAATTTTTATATGGTGGAGCTATGAAGGAGAGATTAAAAGATTGATGGGCTAAAACATAGGGCTGCATCTAATAGAATTAAATTAAATGGGATAAATTATAAAGTCTTGCACTTAGATTTCCATATCACAAGTAAATGATGATGTAAGCATAAAAGTTGACAGTTTATCTGAAAAAGATTTAGGGATTTTAGTAGGCTGAAAATACACTATAAATCAAAAGGTGATGCAGCTTAGGAACAGGAATAGAGAGCAGATCTATGATTTCATTGGCACTGGAAACTGTCAGACGAAAAAACTCCATCTTTTAATGCAAATCAGTCAGGCAGGCAGGCAGGCAGGCAGCATCTATTATGTTTGGCACTGTGCTAAGCTCGGTGAATAAAAAGAAAAGCAAAATCAGTCTCTGAGATCTAGGATTTCAAATTCTAACAGGGAGGCAAACATGAAAATAACAAGGTCTATACAGAGTAGCTGGAAGGTAATCACAGAAAAGAAGGCATTAGCAATTAGTGGAATCTGGAAAGATCTTTCGGAAGATGACATGTGCTGAATCTTTAAAAAAGCCAGGGAAACGATGCAGAGGCAAGGTGAAAGAACTTTCTAAACACAGGTGATGGGAGAAGGCATGGAGGTAGGAGAGGGAGGATCTGGAATGAGAAACAGCAACTTCTCTGCACCTTATTCCCTGAGAAAGTTGCACAGGATCACACAGTCAGGATGGGTCAGAGGCAGGCCTTGAAGTCAGACTTCCTGACTCTGAGGCTGGCTTGCTCTCTGTTCTATCTGCGTGGAGATGTCTAGGACATTGCCAGGAGGAGAGAGTTAGACTGTAGCTTACCTTAGTCAGACCACACCTGTAATTATGAGTTCAAATCTTGTTACCACACTTTAGAAAAGTCAATGACAAGCTGGAGAGCATCCAGAAGAGTGTAACCAAGATGCTGAAGGGCCCTGAGATAAAGCCACATGAGACTCAATTAAGAGGAAATAAGGATGCTGCACCTGGAGAAGAGAGTGGGGGCATGAGAACTGACTTCAAGGACTTGTTGAAGGGTTGTCATACAGAAGAGGAATTAGACCTGTTCTGCTTAGACCTAGAAGACAGAACTAAGAGGTGAAAAAAGGTAGATCTCAATTTGATGTAAGGAGAAACTTCTAACAACAAGAGTAAACCAAACATGGAATCGCATACCTTGGGAGAGAGCAGGTTCTGCCTCATGAGGTCTTTGAGAAAAGACTGAAAAGAATCCAATTCATTAGTTTTGGGGTTTAGTTTTTTTTTTTAACTTTATTACATACCTATCAGTAAGGTGGTGTGCTAGGGGCTGGGAATACCAAGACAAAATGAAACAATGGTCTTGGTGCTCACAGAATTTATAAGGCCTGTTGGTTTCACCTTTGCAACATCTTGTGCACAGGCCCCTTCTCTCCTCTGACACTGCCCCCACTCTAATGCAGGTCCTTGTCACCTCACACTTGAGCTATCACACTATCTGCTGGGGTGGAGGAGTTTGGCCCACCTCAAGTCTCCCCCAACTCCAATCCATCCTTCTTTCAGCCAACAATGTGATTCTCCTAAAGCACAGGTCTGACCATGTCACACCCCTCACTCAATAAACTCTAGTAGCTCCCTATTGCCTCTAGGAGGAAATACAAAATGCTGTGTTTGGCATTCAAAGCCCTTCAAACCTAGCCTTCCTCCTACCTGTCCAGTCAATTTACACCTTACTCTCCAACACATATTCTCTGATCCAGTGATGCTGGCCTCCTGGCTGTTTCATAAACAAGACACTCTCTCTCTCTCAGCTCTGGGCATTTTCTCTGGCTGTTCCCATTCTCCCTACTTGGTCCTGACTACCAACCACTCTGACTTCCCCAATTAAAATCCCATCTTCTACAGGAAGCCTTCTCCAAACCCTATTAACTCCAGTGCCTTCCCTTTTTAATAAAAGTATTAATTATTTCCTATCTATCTGTAGTAGCAATTTGGATTTGTGGATCTTTCCCACCCATTAATAGGCCATGTGACCTACTTATGTCACAGGAGGACTAAGTTACATGTAGTAGCAGGAGCTTCCTAACATGAAGAGGAAGTTGTGTCACAGAAGATTCTGAGAGAGAGAGAAAGCAGTTATGGCTGCTAATGGCCTCCCTCTTGATTGTCAGAACTGAACAGGCTTACTTAGCTGTACTGTGAGTTTGTTTCGGGGAAGACCCCAGCAGGGGGTCAGAGAGGTTTTGGGATATTGAGGCTCCATGTTGTAATATTTTGTATTGAATGTTTTGGGTTCCTTGCTGTTATGATGAAGTGGACTGTCTGGCTGTGGGAGCTGAGCATTTGGTTATGGGATATGGTTCTCTGGTGTCTGAATAAATGGTTTATTTCTTCTACTTTCTATGTGGAGAGTCTTGTATGCTTTGTGATACAGAAATACATAGGCATTTTGACAATTATCACCTACATTGTTATTATTGCCTTACTGCTTCACTATCCCATATATTTTGCTTGCTTTGTACATATTTGTTTGCACATTGCCTCCCCCATTATATTATAAGCTTGAGAGCAGGGACTGTCTTTTGCCCTTTTTTGTATCCCTAGCCCTTAGCCCTGAGCTTGGCCCTGAATGTTTATTTACTGATTGATTCTACCAGGGACCACAACATGTTGAGAATAAGTATATAATGTGAGGTAGATAAAAGCACTAACAATTAGAGGAATCAAGAAAGGTTTCTAATAGAAAGAGGAAGGAAGCTAAGGAGTCTATGAAGAAGTGCATTCCAGGTATGAAGTACAGACTAAGGAAAGGGATGGAGGTAGGAGATGGAATGTTTTGAGTTCTGGGAACAGCCAAAAGGCCAGTTTTGCTGGAACACAGCAATGGAGAGTAACAAGAACTAAGTCTGAAAAACTAGATACCTTTTGCCAAATCAAAATTTCTAAAGTCATAATCCTGACATTCTCTTGCTCAGAAGGCTTCAATGTTTCCCTGGTCCCCATTGAAAAAACCCAAACTCCTCAAGAAGAGCTTCATGTACTCCATCACCTGCCCCTACTCCTTCTAG
Source organism: Phalanger gymnotis (assembly GCA_028646595.1). NCBI lineage: Eukaryota > Metazoa > Chordata > Mammalia > Diprotodontia > Phalangeridae > Phalanger > Phalanger gymnotis. Next base: position 545,902,234 of record CM053622.1, read on the forward strand.
CCTTATGTCCCCCCGCTCCCCTACACAGGCCCTCTTACCAAAATTGATACTAACTCTTCATCAAACACATCTTGCACTAAATGTCTTTGCTCATGTCACTTCTTCTACCTAGAGTGTTCTTTCTCCTAGTTCTACCTAAGGCTCCACTTAAATGCCACCTCCTTCTACAAGGCTGTTTCAATTGCTAGTAAGTCTTTCATCCTCTGAACTCAATATTTTGCTTGTACCTGGCTGAAGGTACTGGTTTGTTTAGGAAATATTTGTACATATGTCCATCTCTCTACTAGCTCCTTAGAGCAAGGGCTATGTTTTATCTTTCCCTGAACGCTCCTGTAACTATATACCATGTCCTGCAAGCTATAGGCAAACAGTTATTATTTGTTAAATAAATAAAAGTAAAGTACATATTATTTACTTAAGTGCTGAAGAAATTCCAAGTAGGGGAAATCATGAACTTTGATTAGTCAGGGAAAGCTTCAAAGAGGTGTCCTTTGAGTTGAGCTTTCGGAGAAGAAAAATAAAAAACACAATATTTAGATTGGCAGAGAGAGAAAGGAGTTCCATGAACAAATACGTGGAATCATTCATTAAAGAATGGTATATCCTATAACAACGATGATAAAGAGATAAGCCTGACAAAAAATAATTTCATTAGGAAATTGTGAGAGATGAGGCTGGACAGAAAAAATTTTTATCAAAATGAAGACATACGATGTCAGAAGGATATGCCTAGATTTAGGAAAGAGAGAATCACTGTTGGTTTTTGAGCCTAACAGTGAATGGATAAAAATGTCATTTCAGGACAATTAATCTGTTAGAGATATGCAGAGAAGAATGGAATACCAAGGACACCAGGACTATTGGGATCTAAGCACAAGTTTTCCAGGATTTGAGTGAGGTGGTGACTCTGGACATAAGTGAGAAGGTTGAACCTGAAAGTCATTCTTCACAAAGAACTGGTAAAATGCAGGGACTAACGGAATTATGTATGATGGAAGGAAAGGGGGCGGGGATGCTTTAGAGAGGAAGAGTATGGAACTTTAAAGACAAGGAGGAGTTAAAGTTAATCTTATTTCTTTGAGTCTCTGAATCACTACTGGAACTGTTATTGACAATGCCAAGCAAAATCATCATTACCAAAACAAATTGATTTTAGTCCCTACACCACACCTTGAGGTATGTACTGGCAAAGGAAAGTGAGGAGGGGGACCTATACATGAAAAGATAAACAAGAATACTAGGTAACATATGCTAATGCCACAGATGACATTCTACAGTTCTTTGGTGAACTGAAAGAGCTGAGAAGACCTGAAGTCAAATCCTGCCTCAGTCAATTACTATTTGACCCTTGACAAGTCACTCGATCTCTCTGAGCCTCAATTTCTTCATGTGAAAAATAGGCATAATAGTGATACATATCTCACAGGGATGCTGTGAGGATCACAATTCGCAAACCTTAAAGGGCTATCTAAACAGTGGCTATCATCATTATCATTACTGCTCTGTCTTAAAGGAAGGACAAGCACTGAGAAAGGAAAAAGGTATTCTAGGCAGGGACAACATGTAGGCAAATAAGGATACTAGTTTAAATGAGAGCATTTGTATGATGGCATGTAAGAAGTGGTAAGGCTAGAAAGGCACAGACGGACACAGGTAAATAGACTGTGAAGTGCCTTTTACTCCACACTAAGGAGTTCAGACTTTATCTGTAGACAATGAGAAACCACTGAGGATTTTCAAGCAGTATATGGCACGTTATCAAATAAGGATCATTTATGTATAGTTTACTGCAAAGCTTTACAGTGCTACAGAAATGTTAGCTATTATGGGCAATGTGGTACTTCATGAAGATTTATCTGGTAATGATTTTTAGGATGGAGTAAAGAGGGAGGGATTGGAAGTAAAAGACCAATTTTGTGACTTATAATCACTGAGCCCTGGGATAATGTGAGTCTGGATTGGCATCAGGTGAATTACAAGGCTAGAAAAGAAGGAATGGATACAAGAGATATTCCTTAGAAAGAACTGACATGACTTGGTGACTGGCTGGCTGGAATCAAGACAAATAAGTTTTCAAATGTGAGTAACTAACAAAAATGGGCAAGTCCAGAGGGTAACTAGCTGTGGGGCAAATATGTTTCCTTTCAATTTGGACATGTTAAGTTTGAAGGGACAGTGGTGCTATCTCGCAGGCAATTGGAGCTCCTGCACTGTAGTTCAAGTGAGGGTTGAAGGTACAGATCCAGAAGTGGATAAATGAAATCTCCAGAGGACATCCTATAGAAGAACAAGTTAGTAAGCCCTGAGCCTTAGGCAATATTCATATTTAGGAGATAAGGAGAAATGAAGCCAAGAACCAAGAGTAGCTAGTTATCCCTTTTAGCAACACATTATCAAATTACTCAACTAAAAAAGTTTATAGCAACAATTTTAAATGTCTTATTCAGCCAAATGCCAAGAAATACAGATAAATTTGAGAATTAAGATTACCCTTCCCAACCAACAAATCAACTACCGTTAATAGAAGAGTTTCCCTTAAAATGTTTAAATACTATAACAGAATATGTCAAATAATGGAAGTTAAAGTCCAATAAAACAACAGCAATGCTGAAGAATTCATTATCTATGAATTTCTAGACTAACATTCCCAATATAAAGAAACTACAGGCTGCACAAGAGTAAACCACTTCCCAAATACCTAATATTTATGTGTAAGAGTTCATAATTCTAAAGAATACATTGACCTTCAAACTGCATATTTTCTAAGCCTTTTCAATATTAATTATACATATATTAATATGATCATTTTAATTATGCAAAGATAGGCAAACAGCTATTTTTTTTTGTTTAAACAGCAAATGCACAATAATTATATGAGTAACTATCTTAACTATAGCCTAAATGATAGAAAGTCTTAAACATTCTTTGAGATGAATAGTTAGGTAGTGTAGCAAATACAGTGCTGGAGTTGTAATCTGAAAGACCTGAATTTAAGTCCTGCCTCAGGCACTTACTAGCTGAGACCCTGGGTACATCACTTTCCCTCTTTGAGTCTCACTTTCCTCATCTGTGAAATGAGAAGGCTGGACATAAGGTCCTCCAAGATCCCTTCCAGTTCTAAATCTGTAATCCTATGATCCTATTACTTTGTAATTCTAATGAAATTGATATAGTCCAAAAAGGAATACAAAATGTAATATGTACGTTAAACATTAACATTTGTCTTGTGCTACTGTCTTCCACATTAAAAAAGATACCAATTTTTTTCAATAATGACCAATATGGTAACATAAAACTCTGATCAACTGACTTACAGGCATCAAACCAATTAATTGGAGTGACTGGTGACATTAATAGTTTGCTTGTGCTACTGTCTTCCACATTAAAAACAGATATCAATTTTTTTCAATAATGACCAATATGGTAATATAAAACTCAGATCAACTGACTTACAGGCATCAAACCAATTAACTGAAGTGACTGGTGACTTCCAGTTCAGGATTGTCTTTTGCAACTTTCTTTTAAATACAGAAGAGTACTATTTTCTACCCCTGTGAATCTGGTACAACCTTGCAGCCACAAACTACAGTCAGTTGTTATCATCTTTGTCACTGAAAACAAACACGTAGAGAATTCTACCATGAAGGTGCTTTTCCCTGTATGTAAACTAGAGGAGATGAATCAAACATAGAAGATAGTTCCTAAAGGAAGAAAATATGATGGAATGTAAGATTTTTCTTTATGCCTAATTTTGTAGATACACAGATAATTTTCTGAAAGAAATTTCTCTCCAAATATTTTTTTTACTTTTCAAGTCAGAAAGCACAGGTATACATTTTCATCCTCTGGCATAAGAAATATTAGTCCTTGTTCACTTATAAATGCAAGGATAAAGGGCTAAAAAAAACCACCTCTAAGTGAACACAAGAACAAGAATAAGAAGCAGCTTCTGTAATACTAATCGAGACTCAGTTTATAATTATGGTAGAAAGTAGCCCAAGCAGTTGAAGTAAGAAAGATGAAGAAAAAACTCGAAAAAGAAAATAGTCTGCCAGGTCAAACACTGTTGTTTGTTGTTGTTGTTTTGAAAGAAAAAATGATGAAGAAAGAAAGAAGAAATTAAAGCAACAAAATAAAGTCTTTAAAAGGACTTGTTTCTGAGATAAGAAAAGTCCTGAGAAATTTTGCTAAGCTTCATATTTCAAGAATAAGGAAAGAATAACTTTAAGTGATCTTTAAGAAATTCATGTAATAGTCAATATGGGTCTCCATTATTTGTGGAGAGGGACTTAAGAAAGAGCACAAACCTGCCGTTAAGTACTTAACGAAGAAAGATGGTAGAGATAATAAGCTGATATACTCAAATAATTTTTATACCTACAGAGACTCCTTTTAGAAGACAATCAGTGCCCCAATTTAGGGCAGTTAAGTTGGAGGTACCATCCTGAGGGCCAATGCTTACCTCAGTAGCCTGTGTCTTAGGAGCCTTTGTTGAAGTCAGGAGGTCCATCCAGTATTATTCCAGGTAACAGATAGTCAGACATGACTGAGAAAGAGGCCACTTCTGCTATGAATTTGTCCTCTGGGTCTGTGGATTAGGAGAGACAGAGGAGCCAGTATTGGATGGTTACTAGGCCATCACTCAAGTTTGACACAATGGCCCCTTTTTTCCCGTTTTAAGATGCTTTGAAAATGCTCCATCCTAACACTGGTGATTGAAGAAGGTGGTATCTGACAGTAATGTAGTAGAATGAGAAGACCTTGAAGGAAGTGAAATAATGAAGAAAAGTACACAATATAAGGTCTAATTTGCCTATGGATTAAAATATCCACCCAGAAGGAACAGAATGAATAGTGAAAATAGAAACAGTAAACTGACCAAAAGGAAGAAAACTGTTCATTTCTGGAAGTAGGTTAACTTTTCCCAAAAGAAAGCAAATTTACTTATTTTCAAGAAAGATCAGGTATAATATTAAAAATTACTCGACAATACTTTCTTAATTTTCAGGACCCCAAATCCCTAAGGCAAGGTCTGCTTACATAGGAAGGATTATACTAGTTTCTAAAAATTGTTGTTAAATAACTCAAAGCTCTTATAATTGGGTATTCATATAAAAAGATAAAATAATACATATTTCCATGAGATCTTCATGCAGTAACCCACAATTTTATAATAATAAATGAAATAAAAACAATATCCAGAAATTACTAAGGATGCCTTTAGAGTGATGTTATTTGGAAAGTAAAAAGAAAAGAGAACACTCAAATATGAGTCTCATATACAACCTAAATTCACTAATTCAGAAAAATTGAGATTATAGGTGTTCTCACATACTCCGGGGTATTATCTGCACGGTCACCCACCCTTGAAATAATTAATGTCTCTACCTTAAAGATATGAAATCACAATTTACAGAAGTGGCGTTTTATTTTTATAACAAAAAATGCTAATATTCTTACAAAAGCAATTATGAAATACTTCATATGTATAAAGAACTGCAAAGTGCCATTTAAACAGAAGCAATGTGATTTATGGGAGGCTTAACAAGTAATAAACAAAAACCATCAAAGAATATAGGAAGCGATAAAGAGCACTGAAATAACTGCATGCATTTTCAACTTCCAATATTAAAACCTATCTCTAATGCTAGATAATGAAAGTCGTTGCCCTACTCTCCTTAGAGAGAGGGCAGACTAGTTACTATGTTGGTCAATTTAGCTCAACTGTTTTTGTTTGTCACAAGGAAAGGCAGTGGGGAGTAAGGTACACTGGGAAATGATTAATGTCAAAAATAAAAGGAATAAAAATAAAACTTAGAAAAAGATCTCATCTTTCAGGTGACATAATTCTTTGAAGTTAACAAAATATTTATCATGAAAATGAGTAGCTAGATTATCATACTTAAATTAACCTATAAAAAGGAATAATTTTGATTGTTCGCCTTTCCAATTAGACAAGATTATTTAAGCATACCATAATTCAAGGAAAATATACAATAGACATTCAGAAATAAAAAACTAAATGGAAATAGTTTACAAAGACAGAATGTTTAGAAACCAAATACGGTAAAAAAAAAAAAAACAACAGACATTTCCACAATTATACAAAGTTTCAGCTTGTAAGAAATTGAACAGTGTTTGAGTAACATGCAATTCTATACATCGGCTAAGTGCTTGTAACTCTGATTAAAAGGAAATCCTATAAAGTATCCTCAGTATTATTTTGATGCAAGAGCTGTGCTTGACAGGCCCTTTAAGCAGTAAGTTTTAAGAATGACAGGACAATAGCAGAGTTTTGGAAGGTATAGGCTGCATTCTACTTTTCAATGTTTGAAACACTGGCCTGATTCATGTAAAAATGAAGAATACTTTTAAGATTTAACCTGCTTCACCAAAATGTCAATGTTGACTTTTCAAAACAGAAAAGGAGCAATATATATTTATATATTTAGCTATCAAGTGCCAAAGAAGCTATTATAATCTGAATCAATTGTTAAGGAGAAGTTCTTGAGGAACTGCTAATAACGTCTAATATAATAAAAACATTTACTTGCTATTATGTAGGTAGGACAGTACTAATGACCATTTCCCCCAAGTGTGAGATTTCTCTCAGAGAGTTTTATCTAGAAATAGAATGAATACATTCAGAGTAGGTGATATGAGAAAAATCCATTTCTATAACTACACAACACCTATACAACTAAATTTTGCATAAGGTAGACCAAACTTTTCTAAGCTACATGTAGGACATTAAAAAAAAATAATTTGCCACCCTAGATCTTAAACAGGAAGCTTTCTGCATTTAAAAGATGACCTCTAAATATAAAGTTTTCCTTTTACCAGTACCATTCTTCTTATTCTTTGCCTCTTACATCAAAATACAAGTTTTGTAACAATGAAACTCTGATCATACATAAGACATAAAAGCTACTAAAAGTAAAAGGCAATCCTTTAAATTGCATATAAGATACAAAAAGAAACAAAGTAACACTACAACAGATTATCTATTCATTATTACTGAAACATTTAGGAAATTTGTACAAGATCTAAGAATTCTCGAAACAGACACCTCTGATAATTACTGATCGTAATAAAATGGCTAAACATCCTTCTAAAAAGGTAAAAAAAAATATTCGATTAAAATATACAACAAAAACAATTTAAAAGAGTACTTTTATTTTAACCATCATAAGATCTAACATTCCAAATCTCAGTCCTAAAATTAATGTTACAGAAACTTGAAATGAGGCCTCCTCTGTAACACACATGTATGGACATTCAATTTTGGGGCCTCTGACAAGGTGCATCTCAAGTCTTAAGTGACCTAAGTATGTGACCAGGCTGAAAAGTCAAAACAATCAGTCAGAACCGATGATAATGTGAAGAATCATAAACTGTTCTACTGAAAATTCACACTCCACTACCCTCCTAAATGCAATGATTATAGTGAATAGGGCTGCAATCATCATTTTCACAATGAGTAATACAGCTTGAATTATATATTCCTTTGACAATCTAACAACCTGACTTGGTCTTTCTAGGAAAAGAAGAAAGTGTTAGAGAAAAAAATCTAAGTCTGAACAGGGGAAGGCGGTTTAGACTCATGTTAAAATGTAACAAAGCAATGCATTTTCTTATTCCTCGGGCAACACAGATAGTATTCGAATAACCTAGAAGAGAGTTCTTTTTCAAGACTGAATCTTCAACATTTGTTTATTAGAACAGAGAAGAAGAGTATAAGAATCCTGATTTGACTGATACAGAAACTATCCAATAGGAATGGAATTAGCCTCCCCCAATTGAGTGTCTTCTAAGACTCAGTTCTCAGTTCAACGTACCTTCCTCTTGCCACACTTTCTTGGCAAAGTCCATCCATTTTCCACACTTTGGTGTCCACTTTAACAATAACATTTCTCAAATCTATATTTTCAGCTTCATATTTCAAAGTTCCTTCTACGAAAGTTGGTTGGACGTACCTGACACATATGTTTAAAATATAAACTTCCCAAATTCCTCATTTCTGTCAATAACGTTCACTTGGGCTGAAAATCCCTAGCCATAAATATCCTTCATTCATAATTTTTCCTCAAAAATTCAAGTTCTCTTTGCCACATACACTGCCATCATTCTAATAAGGCCCTATGCCTAAATTATAGCAACAACCTCTTAGCTTGGTTGCTTGGCTCCAATCTCTCTCCTGTGTCAAGTCCATTCATAAAGATACAGATGGAAAGAGACTAATAAAGGTTATATGCTCTAACTCAATACTTAATAGTTGAGGAAAATGAGGCCAAGAAAGATAAAGAGGTTTGTGAAAACTGACACAGCAAATTAGGGGGGAACCACAACCCAGTTCTCCTTACTTCCAGATCAGAAATCTCTTCACTACATAAAAGCTGTTTCCTTTGTCCCGCACTTTACCATTTCACGCAATCATTTACAGTAACTTTTCAATGCATTTCAAATGCAGCTCAAACTCCAGCCTGGAATTCAAAGCCTCGCATAATCTGGGTCTATTCTTTTCTTTCTATCCAATTTTACTTGCTACTACTCTCCAACCCGTACTGTCCATTTCAGGCAGATTTCTTTACCCACTTTGAATAAAAGAAGCTCTTTCCTTCTCCCAGAATGCTTTGCTGTCCCTTTCTCACAGTCCAAGTGCTACCCATCCTTATGAGTCTCCTTCAAATTGTATTACTGCAGCTCACTCACCTCTTCTCATTCCTGACCTCTCAAGAGACATCTGCATACTTCAGCCATGAACTATATTACATCATATAAAGTGCTCTAATTCCAGCACATTGTGTGTTAATAACATCCACCCAACTAGACTATGCTTTGTGAATTGAACTGTTATTAATATTTCAAGTGAGTTTGTGTATTGGGAGTCAGCAATAACCAACACTGATATTTACTTATCAACTCTATACTTCTTTTAGCTCCACCAAAAGACGTACAAATACTCAGTTATATATGGTTCCCTGTGTAAAGTATATTTTCCATTATGGACAGATATGGTGGGAAGTGAGCTAAAAAGCTAATGGATTTTGTTTGTTCAAATGGTCTAGGTTACTGGTGACCTCAGTCCAGCTCTTTGTGCTAAAAACCTGACCTTTATATAGTACTTGCATCTGTTACCATAGTAAATATTCATTAAAATCCTGAGAGGCAGATATAGACATACTGTTATTTTCATTCTGTAGATAAAAAAGAAACCCAGACTCAGAGAAGTTGTGACTTGTACAAAAGTGTTAAGAGGTAAAAATTGAGTCCAAGCCTTTCCTAAGTCCAATTTCTTACCACTAAACCACCTTGCTTCAACTAGTAATATAATGTTTATACTCAATAATGCTTAACAAATAGACCAAAGGCTCCACTGCTCTCTATGTGTATGAATAAAGTACACTAGTTTCCCGGAATGTGAATGATTATATTATGCAATTCCACTGTGCAGACAAGGTTTTCTATAAAATAGGTCTCTCTTTCCTTATCTGTAATGGATTTGGACTATAAGGGTTCTTCCAGCTCTAATAATATATGATCTATTAAAAAAATCTCTGAATTATTCCAATAGTGAATTCCCCATTAGACTTCCAAGCTCTCTATTTAACTATCTAGTTGACTACTTTTCACACACTTTAAGGAACTAGAAATTCATTTCATTATTCATTCAAACAAAAGAACCAAGAAGGTAAAATTTAGTAGAAAAAAAAAGACGCAAAACATTTCAAAACAAAATATAAATGATTTCTGAATCTGTTCCACAACACTTCTCTTTATTAGATGGCTTAACTAACAACAAAGTGTATTTGTTTGGTTTACTTATTGGTCAACAGGCACCCTATAAAAAATGAATGCGCTTAATAGAAAGCCATTTTTTCCATGTTCTATGAATATCTGGAAATACCAGAACTTACCACATCACTAGCACTGGAGAATTCATTATTAACCAGACTTTCAAGAGCCATCCATCGAACTGGTCTATTTTCATTGTCCCCTAGACAGTGATAATCCATGGGGAATAAGTCTCTGGATAGGGCATTGTCAGTGATCTTTACCTGAAGTGTATCATCGATGCTGAAAACAGAGATAATAAAAGGATGAATCGTGATTATCGTTTAGATACACCTCCGGAGTATATGTCACAAATCCAGGGAATATTCATTATTAATTGATGATGATAGCATAGTACTTACACACAGTTTCTAGCAGCCAAATCTTTGTGAATGACCTCCCTTCTTGCCAAATAGCTCATTCCACAGGCAATCTGAATAGCCATATGTACTAGGTCTTGCTGGGAAATTGCCTGTGATTCACAATGGTAATGTCAATAATCAAAATAAAATACCTACAATACAACTTGTCTTTCTCCCTTCGTATTTCTCTACTCCATATCTAAATATTTCTTTCTGCCTACAGACTAATATCTACAAGCTAGATCTTGACTATAAATATCATTACATAGATGATATGTTTCAATTGTTAAAAATGTTTAAATGGCTATCTTCTTCCAGTTTATAAATTGCATCAGAAACGAGTCAAATGATCACTCTGACCTTGAGGATAATGGGAGAAAAGATGGACAGCATTTACGACCTTCTAAGAAATGGACTTTTAAAATTTTTTCAAGGTGCTACAAGATCTTTCTGGCAAAAACTTCGGAATTCTGCTGAATTCACTGCAGACTGTTATCAAAAACAGTGGCTCTTAGTGTAAGTAGACCAAACAATTAACAGTTCATCTTAGAACAACACAAATAGGGCTAAAGATAGTACGTAGACAGACATACATATGTCTGGATATATATATGTATATAAATATAAATCCATAAATGAGTATAAATACGTATATAAATAAATCTAATTATATTGTAGAAAGATGTCCATCTATCTACATACTGCTTTAATAGGTACATATATCTATGATATAGATAAGTACATCTATAATTTTTTTATAATCTAACATATAAAGACTGCAACCTATTTTCTAATACAACCCAGACTACAGCCATGAGCAATTATGTTTGTAATCTTGAGTAAGGAACTCTAAACTCTGTATCCTTATCTGTAACAAAGGGATAAAGGTAATACTTTCACAGATATCTTGTAAGCATTACTGCCAATGTGGTAAAGTGTTTTAAACTACAGGGTGTTCCTAAAGTCTGGACACATAGGCAAAAATGCCTATTTTCAAGAAATGAAATGAAATTTTCAACAACATTTTATTTAATTGGAGTATTAACAAATAACATCTTCAATATAATTTCCATCATTTGCGAGGCAAAGGTTGATGCACTTTGCAAGATTCACATGAACTCGATGCAATAACTCCACATTGCTATCAATTGCCTATGTGTCCAGACTTTAGGAACATCCTGTACAATGAATAAATGCACTTTGGAAATAAATTCAGCAAAATCAGCAACAGTTTTGGAGGGAGGGAATAGAGGACAAATATCCTGGTCAAGTCAGATGAATCATAATTCATTTTCCTTTCCATACAGCCTGACAGGTTTCTGCTTTCCATTCTGTTTGTATTCTTTCTTCACTGCTTTCGATTTTCCATTAATTTCTAAATATGTTAGTATAAGTTATTCATAAATAAAAGACATTACTGCTATTTGGGCAAGTTTCTCTTACCTGAGGATTGTTGGCCTCGACTAATTTGCACTGTCTTAAGAACAATTTGAGGTTTCCCCAGTTCATGTACGGCAATAACACCATGGGTTTTTCTCCTTCTTCTATACAAACATGAGTGATAGGAAGCAGATTTCTACAAAATGGACACAAAATAGGAAGGAGAAAAACATGTAAAATCCAAAACTTCAGTTACCTATTTTAACAAACGGGATAAAAGTAAGGCAAAAACAACCTGGAAAAAAAAGTATTGTGACTATAAACTGTTAAACAAAGATATAGTATTCAAAATAGGCTTTAAAACACAGAATGAAAGCCACTCCTTGAAATAAAACACCACAGTTAAACACAGTAGAATTTCTCCCTCATTAGCTTGCAAATTAATTTTCTTGAGCAACAGTCTGAGCTAATTGGAAGAGAAATGAACTTTTACCAGAAGACTTAGTGTTGAATACTTGCTACCTATTGCCTTGTACAAGATTTTTTCTCCAAACCTGTTTTGTCATCTATAAAATGTAGAAAATCCCTCATGGTAGTTGAGCAATTACTCCTTAACTTATAATCTTAACAGAATTGAGTGGAGAACTAAAAGGTTAAACAGTTTGCCAGCTCCTAATCTCACAATCAGTAAACCTTGATAGAACTTAAACCCAGGTTTTCTGGATTCCAAAGTTGGCCCTCTACTCTCTAAGATATGCTGCCTTTTCATGCTACTGTTTCTACGAATTAACTTTTAAATATGGAAAGGGGCTATTTTAGAAACAGTTTTCTAAACCTAATTTGCCTGTTACCTGGAAATTAAACAGGAAAGCCTGGCTGATAATAGATGACTTTAAATAGATTTTCATCATTTCTCTTTTTTCATGCAAAGAACATAGTTTCGATTCCAAATCACTAGTTGTTGGACAAGATTGACTTCCTTCAGACGTGCATTCTCATTGAAGTTTTGGTTCTCACATCAAAAGATTTTGCAGCACATGGAACAGAATGGCACTGAAATCTTTGCTGCTACTTGATGTACTCAATCAGTGGTCAAGGTATTAGTTGGTCAACAACTATTAAGTACACCTAATTCTAATCAAATCTTTCCCTGCCTCCAAACTAATCTTACTAAGTAAAACACACATTACCAGGGCTCAGGGCAGGTAACAAGAGCAATAGTCTTCATAAAGCACATCCTGTCACTCACTTGCTCAAAACCCTTCAATGATTTACCCACTAAATACCAAATAAAGTCCAGACAATATGTGGTATTCAAATAGACCCAACCTATCCTTCCATCTTACCAAAAATTTCTCTTCTGTACCATAGCCAAGACAGACTATACTCCCTGCTCCCCAACCACAATGAGCATATTCCCATCTCTGTTTCTTGTGTTCTTCCCTCTACCTAGAAGGCTTTCTCCTTCCCAATTGAAATCTTACTGTATCCTTCAAAGACCAGTGTAAGTGCTATATTATCCATGAAACTTTCCTTCTCCTTACTCCAAACCATCCACATCCAAACTCCTTACTCCTTACCATGATCTCTTAATTACCAAATTAGATGGACTTTTCTCAAGCCTTGTCCTTCTTGACCTCTTTGACACTGTTGACCATTCTTTCTTCCTGGATATTCTTTCCTGATTAGCGTTTTGTGACACTATTCTCTTTAATAGTTGTCCCCCTAATCAGTCCAACTGCTCTTTCTACAGTTTCATGGTCTTAAACCTCATCAATCCCTTGCCCAGTACTTGTGAGTATATCCTATGGCTCTGCCTTAGGTCCTTTTCTCTCTATACTTTTTCCTCACTGAATCTCTTTTATCAGTTCCCATGGACTTAATTATCATTTCTATACAGATGATTCTTAGATCCCCCTTTATTTTGGCTCTAGTCTCACATCACCAATTATCATTTGGACATTTTGAACTGGATGTCTTTGAGGCTTCTCAAATTCAACTTGACCAAATGAACACCTTTTTTCCTCAAAATTCCTTCCTCTACTAAATTTTCCTATTTCTTTTAAAAACATCACCATTTCCTCAGTCACTCGATTTTGAAACTTCAGTTTCATTTTTGTCTCCTCCCTCGCATTTCATGCCACTGAGCCTACCACGTCTTGCCATTTTTATGCCTATAACATCTCTCACATCCTTCCTCTTCTCTCTACTCTCAGTACTCTAGTTTTAGGCTCTCATTATCTCTTGCTTGGACTATTACAGCAATCACCAAACTGGTCTCCCTATCTCAAGACTCTTTCCATTTTAATCCAACCTTCATTTCCTACAGTGAAGGTAGGATCATACCACTTTCCTACCAAAACTCTTGAGGTTCCCTATTCCCTTCAGGATTAAATATGAACTCTGGCACTTAAACCTCTCACAAGCTGGCTCTTTCCTCTTGTATTATATATTCCCCATCTTCACAAAATCCACAATCCAGCCAAACAAGGCAATTTTTGCTGCTAAAGAATAGAAATAAGAGACCATAAAAAGTCGGGAGTGGTGGTAAGAAATTCAGCCAACTATACAAAAGTGCTTTGGCACAAACCACATCAAATGACAAGCTCCTGATAGGATGTTTTCTTGTAATTAAAAAACTTGCCTTCAAGGTAAAATGTCATATATGTGCTACTAACTACCAATATATATGTCATATATCACTTAATATAAAGTATGCTACTGGTCAGAAGTAAAGTTTACTTAAGTACAGAAGAAGCTAGTAGGAATTTAAGACTATTATCCCCTGGAAATGGGGGTATGTACTTAGAAAGTATTAAAGCAGATTTTAACCTAGGTTGTAGATTAAAAGGAGTAAAAATAGCTCTCTCTCAAAATTTCATGCATTGGGATCTTTTAGATCATTTTATCTTTTACATAAGCAACCAAAAGATGCAAATACATTACATGCAGCACTTTCAATGCAAGTAGTACTTTTTGGAATTTACTAACTCTGTCTTCATTAAGGAAGAATTAAATTGTCAAGATAAGAAAAACAGTAGCATTACCAAGAAACAATAAATGTGAAATGATTACTTCGAGAGGGGCAATGACTTGTAGCAGGAGGTGCACTGCAATAGAACTAAAGTAGTTTAGGTTTCTCTCAAAGCTGTCACCAAAACTTTGTGAGAAATCTTTGAGAAAGCTTTCACATAATCACTCAATAATGGTTTCATTTTTTTAATCTGTAAAATAAGTATACTAATTAGTGTTAGTTGAAAGTAAATCAGAAGTCTATTGAAAGTTCTGTATACACTCTCTAGATATACACATACATACATGACAGACAGACAATAGCCAGGCTAGATAAGAATCTTCTCCAGTTATCTTTGCCCCTATGCCCACATATCCTGTGACCCCTCCTACTTCTGTTGAGGGAGCCACTGATCTTTCAACCACACAGTTTCATAACTTCCTCATCCATATATCCAATCAGTTTCCACATCCTAGCAATTACAGCTCCACATCTCTCACATCTCTCTCCTTTTCATTCACGTGGCCACCATCCTAGTTCAGGCCCTTATTACTTCTCTTCTGAACTACTTCGACATCTTTGTGATGGATGGATCTTGCTGATTCCTATTTCTCTCTTCTCTAATCTCCAGTATGTAGAGCTTACAAAATAATCTTCCTAAAGCAGAGGTCTGACCTTGGTACTCCCCTGGTCAAGAAGTTTCAGTGGCTCCCTATTGCAGCTAAGATAAATACAAAATCCTCAGCCAAGTATCAAAAGCTGTAGAGGGTGAAAGATGGAATGACTGAGGAAACAAAGGTTCAAGTTTCTGAGCATCTTAATTTATTAAGCAATGCATGCTGGCTTCCTAACAAATGAGCTCCTCAGCTTGGAGTTGGACCCCAAACACTGAGACAAATTTTTATGCACTAAAAACAATTAATCGAATAAGACTAATTAGTTAAAAGAAAACAATTAACCAGTATACAAAATCAGGTAATCTGATTTCTAACTGGTGGAAAGAGTAGGGACTTTCCAAGTTGAGAAGGGGAAGGCAAACATGTGCAATTCCTTGAAATCATAAAGAGATGTCTAACTCTCCCCTTCACTCCCCCCAAGTATCTGTATTCAATCAAAGGAACATGGAAACAATAACCAATTGACCAGGATGGGGCCAGCAACCCAGATACATGGGTTGCTTGAGATGTATGATTAGAAGAAAGCTCTTTGCATGAATCTTTGGATTTGAGAAAGTTTTTGGTCAGTATTACTTAGGTCCTTATTTAAGGTCTCTAAGCAGCAGGGAGAGGTGGTCTGGCTTCCCAGGCACCCAGGGCTAAGTTCAAACAATGGAATAAAGTTTTCTCACAACTCCTATATATGAATAAAGTTTCCTCACAAGACCAAAATTGAAACAGACCCATAATTGAACTGAAAGGGAACTGAGCTAGCTCCAGAACTGAGTCACAAGATGGAGTTGGTGTGGTTCACTCAATTCCCACTAACAAAGCCATGCATAACCTTTCTGGACTTTAATAACTTCTTGCATTTTCCATTCCAGTCAAATCAGCATATTTACAAGGTCTTGCACAGGCACCCCAGTGTCTATAATACAATCCTTATTCACCACTACGTCTTACAATCTCAAGCTCCTGTGCCACCCACTATGGGAAGCCCTTCCAAATTCATTTTGTCTCATATTTCTGCTGCAGAGCATAATGCCTAATTTATAGAAGATACTTAAGAAATGCTTACTAAACTATATTGAAGTACAGAGTACTATTAACACTGTGAAAACAGGGAAATATAGATTAAATAACATATGCTCAATTTTAGCCTTAATTTTTTTCCATCTATAACTGTTTTACTGGTTTCACATAATGTTTTTTACCTGAAAGCATCAGCGGACTTTTCCCCTACTGTGGGTAACATATACTGAAAGCATACCCCAAACAATCAATCTATCAATCAATTAAACCAGGAAGAAGATAGTCTTAAAATCTATAAAAATTTGCATGCACACTGCAGAATTCTAGCTGGTTATTTTTAAAGCCTTCTTGTCTCTAACTTTTCATTTACATATATCCCACTACATATTTACTACAGTTTTTGACATACCCATCAATAGCATGTCTAATTATATTAATAAAGGTTATAAAGTGATTTAATAGTATAATCAAAATATTGGACATATGGAATGGAACCAATTATTAGATGTACATCAGGGAGAAATGGCAGTGGGGGTGGGGGAAGGAGAGGTATTCTATAAGGAAAGGAGAAAAGATATTTTCTTTACTGAAAAGAACAAAGGAACTTTATAGACTATCAGTACTCAGTTACTCATTGGCTTGCATTTGATAGTACAGAGAGAGATGAATTTGAAAAGCCTGAGAGGCAGAGTTTCTGGGTAATTAATAATCAATTTATTACTTAGGCTAGTTGATAATCAATAAATTAATGATCAATGGTTTCTCTCAGTAACCAAAGACCCTAATGGAGATACTGAATGCCTTAATATACTTTTATAAAAGGGGAGTGACCCTGATAGATGAAAATCAATCCTGATTGGTGAACAATTAATGAGGGAGTGGGCAGAGTAATGAGGAAGTGAGCTAACAGTCTTTACTGGGGAAGTATGTACTATTAGTGTCCTCATTTTATAGATGAAGAAACTGAGGCTGAGAGAGGTTAAGTGACTAAGACCAACACGTTATCCAGTGAAAAAGCCATAACAAGTTAGGAGCAAAATCACAGGATTTGTACTTCTGGGTTCTAGTCATCATCATACAGGCTCTCTTAGCAAGTCAGTAAGTCAGTAGTTAAGCCTAGCTTAGGATATCTTCTTTTCAATGCTGAACACCACCTCTACAAAAGCTAACCAATAACACACTCATTCTCTAATAGTTGTTATTGGTTTGGATTTGGTTTTTGGATGTTTTTTTTTGAAAGTAGGATATTAATTAGTTTTGGTGGACCCATCGATTTCTATCTTCTTCAGCAGAAATCCACAAACATTTAGTATTCCCAAGAGGATAGCCAGATTTCCTTTACACCTTTTTTTTGGCTTGCAAACAAATTTTCCACCAATTCAACAGACGTGTTCAACATACCTGAATATATCACAGAACCATAACTTTAAGGCTGAAAGGGACTTCATGGATCTAGTCCAACACTTCCTTTTCACAGAGGAGACAAGTGAGCACAGAGAGGAAAAGTGATTTACCAAATAGCCACTCAAGATACTGATGACAGGGTAGGAGTCAAAACAGGCCTCCTCATTCTAAATGCAGTACTGTTTCCATTATACTATACTACACTACACTCTAATTCCATATATCCCTGACTTATTACAATGCAGCATTCCCCGACATAGAAGATCTATACTCCAGGTCCTTTATATTAAGCTACAAAAAGATAATTTTAAAATAACAATAACTCAGTTTAATATTTACAAAACATGTTTCTCATAACAATTCTACAAGGTAAATAGTATAATTCACATTTTTCAGGTGGATAAGAGAAGTTAAGCAGCTTATCCATTATAGTCACACAACAGGATTCAAACCCAGGCCTTGGATTCTGAATTAAACAATTCTTTGTATTATGTCTATCATAATGCCTCTCTACCCACATTTTAAAAAATAGATATTTTTTGTCCCAATATTTTCCAGGTTATACAATGTCCCTTGAAAATATGGTATCTGCTATAAAATCAATTGAAAAGGAATTTCTTCTCACCTATGGTGAAGACCTCGGAGCTTACAGCTTTCAGTGAGCATCATTGTCACTTGAATTTCAGAAGCTTGGTCTAGAAAAAGAAAATGATTTTAAACAATAGCACTCGATACATAAATTGAATCCGTCATTGTAATTTTCTTTGAAAATTAGAAAATGTAGAAATGATTAAATTCAAAAATCAAATTTCAATAAACTTTATTTAAAGGAGATAATTAAATCAAGTTTTATTTAAAACTCTATGACAATAATCAAAACACGTTTAAACGCTGAGATAATTAC
Source organism: Phalanger gymnotis (assembly GCA_028646595.1). Taxonomy (NCBI): domain Eukaryota; kingdom Metazoa; phylum Chordata; class Mammalia; order Diprotodontia; family Phalangeridae; genus Phalanger; species Phalanger gymnotis. The sequence continues at coordinate 545,920,819 of CM053622.1, forward strand.
TGAACAAACTCAAATTCAAACTCTTCCACTAACTTTTACTTTATTTTTTGCTTCTGAGTTCATAGTTTCAGGTACAAAATAACCAAAATAATTTGGGAGCACAATTCATCTAATTTTAGTAGAACCTCTAAGCTACTCACCTATAGGTATTACTGAATGGAACAAAAGAATTTCAGTACTACTGAAAAGAAATTTTCTGCCAAGTGAATTTTATCTTTTTGTTAACGTCCATTATTATAAAATTAAGATAAAATCCAATTAAAAACTATTGGTCCACTGATACAATAAAAACACATTCAGCACACAAAAAAGCACTGATATCATATCTAAAAAAGGATAACTCAAAAATAATTATGTTCAGAATACCCTCATCTGTGAAACTGGGAAAATGATAGCACCTATTTCTCAGAGTTGTTGTGAGGATAAAAAATATCTGTAAAGTGTTTCACTACTATTACTACTACTATTATAGTCAAAATGATAAGTAGCATGGCAGAATAATAAAAGACTAGTCCAAGAGTTACTAAGACATGAGTTCAAGTCCTGCTTCTGTTGACATTAACTAGCTGTGCCACCACAGTATCAGACATTTAACCTCTCAGTGCCTTAGACAATTCTCTCAAGACTCTAAGTAAGAGATAGTTAAGATCAGACACAAAGACTTTCACAATGGAAACTCATCTCAATGTCTGTTGGTATACATGGTTTTCTTTTAAGTTGCTAATATATGATAATAAAATTTGCTGTACCTTTATTGACTATTCTGTTCTCTGCTTAATAACACAGGGTCAAAGAACTGTGGGTCTGGAAGGGACCCCACAAATTAAAGGGACAGGGAAGAGGGACAGATGGGACTTAAATCGATTCTATGGGTTTTATACCATAATGCCTGCCTCCTTTCAACTGATGACTAAATTTCTCTGACGGTTATATCCTCAATTAGGGTTGTTAAATTTTAGCAAATGTGGTGAAGTGAGAATTATTATTATTGTTATTGTTATACTGTTATATATTATTGTCAAATTATTGAACACTGAATGAGAGAGTTTAACTATAACACAAAGATTTTCTTGGCACTTCAGAGTAGCAACAGCAGGTAAAAAGGCACAAGGTAACAGCAAAAAGAATCCCAAACCTGAAGGTTAGGAGTAGGTTATTCTAAACAACAACAAAAAAATTAAGTAACATCTCTGTTAAGTGAATTTCTGTTAAAAAATTATACTTGGATTTAAAAGAAATAAAAGAGGGCAAATGCAGAAGGGTGGGTAAAGTGCCTGTTGTAGTTTTTCCAAATGTCTGAGAAATATTTTTACCTTTTCAGTGATAAAAATGTTCCTTTTCAAATACTGTTATTAGCAAAACTAAAAAGAAAAACCCTTTAACTTCTAATTTATTAAGTATATATTTGCTTATGATATTCCTGGAGTAAAGGGGCAGAGGTGGGGGGAAGAGATAAAGTAATTGTCTCATAGACTTATAAAATAACAGAGCTGGATGGAACCTCGGAGATCAGAAAAGTATGACCCAGGGAAGCTAACTAACTAACTTGTCCAGGCATACTCAAGGGGATGAGAGGGGACAACTATAGTAAGTAGCTGACGTAGGACTAGAATAAAGACCCTCTAACACTCATAGCAATATGGAGTAATCAAGACTAGGAGAGTTCTAATCTAATGGTTCTAAACCTTTCTTTGCTCGTGGAAGAGCAAACACTAGGCAAACAAAGTACTCTTTGCTGTAAGGAAAAATGGCACACTGAATGCTAAGCTGGCAACACTGGAAGAGTCAGGAGACTCCCACAGGTGCAGTGCCCTTTAACAAGAGCAGCTGTTTTCAGCGAATTCTTTGCTAGTTCAAGGATTTTGAGGTTACTGCATATGTGTAAAAGGCAAGTTTTATTTATTTTGTGAATACTATACTGACCATTCTATGTATGCTAGATGAATAAAATTTACATTAAACAAAAATTATTTATAATTTTTTTCTTTCATCTGCAATAACACTCCAAATTTTGTAGTACACATGTTGCATGCAGCACAATATCTGAGAAATCTAGTCCTACTCTCAACAAATTTACATTCTAACTGCATTGACACAAGTAAAATAATAAATTTATGAGTAAAATTATGAAAACCCAAATTCCAGTCCCGCTAATCCAAAAAGCCAAAGCAAGACAGTTTCTTCTGAAATATTTTTTCTGCAATACAAAGCATAGCTAAAGACCATGCATGTATAATACATGTGATTTCAAGGCCGGGATCCCTTGTCAGCTCTACATAGACTGATTCAAAAAGGGCTATTTGGAAAAGATAAAATCTCAGTACCATTTAAATGGGTGACATCATATCTTTAATACCTTTAAGGAGAGCACACTGAAGTTTGATCAATGCCCTTCTTCTTTGTCTACTACAAAAACGACAACAATATTTTAGCTAAGGACTCACTGTGCTTTCTCTTGCTTCCTTCCAGTTAAGGAGGAACATTATAATTCATAGGAGTAAGTCACAAAAAAGGAATAAGTGACTACTTTTCAAATACTCACGGAAATACAAATCTTATCTTAAGAAACAGTCCATGTATCCACATTGTATTTTCTTATCAATATTATTTCCTTTTTCTCCCCCCTCCCCCAGCTACTTCTGTAGGGAAATAAACTAAAATCAAAACTCCTTCAGAACAAGTCGAATGGCAGCAGACCTTTTTTAGAGAATATCTACAAGTACCAAATGAAATAAGAAACTTTCTTTGAAAGGTGCCTGAAATAAAATCATTGTCTCAAAGGCTTATAAAATAACAGAGGTGAAAGGAACCTTAGAAATCATTAAATTTCAAAGTTACAGAAGCATACACTGCTAGTCAGTGGCAGGGTTGATTAGAATTTAGGTCTCCTAACTCGCATTATAGCATACTTTCTGCTAGACTCCATTGTTTTATTTTTGCCAAAAACAACATAAACAGAATTCTACATGAATCAGCTGTGGCTGTAGAGGCAAAAGATCTAGGTTGGAATACTACTTTCCTACTTACTAGTTGTAACTGACCTGGCATAATAATTGGACATAAACGTTAAGCAGTTCCTGCAATGATTACAGTTAGCATTACTTTTAAGTGAAGAGTTGACTGAGGGCTGGGGATGAGAGGTGACAACTATAGTGCATGAGCTGCTATTTTAGGGCATCTTTGAAGAGAGCAGCTTCTTCCTTCTCCAAAGAGAATGGCTCAAGTCTAACAAGTATACAAGTAACCAGAGGTGAGGAACTACGAGCAGAGAGCTACTACTATCACTTCACTGGGTGGGGAGGGGTCAAGCCCCTTCCTTAGTTCAAAAGTTCATAGAAAGCAGAGCTGGAAGGGCTGTCCCTCATTCACCAGCTTGTATAAAAAGGGGACTGATAACCTCCAGCAGGGAAAGATGAGGGCAGAACGGGATGAGGAAGGGCTTTGAAGAGAAGGTGGTGCTGGAGCTTTACCTTCTCCAGGAGCCAACTGCCACCCTGGGTCCTCATCACCTCACACTTGCACTACTCTTAACAGCCTTCTAATTAGACTCCCTGCCTCAAGTCCCTTCCCACTGCAGCTAATCCTCTACTCAGCTGCCAAAATGATTCTCCTAAAGCTCAAGTTTGATCATATTATCACCGCTGCTACCACCACTCACTACCTGATAACACTCCGGTGGCTCCCCATTACCTCTAGAATCTGATATAAAATTCCCTATTTGACACTGAAAAAAGCCCTTTACAAGCTGGCACCTTTGTACCTTTCCAGTCTTCTCTCCCCTCCACATCCCTTAGTATTACACCGCTATCCTGGCTACATGGCATTCTTCACAAACAATACTCCATCTCCCAACTCTCTGAAGCCCATACCTGGAATGCTCTTCCTCCCTCCAACTCCCAGCTCCACTGGCTTCTTTCAAGACATCTTAGATCCCATCTTCTGTGGGAGGCTTTTCGTGTTCACCCTCCTCATCTCTCCTGTTATTAGAACCTTCTCTCTAAGAGTGCCTTCTATTTATACTGTATGTATCTTTTATGTACAAAGTTATTAGTATGTTTGTTTTCCACCACCCAGAATGTTATCTCTGTAGGGGCAGAGTCCACGTTTCTGCCTTTCTTTGTCTCTCCAAGGCCAGTGCCTAGCACGTAGTAAGTGCTTAACTGGTGATTGCTGACTGCCAAGCACCAAGTCTGAAATGTCCAACAGGTTACAAACAGGATAGTAACAGGGATCATAGCTCTGATTTCACCTCCATAAGGAATTATCTAGTTAGGGAATGGGTGATGTAGAACTGGAGCTAAGGAGAGACACTAGGGCTGGATATACAGATTTGATAGTCACCTCAAAGAGATGAGAATTAGGTCCACAGGAGCAGATGAAGACAGCCAGACAGAAAGTGGAGATAACAGAAGAGGACCCAACTCAGTGCCTTGGGGAACACCCATAGCTAAGGAGCATGTTAGAGAAGCCTGAGGAGTGGCCTACCAGGTAGTACAAAAGCCAGGGGAGAGTAGTGTCATGAAAACCTGGGGAGAAGAGGAAGGTCACCTATGGCAAATGCAACACAGGTATCAGGTAGGAAAGGGTCCGAGAAAAAACATCAGATTTGCTAAATGTGAAAGAGATCACTGGTAACTTTGGATGAAGCTATTTCAGATGTGTGATAAGTTCAGAATCCAGGAAGCAAAGGGCTGAAGAATCAACATGGAGGAAGCAGATGGCCTCTTCTAGAAGTCTGGCTGAGAAAAGGCACAGGACAACAGCTTGAGGGGAGAGGATCTAGTGAAGTGGTTTTTTGGTGGGTTTTTTTTAAAGGATGTGGGCAACATGGACATGTTTGAAGACAGTAGGGAAGGAACAAGCATATAGGGAGTGGCAAAAGATGAGAGAGAACAATGTGACCCTGAATATGTGACCCTGGGCAAGTCAATAAACCACTCTTGAGCCCCCCAGGCAAGTGTAACAAGTTTCACAAAAATTGTTTATTTGTACTGGTAGAAGTGATCTACATTAATGAAATCATAGGTTCAGGGTCTCTCTCTCTCTCTCCTCTTATCTCAAAAGATATATATAGAAAGAGGGCACAGGGTGAGTTGAATATGAAGAGATGATATCTAAAAAAATCAAATCAAATTAAGGGACAAGAGAGGAACATATTGACAGAGGAAGAAAGGGAGAGAGAGAATGAGATAAATTATCTCGCATAAAAGTGGCAAGAAAAAGCAATTCTGTAGGAAGGGAAGAGAGGGCAGGTGAGAGGGAATGAGTGAATCTTGCTCTCATCAGATTTGACTTGAGGAGGGGATATCATACACACTCGATTGGCTATCTTACTCTGAAGGAAAGAAGAAGGAAGAAGATAAAATAGGGAGGATGATAGAAGGGAGGGCAGATGGGGGAGGAGGTAAACAAAAACAAACACTTTCAAAAAGAGACAGGGTCAAGGGAGAAAATTGAATAAAGGGGGATAGGACAGGAAGGAGTAAAACATAGTTAGTTAGTCTTTCACAACATGAGTATTGTGGAAGCGTTTTGCATAATGATACATATGTGGCCTATATTGAATTGCTTGCCTTCTGAGGGAGGGTGGGTGGGAAGTGAAGAGGGGAGAGAATTTGGAACTCAAAGTTTTAAAAGCAGATGTTCAAAAACAAAAAGTTTTTGTATGCAACTAGGAAATAAGATACATAGGCAATGGGGCATAAACATCTATCTTGCCCTACAAGAAAGCAAGGGAAAAGGGGATGGGAGGGGAGTGGGGTGACAGCAGGGAGGGCTGACTGGGGAATGGTGCAATCAGAATATTGTGCTATCTTGGAGCGGGGAGGGGGTTAGAAAGGGGAGAAAATTTGTAATTCAAACTCTTGTGAAAATCAAAGCTCAAAACTAAAATACTAAATGAACAAATAATAAGAGGAAAAAAAAGAATGAAAAGGGTAAAAAAAAAAAAGAAGCTGAGACCCAGATAGTTTTGGTGATTGGCCTAAGACCAGTTATTAAGTAAAAAATGGGATTCAAGCCCTTGATTAACTAAAAGTCCAATAGTCTCTTCCTCACATCACGTTTTCTCCTAAAGACAAATGTCTAACATCGCAATTATTTAAACTGTATTTAGGAATATATACACTGGTAAATTTATTTCACAATTAAATGCAATTACACCATACATTGGCTTTATATTTACAGTAAGTAAACTGCTAAACCTTTTTTTCCAAAACAAGAACATCCAATATCCTTGTGATTATCTCTAAAATGTTCAATTATTTCTTTAAATTATATTTAGTAATATAAGCACTAGTAAAATGTATTTCACAAACAATTACATGTAATTGATCCACAAAACTGGCTTTATAAGAGCAATAAAAAAGGCTAATAAGTATTTTTTTCCAAAACAAGAATGTCCTCGTGATACCTGAAGAAGTCAAACAACAAATATGGAACACAGTGAAAAATAGCATATATTTTTATTTTCATTCCAAAATTGGCCAAGAGAAACACTAATTAAAAATTATTTAACTATTTCATAAATAAGGTTTAAAAAATAACAAATAAAAATGAAATTCTAGGATTTAAAGACTCATCATTTTTTGACAATTTTGGTGAAGAAGCCATGTATAAATAAAGTTATGATAAAATTTTTATTTATTTTTTTCAGATGAACAAAATCTATCAACTAGTAAGTAAATAAGAAAAGAAAAACCTGGAACCACATATCAAAAAATGTCACCAAAAGGTCTCAACTGAAGAAAAAGGTTATCAAAGTTAACTTTCATCTTACAGGATAAAACAGTCACTTTGGAATCTAATAACTAGGGACAGAATTTCAGCTTCAGAGACAGTCAATGACTGTCACAAAACTGGATCATATAACAATAGACTTAATTTGTACAAAATTTAGTTTGTCACTGGCAAGATGATCCATATGGATTTTAAACATACTTATATGTCAGTCCATTTTCTCACTTTCTATTTCTAAAAATCTAAAATCTGAACTGAATCTCCTTGTGATTTATGGTTAAGAATGCCAAATATCTTTATACAAGTTAACTATGTGAATGGTCCACCTATCTAAGTCAATCTAAGGACATTTATACTTTTCCTAAATAAAGAATATTTTTAGTACACATGAAAAATCCTACCTTTAACAGTTTTCACAAATGCTTGTTTTTCTTTGTTGGGATCTTTATCATCTATTAAAATTCCATGGAAAATACGCCCAAAGGTTCCTAAAATGAAGAATATTTGAGATGACATGATATGGTAAATGAAAGAGAACTGCTAATTTGAATACCTTTTGATACAGTGCTAACATTAAAACACATAGAGAGGGGCGGAGCCAAGATGGCGGCTGGGAAGCAGTGACTGGCGTGAGCGCCCCACCAAGTTCCTCCAAAAACCTATAAAACAATGGCTCTGAACCAATTCTAGAGCTGCAGAACCCACGAAGTGGCAGAGGGAAG
>CM053622.1:545928778-545951595 GCA_028646595.1 Phalanger gymnotis
GATTTTCAATAAAATAGAGGACTTTCAAGCTTTCTCAGTGAAAAGACCAGAGCTGAATAGAAAATTTGACTTTCAAACACAAGAATCAAGAGAAGCATGAAAAGGCAATCAAGAAAAAGAACAAGAAAAAGAAATTGCAAGGGACTTACTAAAGTTGAACTGTTTTGTTTACATTCCTACATGGAAAGATGATGTGTATAATTCATGAGACCTCAGTATTAGCATAGCTGAAGTGAATATATCTGTATATAGACAGAGGGCACAGGGTGAGTTAAATATGATGATACCTAAAAAAATTAAAATCAAATTAAGGGATGAGAGAGGAATATATTGAGAGAGGGAGAAAGGGAGAGATAGAATGGGGTAAATTATCTTGCATAAAAGCAGCTCTCATCAGATTTGACCTGAGGAGGGAATAATGTACAAACTCAATTGGGTATCTTACCCCACAGGAAAGAAGGAGGAAGGAGATAAAAAAAGGAGGGATGATAGATGGGAGGGCAGATAGGGGGAGGAGGTAATCAAAAGCAAACGTTTTTGAAAAAGGACAGTGTCAAGAGAGAAAATTGAATAAAGGGGGATAGGACAGGAAGGAGCAAAATATAGTTAGTCTTTTACAACATGAGTACTGTAGAAGGGTTTTATATAATGATACGCATGTGGCCTATGTTGAATTGCTTGCCTTCTGAGGGAGGGTGGGTGGGGAGGGAAGAGGGGAGAGAATTTGGAACTCAAAGTTTTAAAAGCAGATGTTCAAAAACAAAAAATTTTTGCATGCAACTAGTAAATAAGATAATAATGATTAATAATAATAATGCTGAATAACAGCGTTCTCAGCGAACTGAATAATAATAATAATAATAATAATAATAATGCTGAAAAGTAAAAATACTAAATAAATAATGATTAAAAATAGGGCTACAGAAAGTGAAACAGATTTTCACTCAGAATTTGATGATTTGTGCTACATATCCTAATAAAGGGGTTATGCTGACAGTAGACAAACTATGAAATGATCGGTTAGTTAACAAATATTAAGCATCTACTATGTGCTAAGCACTGAAGATAAAAATGGGAAAAAATATCCCTGGTCTCCCAGTGTAATGAGGAAAACATGTAAACAATTATGTACCAACAAGACATATACAGGATAAAATGGAGATAATCTCAGAAGGAAGGGACTAAGTTAAAGAAGGACTGGGCAAGGGTTTTTGCAGAGGGCAGAACTTTAGCTAAGACTTTAAGGAAGCCAAAGAAAGAAGGCGGTGGAAATGAGGAGGGATGGAATTGCAAGCAAGTCAGTGAAAATGCTCAGGTCAGAGATGGAGTGTTGCATGCAAGGAGACCAGTGTCATGGGACTGCAGAGGGAAGCAAGGTATAAGAAGACTGAAAAGGTAGAAGAGGACCTTGTAACCTTTTGGGGGTTACAAAAAGCTTTAAAACTCAGAGGATATCATATTTAATTATGGAATCTGATAATGGAATTATATCTGATTGTGGAAAGCTAAAGGCCTTTATTTAACAGAGGAGAGGGAGGAGGTAACTTGGTCAGACTTGTATTTAAGGAAGGTCACTTTGACAGCTGAGTGGAGGATGGACTGTAGCAGAAGGCAATGTTTTGTTAATTTCAACTTTTAAGTTAAGGACATGTTAGGGGAGGAGTTGAATTATCTCTTATCTAAAGTATTAAATTTTTGATATAGTTACAACTCAATGTTCTCAAAAATGTTAAATCTAGACTCTGAAAAAGCTGGTCTTCAGAAAAGGTATTCTTCAACCTAGAATTTGTGATTTCTGGTCTTAATCTGGAATTACTATGAAAAGTACACTGATTACACTGGTGCTTGTCTCCCTCTTCTGGAAGCTGGAGAGAACTGATCACTCATTTTCCCTTATCCTGTTCCCTATCTCTCAATATCAATCTCCCATCCATCACAGCCTAGTTTGAGCTTGTCTCTTCAGATCAGGGCAACTAGTTAAGGTAACTCCCTAGAGTCTGGCCCTATTTCCTCATTATTTAATTCTGAAAACTAAGAAAATCTCAATCCAAAAAAAGGAAGTAGTGACCAATCTTCCCGATCAACACACACAAGTATGAATCCTGCTTCAGACACTTACTAGCTATATGGCTGTAAGCAAGTCACTTAACCAACCAACTTGTTTCTCTCATTAGTAGAATAAGAATACTAGCACCTACACCTCACATGGTTGTTATAAGGATCAAATGATATAATACATGTAAAGCACTCTGAAAAGGTAAAGTAATGTATGTCAGCTATTATTATCCAACATTCCCCTTAATCAAAAAACTGGCTATCAAGTCACTATTCTTTAATTAATAGCCTCTTCTGACATAAACAGAGAAGTGACTTGTTATAGAAATTTAGAGCACCTCAAGTCCCTAGGTAAACAATAGCTGAGACCCCAAACTGATAGTAGAAAACAGAACCCAAAACTGACCAGAGTTTACCCTTTATTCCCAATTAGTTTGTGAGTTTACAAGTAAAAACCTAACTCCTGGCCTAATGATTATGCAACAAAAAGAAAACAAGCCTCCCTGAAGCACTCTTTGATTTTTAGGTTCCTTCTTTTGTGAGATTTTCAATCTTCTCTTCACCAACACAATGGAAAAATTACTTTGAGAAGGTAATTAAATAATAAGATAATTCAACCCTCCCAAACTATATATTATGTGATCTTAAGGGATACAAAGAAAGCAAAGTACAAGTAACACTTTTGAAGGAAAAAAGTCTTTGGCTAGAAGATCAGAGCCATTTCTTCTGTGCTTACCCTAACACTGACATGAAAATATTAAATATTTAATAACGAAGATATTTAAATAATGATTTTAGACTAATGGCATATTTAAAATATATAGCTTAAAAACTGATTTTGAGAGGATACATACCTTCTTGGAGAACATCTTTTAGGGTTATTCTCTCCCTGGAAATTGCTATATCTTTGACCTTTGCTTTGGCCTCCATAAGAGTGACACTTTTTAGGTCATTCTTCTCTATCCGTAATGTAGGATAACCTGAGGAGCCAACAAAGCCAAACAAAACTAATATAAATACCCTTATAATGAGAATTAGAGACCATCATTTTCCATAATTACCTACATAAAATAGTTAATACTCAAAGAACAGATGTAGAAACAATAAAAGGAAAAAAGGTAAAGATTCTTTCTCCTGAAAACAAACTGAAGATTCTAGGCAAAGAATCCTTCCCCCACCTCCATCATGAAATAATAGGTACAAATAATACATTATTAAAATTAGTGCTATTCCAATTGCTTACACATATGTATTGTTACAAACAAAGCAATAGCTGGTTCACAAACTATCAACTGTGTTATCTGAAAACCATAGGGAAAATGGTGACCTCTTCTGGATAGATTTTTGCAAATTTGAAAAACAGCCCCTATAAGGAATTATCTAATTCTTCCCCAAAAGGAGGATTCTATTAGAAGACATCTTTTCTAACAAGATGTGTGACAATTTAAATATTTTAATCTTTTAACTTCATATCATACTGAGGCATTTAGTTTTAACATCCCCTCATTTTTATGAGCAAGAAAATGAAATTAAATCTATAAAAGCTGGGTAAAATTATTCACTCAGAGAAACAAAAATGTTGCTAAGCAGACTGAAAGAAGAAGGGGGGGAGGCAGAAGAGGAGGAAGAAGGAGAAGGAGAAGGATGACACTCCTTGGTACTTGGGAAATGGGGAAACAAGAAAGAAGGCAGAAGGGCTAAGAATACAATTTCCCAAAAGTTACAAAATAAGGAAGAATAATTACTGGGTAGCAATTTGAGAGATGGTGTGCTAATTTACCTACATCACAGGACTGTTGTAAGGAAAGTTTAAATGCTATACAAGTGCTATGATTATTATGATTAATCTTTCTCCAATCACCACCTAATAAAGAATAAAAGGAGTTTTTGAGGGGCAGTCTTTAAGGACAATTATCTTCACTAAATGCACATCTTTCTCTTTTAAAAATGTTTATTATGAACTTAAGCACTAAAAAAATGAGCATTTCCACATACAATGCAGAACGCAAAGGAAGACTGTATATGGTACCATGAGTTTCCATTTCATATTGAATATGATACTTGGGAAATTAGGTAAACATGGGGCAGTCAGATTTGTAAGATATTAGCAATATGGTAGTAGTTACTCCAACATACTTCGGGAGTAACATGCTTGACATCACAGAGTCAGTTACTACTTAACAAACACATTTCCTAGAAAATCTGACAAATGACAATATGAAGATGTTTTAAAACATTATTGTGGGATTTGGTTGAAGAGCACAATGACATTACTAAAAAATGCTACTGAGGTGTGAATGAACCACATTTGATGATACTTTAATCAAAATCCAAAGTTTCTTGCTTTTAGAAAGTATATTGAATTTATTTTCCCTTAAAGAATTAGCAAATTCATAATTTCTCAATTTAAATGGGAAAATAATCCAGGTATATCTGAATAAGGTTGAATCTCTAGAAAGTCCCCCAAACTAAAAACGATTAAAGTGATTCTACTTAATACAGTTTAATTTGCCAATTTTTTAAAAGTTACAATTTCTACTAATCTAAGAAGTGCAAGTCAAATCTTGAACATCCACCCTAATTTCCACATATCCATGTGACACTAATCACTTAGGATCACTAGTAGCCTAATGACCAAGACTAAAGTAAACTGGTTTTAGATTTAAATTAACTCTTACTAGTAACAGGTGTTGCATTGTTAGGAGTATCAGCTCTCAGGTACTGAGTCGTCTGCGTAGATGGCTGAGATAAGCCTTGTGAACTACTGCTGTCACTGATGCTGAAAATAACGATAGAAAGGCAGCTTTCATAAGGAATTTTTACTTCTCTCATTTATATATGTGTCTCTATATATGCATACACACAAATACATATACATTTATGTATACATATATACATACATACACATACACACATATAAAACACACACACACACACACACGCACACGCACACTCACACATATATCTCCCTAGGTTTTCTTGACTCCAAGGCCATTTCTTTATCCAATATACCATGCCTGCCTCTTTCGCCTATTGTGTTACATGTAACAAGATACTAAAAGCTACATGTAGATGAGTAGTTGCGATAATAAAATTATTCTAAAATACTGAGAGATCAGAATAATGGCTATTTCTCCATAATAACATGTTTCAAGCTGAAATCAGAATCTGTTGAGATTGTATACTTTTTTTTCTGATATAAGGCCAACACTGGGTATCTATATCTTAACTGGTAATCTTAGATAGTGTATAACTTTTTTTCTGATTGCTACACATCAAAGTATACTGAACTAACAAAATGTTAGGGTAAAAAATTAATAATCATTAGAATGATTATCCCTATGAAAATTAAAACTATGTCACTTTTATGAGATTACTTTTAATAAGGGGGTAAACGTGTAAAAGAGAAAAAAAAAGACCTAAAAGCACAAGGAATTGTGGAGACTACAAAACAACTAAGCAATGAACACATAAAATACACCTATATTCTATACACCTATAGAACCTACAGTAGACTGTCTCATGATCCTCCAATTTTTAAAAAGGATAAAATCTGGGTTTCTTGAAACATGTGCTGGGGGAGGTGGTATAATATGTTATATTATTATATTATAATATTCTCTTCTATTAGCAATACAAGAATCATACAAAGAGACTCCATTTTTAAACCCGTGTTCAAAATTGCTCTAATAATGCAGTTTTTAGATATGTATACCTATGGGCCACTTGAGTAGATCAAAAAGATCACCCTTACTATGGGGGAAATGCTCTTTAACCTGCTATATTCTTTTAGTCATTCTGTAGTGTAGAGAAGAAAGAAAGGGATAAGGAATTAAGGATTATGTATCAGATTAAAGTGTTACACATGACACCTTTTCCTTCTTCCCACTTGATCTTTCCTTCCTATGGCAGCATCCTTTACTTTGCTCCTAAGCTAAAAGAAAGTTCATAAAACTACTGAAAAAAACCTCTAAATGAACCCATTTTTCGTCTCTCCCTCTCTCCACTCTATTGGTTGTGTAACTGCCTGCCACATATGCCTTGCTCAAACCTTAAATGGCTCTCTATTGTCTATTTGTTAAAGAACAAACACCGTTACCTGCCAGTAAATACACTCCACAATCTGCCTCCAATCTACTCCCTCGCTCCATTTACTTCCTAAATATATCTCTACCTTACCAAACTTAGTTGTGTCATTTTATTCCCTGAATACATCTCGTACTTAATCACTTTTTCTCATTGACCTGTCCACCTGTCAAAATTCTCTTATCCTCCAAAATCTAACACAAACGCAATATCCTCCAGGGTAGAGGATGACCCCGGCTTTAAATGAAGTCTCCCCTTTTCTAACTCTTACAGCATTCTATACCTTTCTAGGTATTTCCCCAACTAAATGATGAGAAGCTCCTTGATGAGAAGAATCATCTTATTCTTCTTTTTACTACTCATACAGGCTAACACACCCCAAATACTTAATTCTATACTCAAGGTAGCAAAGACAGTTCTATAATCCTCTCCTAATTAGGTCATGTTTTATGGGCCAAAAACTTTTCCAGATTTCCAAGCATCATCAAAATACCAGATCTCAAGGACAATTCACTTTTATCTTTAAAGAATAGCATATATGTCCAAGAATGAACTTCTGCCCTCATAAAGATCCCTAAAAAATACTTCATGCTCCCTTCATCTCTTTGAGCTAAACTTACTTACAAAATTCCCAGGATTCTCTTAAGATTTTAATGCAATGAAAACCCTACCATGGCACTATTCAGTCCTGTGTAGTTACGTAGTTTCCTTTTATACCCTCAAAGATGTCTCTTCTGTGCATTCTCTCAGTTACAACGAATTTTTTTATCCTTCCTTGTCCTCTCTCATTCTCATTCCATTCTCTTCTTTCCCCTCTTAAGTGACAGGAAGAAAAAAAAATCAACTGAGATAACATTTTGAAGAGAAGAGCTGTATATAATCAAGTCCCTTATATCTTATCCACAATCATCTCAGAATACTTCTAAGAGTTAATAAAATAAACATAAAGGCAGTATCTACAAAATGCTTCTTTATGTGGCAAGAGATTAACCTGTCCGTCCCCCCAATTTGTTCTTCTCTGGGTACGAGTAATTAGGAACAATTTTTTAAAATGATATACAATACCTGTCATCCAGCTCAATTCTTTTCATACTATGCAGGTGCAAAACAGCTAATATTATTGCTACCAGAAATATTACTGCACAGCAAACCCCTACACTGATATAAAACACACGAGTAGAAGTGGTAGGAGCTGCATTTACAGGATCATCTGAAATTGTAAAAAAGTATAAGCTTTTTTTAATCAGTATAATGCATTGTGAGTTCTTTCAAAATACATTATTTTTTAAGAAATAAAAAAATTTCACATTTATTCAAAGTTTATAGTAAATCAGTTACTAGTATAAATTTATACAAACAATATGCAGGGGGAGAGAAAAGCATTTATTCTTTGAAAAATGTTTTTATAATAGGAATTCTGGTAGAAAAATATAAAAATCATTCACCCAACTTTGGAGAAATAGTCAATGTCGAAGGAGCTGTGAGAAAACAAGCCTGCTAATACAGTGTTAATGGAACTGTTAATTCCAGAAAATAATCTGGAATTTTGCAAGAAAATTCACTAAAATTATTCATACTCTTTAACACAACAATTCCCCCATTAGTCATGTACTATAAAGAGTTCAAAGACATACAGGAAAAAAGATCCCACGTATACCAAAATATCATAGCAGCACTTTTTGTGGTAGGAAAAACTAGAAACCAAAGTACATACCTATCAACTGGACAAAATGACGCAAATACCATGATATGTGAATGTAATGAAATATTACTGCATCATAAAAGAGTTACAAATATAAGGAATTAGGAAAAACATGGGAAGACTTGTATGAACTGAAGTAGAATAAAGCAAGCATAATCAGAAGGACAAATATAATGACACAAATCAGCAACCAAACAGATTACAGTAACTAATCTTCATCCTAGAGAACACAGGATGATTTTTTCTCTCCATGGTTGCTATTTCAAATCTTCTTTCCCCTCAAGACTCCCATACCACCATCCTTTTCTTCATCCCTCTCAGCAATCTACCCTCTCTAATGCCTAAGTTACTGAGAAAATATGAGCCACCCATTTTGAGTTTCCCCTTCTTTATATTCTAAACTTCAAACCCTATCTACATCCATCCTCCATTCTGTCCTCAATTATACCAGTCTCTGATAGAATCTGCCCTCCTCCTTGCCAACGCCAGCCACACTGGGTTGTTTTTTAATTAAATGGTGCCATATAATGACTGCCTTTTATCATCTTTGCTAATTGGATAAAAGATTTTCATATTTACCTCATAAAAATATTTTTCAAAGAGTAAATTTCCTCCTTTCCCACAACTATTTTTGTAAATACAAGATGTGTCACTTCACTTTGTTTCTAATGGAAACTTGCACCTAATATTCCCCTTTGTTCCTCTCATCTGCAACCTTTCCTTTTTCTTATTTCCTTATTTCTTCTCTGATACCTACTGCAGGCATCATGTCCACATCTCCCTCTTCCTGAAAAAAATCTTTGCTTGACCCTTCAAGCTATCTCTCTTCTGTCTTCACAGACTCCTAGAAAAAAAGCTATGTACATAGTTGTCTTCATTTTCTAACCTGTTGTTTACTTCTCAACTCTAGCGATATAATTTCTTATTACACCACTCCACTGAAATTGCTTTGTCCAAAGTTATCGACAATCATCTAACTGCTAAATCTGACAGACTTTTCCCAGAACTCTTTGAAGATACTAATACTGACCATTCTCTCCTCCTGAATATTGTCTCCTCTCTCAGCTTTCACAACAATGTTTTTGTCCTGGTTTGCCTCTTACACTGGTGATTCTTCAAATGTCTTTGTTGTTTGTTGGATCAATATCCATTTCATACCCCTAAATAAAACTATTCCCTAAGGCTGTCCAGGACCCACTTCTCTTCTTTCTCTGCATCTTTCTCCCTCTGTGAACTCATCTCCCTCTGCTTCAATTATCATCTCTATGTAAATGATTCTTAAATCTGTATAACATCCAGCTTTCATCACTGCTTCCCAGATATTTCTATCTGGATGTCTCTCATATAGGCATCTCAAACCCAACGTATCAAATTTTTTTAAAAATTCATAATCTTTTCCCCAAACCCTGCCCCACTTACTTTAAATTCTCCAATTTCTGTTGAGGGTACTACTATTTTTTGCAGGCTTACAAGCTCATAGTAACTCTTAATTCTTAACTCTTCCTCACCCCCATATCCAGTCAATTGGCAAACACTTTCAAAGATACCTCCACAACATCTGCTGTATCAGTCCCCTTCTCGTGGCCACCTCCCCCTAGTTCACATACTTCTCACCTGACTACTTAAATAGGTTCCTAATTGATTTCCCTGCTTCTACTTTTTTATTTCTCCAACTCAATCTTTTCACTGCTGCCAAAATAGTTTTCCACAAGTTTTCCACAGCACCGCCATCCTCTACAGGTAACTCTGAGCAGTCCTATAACATCCTTAGGCCCTATACTCCTCATCTATAAAAAAAAAAGGGGGCTGGACTAGATGACATCTAAGTTCCCTTCCAGCTACAGATGTATGCTCTCATGACTTAAGTTTCAGAGGCTCCCTATTATCTTTAGGACAAAACAAATATGTGGCATTCCAGCTTACCTTTCAAAAAATATTTAGCACTCTTCCTTCCATTCCAGTCAAACCGACTTTCTGGCTATTACCAGAACTCAGAAATTCAACTTTTGCCTCTAGGCTTTTAAAAAAGAAATTCCTGGAAAGACTTTTACTTCTCAGCTCTCCCTCTCACAACCCCTGGTTTCTTTCAGGGTTCAAATTCATGTGCCACCTCCTCTGAGAAGCCTTTGCTGATCTCCCTCACTGTCAGTGCCTCTTCCTTCACACTGCCATGTATGTAATCATCTTGTACAGTACTTATTGGTTTACATGGCATATTCTCTAGTAGAATGTAAGCTCGCTAATGGTATGTACTATTTCTCATTTCTGCCTTCATATTTCTAATGCCTTGCACAGAACAGGAATTTAATAAAGGCTGATTAATTTCAAACTAAAGACCATATCTAAAGCACTGCTCAGACATTCTCAATCCTTGACTAAGGTGTGAAGATGGTTAGCTATTTTTCATATCACACTCTAGTTAAATAATTAGAATGAAATTTTTAACTGATTTCCTACTTGCGAAACATAATTGTGGAGGGGTTTAATTATCATCTTCATTCAGATGACTCACAAATTTATATATCCAGACCCAGTCTCTCCCCTAAGCTTCAGTATCACATAACAAGTTACCAATTCGTCATCTCAAACTGGATGGCTCATAGACATCTTAAACTCTTGGATACTCCCTTGTCTCTGAAATTTTTTGACACTACTCTTTCCTAGTTCTCCTCCACGTCTAATGCTCCCTATCCATCTCCATTGCTGGCTGGTCATCTATGTCAGGGCTGTCCAAAATACGGCCCACAGGCTGCATTTATGTGGCCTGCCTATAAGCATAGAAGATTATATAAATGCTTTAGTAAATGAAGCTGAGCTACCACAGAGCTCTCACTACAGTGGCAAATCAAAATATATTGTCTATTGTTTCAATAAAACCCTAAAGGTTGGATAGCCCTGATCTATATGATTCCTTAACTGAGACTGTTCCTTAAGGTGCTGTCCTAGGCCTTCTTCTCCTCTCTTTTGGTAATCTCATCATATTCAATAGGTTTACCCTCATCATTATGCAGAGTCTGATGTAGATCTAGATATGCTGGTACCTTTAGTAGAAATAAGGAATATGAGAATAAGGGAGAGATTGTCAAGAAAGATAATAAGTTGAATTTTGGACATGAAGAGTTTAAGAGATGTTCCTGGAACATCCAGTATGAAATGTCCAAAAGACAACTGGTAAAGAGTGACTAAAACTCAAAGAAGAGATTGGAGTTGCTTGGTGACAGAAAGATAGCTAGTTATGGTACGTACACACACACACACACATATAGTACATATATATGTGAACCATATATATACATTTATATATCTGAGTATATGTATATATGCGTGTGTGTATGGATATGTGTGTATGGATATACCACAACTAAGGGCACCCCTCATCCCTTTAACTACTTTGCATTTATTCTAAATTTATTTCATAAAAACTTATATGTGTGGTCTCCCCTGATACAATATAAATTCCTTAAAAACAGAAATTGTTTGATTTTTTTGTGTCAGTATCCACAGTGCCTGAAGCAAAGAACACTCTTAACAAATGCTTGTTAACTGAGTGAGGACCAGCTTCCGGTAATCGTATTGTTAAATATGTGCAATATTCATTATACAAAATATCCAGAACTTGAATGTCCAGAATATCCAGAATATTTTGAACACTAAAATATACAGAATGTGCAATAAACAGCATTAACAAAATTTTTACTTTGATTTGCTTAAGACCAAGGAAGTAACTGAACTGAAACAAATATAAATTATTACCATTTTATATTCCCATGTTACAAGTTTTTATAGCTATATAGATGGAATTGGTTATTCATTCAAAATCTCCATGTTTTATTTCCCCAAATTATTTTTAAAAACCAGTGACAGTGTACTTACAAAGAGTTCTGTTGCCATTTTTGTCAGAAGTTGGAGTTTTGACTTCTTCAAGCTCTGTTTGAAAAACGTAATAAAAAGATATTTTAGAAGTCAAGCTTCTTTTCTAGAAAATTCTTAAATACATTAATTTTTCTGTTTCGCAACAGAATGTATTATTTTAGAACAAAAAAGGAAGGTATTTGTTATAAGATAGTCAAAATTAAATTAATATTCTGTTTATACTTGTTTGAATTTAATAAATTTTTAAACAGCCAGTTATGTCTTCTCCTCAAGAAACTGGCTATGCCACATAAAAATGTTTGATAACCGAAATTTCACTAGCTTTAGTGTCACAGATTTTTAGACCTGGAATGGCTCCTTAGAACATTCTAATCCAAGTCACTGATTTTACAGACGAGGAACCTTAGGCCTGGAGAAGTGAGGTTGCCCAAAGTCACAGACCGAGGTAATGGCAAAACTAAAAAGAGAACTCAGTGTTACTGTGCTGTGTCAGACTGTGTACTATGTGTGACATTCATGTTTTTCCCCCATCCTTATTCCCACTCTCTAGAAGAAGTGCTAAGTTGTAATAAAATGAATAATAAAAATGAAGGAATTGCTCTAGAGTAGAAAATAAGATAAAACAAAGGGTCAAGATAAACAAAATGGATTTTTAAATTTCTAATAATCCACTGTTGGCTATGAAACCTAAACTGTGAAAGAAAATATAACTTAATTTAATTGTTAAAGCAACTAAAGCAATGGGCAGGAATGATTTCCACTGTGGTAAATAAATATGAAGATAACCATTATGGAAGTGTTACGGTTCAAAAATATGCATTATCTCATTTGATCTTTTAGTCTTCACAACAATGTAGCACAATTAGAATTACTACTCCCATTTTACAGATAAGGAAACTAATGAAGCTGGAAGAAATTAAGTGAGGTGCCTATGGTCACAAAGCTAATAACTGTTTGGAAGAGGATCTGAATCTTCTTGATTCTGACAAACACTTTATTCACTACATCACACAAAATGAATTTAATAGAATGAATAATGGCTAGATGAATATTGCTACATGTGTACAGAATTACTACTGAAATTTTATTTAAGTGTTCTAAGTCAATACAATAAATTGGTTTTTTTTAAAGAAAAAGTATAGCTATTAAATTCATCCAGTTACTTTAAAAAATTACTAACATTAATTTTGACATATTTAATAAATCTGAAACATATCTGATACTAGACATAATACTCAGATAATTACCTATCATGGTTTGGGAAATCACTGGCCAAGAAACACCAGTCCTGGCTAATGTTCATAGTGAGGACAGATTCCTTTCCACAGCAATTTGGCACTTACCTAGTAGTTTAATAGTGAGATTACCTAGCTGAATACTTTACCATACTCCTGACTCAAGCTATATCTCTCTATCTTGCAGAACAACTATATGGTGATTCTTTAAGTACAATAATGTCCCCTATATAACCAGAGATGACACATCTTTGCTATACGTTAATTCTTTTGTAAGAGATTTTCTAAAATATACAATCTGGGGATTATCTCTGGATTTACTTTATAAGTGTTTTCTCATCTGCAAAATATAATCAAATGTTCACTGTAGCATCTGTAATCACAAAAATCTTATGATTCCTTCTTTATATAAAAAAGTAGATTCACACCTATGTAAAAAATTCATTTTCAAAGTTGGATGCCTTACTTTTATAGCACATTTTCCTTCGTTTGAAATTTAAGACTGTGAAATTTTTTGAAGAATTTATTGTCAGGTTCAGTTGCATTAGTACCATTATCTCAGAATCTATTTTTCCAGTGCAGGAAAGTTCAACGCGAAATACTGTTTAAAAAAATACATAAAAAGTTGAGTCACATAACAAAACAATTTTAAAAAAAGTTAAAGATGATACTTCAGTAATTAGAAAAATGTATTGCAAAAAGCCATTATTAAAAAGTGACTAAATAGATTTGAAAGTAATTCTGAGCTGTACATGTGAAAACAACACATATAAATATGGAGGAATTCATTTTAATAAGTATATATTAAACATCTATGAGCCAGGGATGCAGGTTAGAAAGATAAAAACAAAACACTCCTTGCCTTCAAGGAGTTCACATTCTTTTGAGAGGAAGCATCAACTAATAAAATCAGCATGAATTTATTAAGTGCCTACTATGCCAGATGCTGGGGATAAAAATGCAAAGAATGAAATAATCCCTACTCTCAAGGAGCTTCCGTGCTCCATGGGAGACCCCATGTACATATGTAAATTAAATGCATGAATATGAAGTGAATAAATATATAAACATAAAGTGAAACAAATACTAAACATAAATATAAAGTGAATAAATACCTACAAAATCATTACATACAAGGTAGTTTGAGAGAGAGGGAACTAGAAGTTGGAAGAGAGGAAATCACAAAAGCATTCCAACTAGCAGTTGGAAGAGAGGAAATCACAAAAGCAATACAGAAGACATGCTGGAGCTGCATTTTAAAGGAAGAAAGGAATTCCATAAGGTGGAGGTAAGGAAGGCATGCATTTCAGTTATATGGGACAGCTGTGCAAAGGTCCACAGATCAGAGATGGAGTGTGAGGAGGAGAGAGAAGGCCACTCTGGTTGTTGCACAAAGTGTAGGAGGAGGATTAATGTCCAGAGAGACTGAGAAGACATGTTGGGGCCAAGGTGTGTAAGGCTTTAAAAGCTAAACAGAAAAGTTAATATTTTAGTTTAGAAGCATCGAGAGCTACGGAGTTGACTGAGTAGGGGAGTCATATGATCAGACAAGCACTTGAAGGAAAATTATTTTGGCAGCAGTGTGAAAGATGGATTTGAGACAGTCTGGGCAAAAGGTGACAAGGGCCTGAACTAATATGGTATTTGTCCTTGTTGAATGTACAGACAAGGTAGGATGAGAGAGAAATTGTAAAGGTAAGAACAAGACTTGGCTTCTGATTGTTTAGGTGAGATGTGGGGAAAGTGAGGAGTCCAGGAAAATGTCAAGGTTACAGTACACTCAAAGATTGCTGAACACTCAAAGCAAACACATAACATATACAAAATAAATGCAAAACATTTTCAAGGGAGGAGGTAGCCGAGGGGATGAGAGAAAAGGGCAAATACAAAACTTATGGGCTGGTAATGCTATTCAGAAATTGTTATATTCAGCAATATGTCTTGCGAAGATGGTAGAATAATTTTTCTTGTTCTGTAGGGGAATAAACTGAGACTTAGGAAGACTCATGAAACAAGATTTATCTGAAGAGCTTTTATCTAATAGACATTGTATATGTATAGAACAACTTTCATTTACACTTTGTAGGAAAGGTAGCTTATAACAGGCCTGCTTGAGATCTAGCCCTGTCCCATAACATAATCATTTTAATGTTCTTTTTAGAGTTTGAGGGAAGTAAATGGAACCATAAATTCCTGGCTCTAGCTCTGAAATTTCTATGCTACTATGCATTCATTCCATAGCAATTAAAACATTTTCTTAATTAAATAAAAACAGACATAATGCACTACCTTTGATAAAAAATTACTCACCTGATAAAGTGCGTGGGACTTCCCCTTGAATAGAAATGTTGACCTGGGGCATGTCCATAGCCACAGGATTGTCTATCTGGAATCCCAGTTTATATTCAACCTATAAGAGAGACAGAATATAGAAATAGTCTCAGTGATAAAGTGTGAGACATTAACACTTCGAATTTATTTTACTTCAGAAATAAATTAATCATTTATTCATGCAAACTAAAACAGTCAAAAAAGATAAGCCAATGTTCAAAATTCAACTGAATGACCAATTACTGTCTGCTGTGTTGATGAAATGTTTATTTTGTTACAATACAATATACAATAAAATCTCAATTACACAAGCCTCAGAAAAATAGCAACTTCAATTATCCGACACTACAATGAAGAAGCCACAGAGAAGCAACATAGAAAAGAACAGCCAAAAAGGATGTGATGGGATTTGTTGATTCACTGACAAAAAGAAATGTTCATTGGTTCAAGTCTAGTAAAGCCCCAAATTAATGTACTCTTAAAAGTAAATGTAAAAGGTGTAGGGAGAAGGGTTGGTGGAGGACCTTTGGAAACGAAAGAAGGAAGCATTTATAACTGTTGTATGCAAAGGCACTGTGTTAAGCATTGAGGATACAAATGGATAAGTAGGACAGTTCCTGCAATCAAAGAGCTAACATTCTAATGGGAGAGATAATACATATGGAAGGTTTTAGCTCCAAGTCAGATGGAAAGCTCCCATGATCCTTAGGGCCAGCAGCAAAACAGGGAGTGATGGCTCTTCTTTAATGTCATTTCCACATCTGTTTCTGATACCAAACCATTTAACAGTGTCAAAGACTTGGGTAAAGAACTTTCTTTCCTGGGTCTTCAGTAGCTGTGGCTTTAGCACCTGTAGGAGCAGTTGCCAGCATGATGGCTGCAGACACTGGACTGAAAGCATAACCATTCCCAAGGCTCTTGGGCTCAGGATCCTGACTTGTCTGAACTGGGGTCTAAGAAGAGATGGTGTCTATATGGCGGTAGTTGTAGTCTGATGTGCTTAGCATATGCTGTCCCTTGTATCATCTTCTGGGTGCCTTGCTGCTTCCATGAGGCTGGCTTGCCTGCCCTGTAGGTAGCAACTGGTTGGCCATTAGGGATGCCTGGTCCCTTTTCTACAGGAACTGCTTAGTGATTTCTCTCCTCAATGATGGCTACAGGCAGGAAGCAGGTCTGGTGGCTGTGGGGCACTGCTATTCTCAAGCCTTTTGGGTTCAGGGTTCTGAGCTATCTCCATCAGAGTCTAAGGAGAGATGGTGGTCAGGGTAGTGGTGGTGGTTTTATGCTTCCTCCTGTGTCTCCTTCAGAGTGCCTTGTTTCTTTAGCCATAATAGCTTGTAATCAACAATATAAATGATGTAGAAGACTGGGTTACATGTATCAAGAAGATCATTAGGGCTGATTACTAATGATAAAATAGGAATACAGTCTTAAATATTGAAAAAATCAATATGCATTAATAATGACTTTGGGGAAAACCTAAGGATAGGTTCACACAAGTAAGTATGTCAATTAGTAACAGAAAAAGAGTGTAAGAATTCCAGCTACAATGGTTGCTTGAAAGGAAGCAGATAGCCTAGCTCCTCCTACATACATACTCCAGCCAAAAAAATAAAAAATGAAATAGACTGAATAATGACCAAGAAAGCCAATGAGAAACTAAGTGACCCCTTCCACCCCAGAACTTGACTAAAAAAAGTTAGCCAGAAACCCATAAGCAGTAAGAAAAGGGGCTTCCACCAACAAGCCAGCACCAGAAGAAGCAAACAAGCCAGTAGCTTTCCAGCATTAAAAAAAAAAAGGCCAGGGAGATGAAACCAAAATGTCGATGAGAAGCCAGGAAGTTGCCTGAGCTCTCCTCAATTTCCCTCAAAAACAATGTTAAATCAAGTGTCTAAAAGAATCCTGGAGTGACGGAATCCACAAAAAGATGGAGTGAAACAATTTTCCAACCCAAAATAACTCAGAAGAACTTCAGGAAAGGTCTTGGGTTAAAGGGAAGTGCAGCCCAGAATAGGCAAGGTCCAAGCAAGTCAGCAGGAGGCTCTCAGCCACAGCACAGATCAGCAACAAAGGCCCTGTGGTCCAAGCTCAGCAGGCCAGTGGCACAGAAGGCCAGTTGTAAGGCCTCCAGCCTCAGCACAGAGGCAAACTGCCAGAACTAAGGACATAACAGGTGCAACTAAGCCAGGTCACCTTAGCGCAGTGGGCAAGCCACCAGCCCCAGAGCAGAAAGCCAGTGACCAGACCTCTGACCCCCAGTGCAAGAAACTTAGGACAGTGCCCCCTGTACCCCAGGAGCAGAGATCAACTTTAAAAAAAATAAGCAAAAAAAAAAAAGAGCCCTGAGCACAGGAAGGTACTATGGCAACAGGTAAGTTCAAACACAAACTCAGAAGAGGACAACAATGTTAAAATGCCTACATGCAAAGCCTCAATGGGGAATATGAATAGGTCTCAAGGCCAAAAAGTCCTCTTAGAAGAGCTCAAAAAGGATTTTAAAAATAAAGCAAAAGAGGTAGAAGAAAAATTAAGAAAAGAGAGTTATACAAGAGAATTATGAAAAAATAGCTAACAGCTTGGAAAAGGAAGTACAAAAATTGACTGAAGAAAACAATTCCTTAAAAAAAAGAATTGGCCAAATGGGAAAAAAAATCTACTGAAGAAAACAACTCCTTTAAAAGCAGAATTGGCCAAATGGAAAAGGAGGCTGTATTGGTAATTAAGGTTGGACTTTTTTTACTGTTTTCTCTTTGAGAATGCTAAAGGAATCAAGTGCCTTTGATTAAGTCTTACTAGGTGCTAAGCCCCAGGCCCACACCCTTTTGCTGATTAGGTATGAAGCTTTCTGGGCCCTGAACAGGATATATAAACTCAGAGGGTAGCTTTTTGTTTGAGGCTCTCACTCACTTTAAGAGTGTTGGTGTGAAGACTGGATAGCCGTTGTTAAGAGCCCCCCTCCTGCTCCCCCACCCCGGCCTTGAAGAAACCCAGATGTTTGGTTTGGGGGCTCTCACTCATTGGAAGAGTGTTGTATGACTTGAAGAGATTCTGGGCAGCTGTTGTTAAGAAATCCCTCTCCTCTTGTTTGTAAACCCAGATGTTGATGCTTCCCTGGTAACTATGAATTGTGATTTGAATCAGACAAGGTCTGTCTGCTGATATTTGTAATTTCTATTTGTATTTCCTCTGAAGTTCAGGGTGCTGGCTTTTCTGCCTGAACTAAGTGAGTTATATTTGATTAAAGTGAGATTGTTAACCCCTTAAAGTTACTTTCCTTAGAAAAGCAGATCAAAAGAACCTGTCCTGCCAGCTCTTCTTGCTAGTCTTGTTGGGTCTTAAACTTCAACAGCTACTGCTAGCCAAATTGTTGTTAGAGATACAAAAGCTAACTTAAGAAGATAATTCCTTAAAAATTAGGATTGGGCAAGTGTAAGCTAATGGACTCTATGAGACATCAAGTATCAGTTAAATAAAATCAAAAGAATGAAAAAATAGAAGAAAATGCAAACTACCTCATTGGAAAAACAGGAAAATAGATCCAGGAGAGATAATTTAAGAATTACTAGATTATCTGAAAGTCATAATCAAAAAAAGAGCCTCAACAGGATCTTTCAAGAAATTATCAAGGAAAAATGCCTTGATATCCTAGAACGAGAGGGTAAACCAGTCACTGAAAGAAGCCACCTATCACTTCCTAAAAGAGATATCCAAATGAAAACTCCAAGGAACACTATAGCCAAATTCCAGAGCTATCAGATCAGGAAGAGAATACTGTAAGCAGCCAGAAAGAAACAATTAAAATATCAAGGAGCCGCAGTCAGGATTACACAGGACTTAGCGGCTTCTACATTAAAGAATCAGAAGGTTTAGAATATGATATTCTGGAAGGCAAGGGAGCTTGGATTACAACCAAGAATCATCTACCCAGCAAAAACAAGCATAATTTTTCAGGGGAAAAGACGGATATTCAATGAAATAGAGGACTTTCAAAATTTCCTGATAAAAAGACCAAAGTTAACAGAAAATCTCATCTTCAAATACAAGACTCAAGAAAAGTATAAAAAGGTAAAACAAGAAAGAAAAAAAACATGGTATTCAATAAGGTTAAATTGTTTACATCCCTACATGGGAAGATGATATTTATAATTCTTGAGAATTATATCTCTACTAGGGCAGTTAGAAAGAGCATATTGAGAGGGTGTGAGTATGTTGACTTTGATGTGATGATAAAAGAAATTAAAGGGCAAAAAAGGATTGCGCTGGGAGAAGAGGAAAGGGGGAGGAAAAATGGGGTAAATTATATCACATGAAGAGACATGAAAGACCTATTTATACAGTAGAGGGAAAGAAAGGAGGGGATGAGCATCATTTGAACCGTATTTTCATTGGATTTGGCTCAGAGGGAATAACATACACACTCAATTGAGTAAAGAAATCTATCTTACCCTATAGGGAAGTACAAGGGGAAGGGGAAAAGAAAAGGGGGAGGTGGGGGTGATGGGAGGGCAGATTGAGGGAGGCAGTGGTCAAAAGCAAAACATTGGTGGGGTAGGGTGAAAAGAGTGAGAGAAAAAAGTACAAACTGAGGGAAAACAGGGTAGAAGGAAATATAGCTAGTAATCATAACTGAATGTGAATGGGATGAACTCTCCCAAAAAACAGAACTGACCCCCAGTGCAAGAAACTTAGGACAGTGCCCCCTGTACCCCAGGAGCAGAGATCAACTTTTAAAAAAATAAGCAAAAAAAAAAAAGCCCTGAGCACAGGAAGGTACTATGGCAACAGGTAAGTTCAAACACAAACTCAGAGGAGGACAACAATGTTAGGAGAGTGCATTAAAAACCAGAATCCTACAATATGTTGTTTACGAGAAACACATTTGAAGCAGAGACACACACACAGGGTAAGAGTAAAAGGCTGCAGCAGAATATATTGTACTTAAGCTGAAGTAAAAAAAAAAAGGGGGTAGCAATCCTGATCTCAAAGAAAAAGCAAAAAAAAAAAAAGATCTAAATAAAAGAGACAAGGAAACTACATCTTGCTAAAAGGTACCACAGACATATACGCACCAAGTAGTATAGCATCCAAATTCTTAGAGAAGTTAATTGAGTTACAGGAAGAAATTGAGAACAAAATGATACTAGTGGGGGACCTCAACCTCCCCCCCTCAGAATTAGGTAAATTTCATCACGAAATAAACAAGAAAGGAGGTGAATAGAATTTTAGAAAAGTTAGATATGATAGACCTCTGGAGAGAATTGAATGAGGACAGAAAAGAATATATACCTTTTTCTCAGTGGTACATGGCACTTAAACAAAAACTGACCATATATTAAGGCATAAAAACCTCACAGTCAAATGCAGAAAGGCAGAAATATTAAATGCATCATTTTCAGATCATGACGCAATAAAAATTACATGTAATAAAGGGCCAAAGAAAGATAGATTAAAAATTAAATAATCTAATCCTAAAGAAGGAATGGGTCAAACAACAAATTGTAAAAACAATAATTTCATCAAAGACAATGTCAACAATGAGACAATATACCAAAACTTATGGGATGCAGCCAAAGCAGCTCTTAGGGTAAATTTTATATCTTTAAATGCTTACAGGAATAAAACAGAGATTGGGTATGTGATTTAAATGAATTGCGTATGCAATGTAAAAAGCTAGAAAAAGAACAAATTAAAAATCCTCAATTAAATACTAAATTAGAAATTCTGAATTCTGAAACTCAAAGAAGAGATTACTAAAACTGAAAATAAAACTATTGAGCTAATAAATAAAACAGCTGATTTTATGAAAAAATAGATAAACATTAATTTGATTTATAAAAAAAGAAAATCAAATTACCAGTATCAAAAATGAAAAGGGTGAATTCACCACCAATGAAAAGGAAATTAAAGCAAGAATTAAGAGCTAGTTTGCCCAACTCTATGGCAATAAATCTGACAATCTAAGTGAAATGGATAAATGTTTACAAAAATATAAATATCCCAGATTAACAGAAGAGGAATTAAAATACTTAACCCCATTTTAGAAAAATAATTGAACAAGCCATCAATGCACTCCCTAATAAAAAATCTCCAGGGCCATATGGATTTACAAGTGAATTCTTTTGGGGGGGGGGGGGGGTAAAGGAAAAAAAACATGTCATGTGCACCGTAGAACATAGGAGAGGATTCAAAATATATAGCAATAACTTCAAGAAGTGCGGTAAGTTGAAAGCTGTCCATCTTTTCTTTGCTTCTCCATAGATTTTTTGTTCTCTGCTACACACTTTTTACTTTGTTCTTTTGTCCCTCTTCCTCCCCGCTACCCACCACCCCAAAGCAATAATTGAACATGGATATATTTATATATAGGCACTAATATATACACACATGTATATATACATATATACACATAATATACATATACATAAACATATATTTTCCCTAAGAGATTTAAGAGATTCTACTCCTAATTTTGTTTTTGTTTGTGCATCTCTTTTTTCCTATTTGTTCTAACTCCTCTACTTCTACCTGTTACCTCTCCCTACTATTATTTAACTTAGCCCCACTCCAGCAATCTCTCCCTTGCCTTCCCATTCCTCTAAATCTAAGCACCCTTTTGTACACCCCTTTCACCTATTCTGTCCCCCTCCTCTCTAAAGCTCCCTTCCTTATTCTCCCATTCCCCTAAATCTCAATACCCTTCTATACCCCCTTTTAACCTAATTCCCTCACCCTTCCCTCTAAAGATCCCTCCTTTATCCTCTCTCCCCATCCTATCCCCTTAAGAATTTTACTCATTTTTTAAATTTAGAAGAGTTTTATACTATTCTAGATGTACATGTATCTTCCCCTCTTAAACCAACTCCCGATGAAAGCAGGTTTCCAGAACTACCAGCCCCCCTCCCCAATCTAATTCCTCTGTATTGGTTCTTCCTCTTCCACCTCATTTGTATAGGATAATTATTCTTTTAGCTGTTCTTGAACAGTTTTATCATTATCATACTCAGATCTAACCCAATCTTTCTTATAAGCTACCTAATTACTAGTAAAAATCTTGGACATAGGTTTCATATTTTCCATATATAAAAGGTAAACCTTCTATCCTTATTGAGTCCGTGTATTATATACCATATATGTGCGCGCGCACACACACACACACACACACACACACACACACCCCTCTTATATTTCTCTCGGTTTTTCCATGTCAATTCTTCTATCAAGTTTAGGTTTTTTTTTAACAGTCCCAAAAGTCTCACAGTTAATCAAATGTCCATTTTTTTTTCATTCAAAATTATGCTTAGCTTTCCTGGGTATGATGTTTTTGGCTAGAGGCCCAGTTCTTTTGCTCTCTGACATAGTGTTCCAAGATCTGCAATCTTTTTTTTTTTTTGACCTTTATTGGGTGTTCGCTCTTCTTTTTTTTTTTAATTTATTTTTGACATGTTTGGTTTTCAGCACTGATTTTCACAGGCGTTTGAATTACAAATTTTCTCCCCATTCCCCGCCCCCACTCCAAGATGGCGTACATTCTG
>CM053622.1:545952095-545975740 GCA_028646595.1 Phalanger gymnotis
CCCTGCTTCCCTCTGCCACTTTGTGGGTTCTGCAGCTCTAGAATTGGTTCGGAGCCATTGTTTTATAGGTTTTTGGAGGAACTTGGTGGGGCGCTCACGCCAGTCACTGCTTCCCAGCCGCCATCTTGGCTCCGCCCCGATCTGCAATCTTTTAATGTTGCCAATGCTAGGTCTTATGTGATTCTAATTGTGGTACCACCATATGTAAATTGGTTTTTTCCTTGTTGATGGTAATATTTTGTCCTTGATTCAGAAGTTTCAGATTTAACTATAATATTCCTGTGAGTTTTCCTTACAGGATATCTTTCAGGTGGTGATCAGTGGATTTTTTCTGTTTCTACTTTTCCCTCTTGTTCTAATGTTTCAGAACAATTTAATTATTTCTTGTATTATTGTATCAAGATTCTTTTTTAAAAAAATCAGAACTTTCAGGTAGCCTAATTATTCTTATGTTTTCTCTTCTAGATCTGTTCTCTAGATCCGTTGTTTTCCTGAGATGTTTAACATTCTCTTCTATTTTTTCATTCTTTATATATTTTTTTTATTTCTTCATCTCTTATAACTTTGCTGGCTTCCCTTTGCCTGATTCTGATTTTTAAGGAGTCATTTTCTTCCTTAAGGGTTTTGGATCTTACCCTTTGACCCAGCAATACCACTTCCAGGACTATATTCCAAAGAGATCATAAAATAGGAAAAGGACCTACATGAAGAAAAATATTTATAGCAGCTCTTTTTGTGGTGGCCAAGAACTGGAAATTAAGGATATGCCCATCAACTGGGGAATGGTTGAACAAGTTGTAGTATATAAATATAATGGAATACCACTGTGCTATAAGAAATGATAAACAGGTGGACTTCAGAAAAACTTGGAAAGACTTATATGAACTGGTGCTGAGTGAAATGAGTAGAACCAGGAGAACATTGTACACAGTAACAACCACAATGTTTGATAGACTTAGCTTTTCTCAGCAATGCAAGGACCTAAAACAATTCTAAAAGACTCATGATGGGAAATGCCATCTACATCCAAAGAAAGAACTATGGAGTTTGAATACAGATAGAAGCATACTATTTGCTCTCTTTTTTTTTGTTTGTTCATTTTTTCTTTCTCATGGTTCCTCCCATTTGTTCTAATTCTTCTATACAAAATGACTAATATGAAAATATGCTTTATAGAAACGTATATGTATACCCTAAATCGGATTGCATGCCATCTTTGCGAGAGGGGAGTGGAGGGAGGTGGAAAAAATTTAAAACTTAGGAAATGGATGCTGAAAACTAAAAATAAATTAATTTAAAAAACAGAAGATGCTGGATCTCCCTTTCTAATTGATTGACTTTCTTGATATAATCTAATTTTTTCTTGTATTCTTATTTTTCTTTTTAATTTTTTCCCAATCTCTCATTTGATTTTTAAAGTCTTTTTAAAGTTCTTCAATGTATTCTTTTTGGGCAGGTGACCATTTGACATTACTCTCTGAGGTGGAAGAGAGTTTCTTTGTTTCAGTATCCTCCTCTGAAGACGAACCCCCAGTGTTCTCTATTCCCATAGTAGCTCTCTATGGTTGGACTCTTTCTACTTTGCCTGTGCATTTTTTTTGTAATAATGTAGTTTTTTACAATCACCTCTAGTCCTGCGGCATTGGGGAGGGGGGTGCCTCTAGCCTCTGATCCTCCAGTTCTCCCTTCTGACCTTGAACTCAAACTGAGACCTCCAGCAGACCCTAGCCTGGAGGTCTTCACAGGGAAGAAATCTAGTCTTGGAATTTTTCTTCAGGTCTTCTCCAGTTGTCCCAAAAGGCCTCCTGTTCTGCCCTGTCTCTTATTTGTTTTCACAGCTCTATGTTCGCCCAGAGGTGCTTTTTTATCTCTTTTGTGGAAGAAAATCTTGAAAGCTTGAAATTTTCTGATCCACTCTGCCATCTTCCCAGAATCCTCTCCCCTACAAGTGAATTCTACTAAACACTTAAAGAATAATTAATTCCAATACTATATAAACTATTTGGAAAAACAGGTGAAGAAAGACACACATATGGTGCTGATACCTAGACCAGGAAGAGCCAACACAGAGAAAGAAAATTATAGACCAATATCTCTAATGAATATTGATGCAAAAACATTAAATAAAATGTTAGCAAAGACTTTACAGCAATTTAGCATGAGGATAATACACTATGACTAGGTGGGATTTATGCCAGGAATGCAGGGCTGGTTCAACATTAGGAAAACTATTGGCATAATTGACCTTATCAATAACAAAATCAACAGAAATGATATGATTACTTCAAAAGATGAAAAAAAGGCTTTTAACAAAACAAATTCTATTAAAAACACTAAAGACCATAGGAATAAGTGGAACTTTCCTTAAAATGATATGCAGTATCTAACTAAAACCATAAGCAAACATTATCTGTAATGGAGAAAACCTAGAAGCCTTCCCAGTAAGGTCAAGGGTGAAACAAGGATACCCATTGTCACCACTATTATTCAATGTTGTACTAGAAATTTTAGTTTTAACAATAAGAGAAGAAAAAGAAATTGAAAGAATTAGAATAGGCAATGAGGAGACAAAATTATCACTCTTTGCAGATCAGATGATGGTATACTTAGAGACTCCTACGCAATCAACTAAAAAACTTTTTGAACTAACAGCTATAGCGAAGTCACAGGATATAAAATGAACCCACATAAATCATCGGCATTCCTATATATTACCAACAAAGCTCCTCAGCAAGAGATAGAAGGAGAAATTCCATTTAAAATAGCTGTAGACAATATGAAATATTTGGGAATCTATTTGCCAAGACAAACCGAGGAACTATATGAGTACAATTACAAAATACTTTTTAACACGAATAAAGTCAGATATAAAAAACTGGAAAAATAACAATTGCCCACAGGTAGGCCAAGCTAATAAAATAAAAATGGCAATCCTAACTGAATTAATTTATTTATTCAGTGTCATACCAATCAAACTACCAAAATAGTATTTTATACAACTACAAAAAATAACAAAATTCATCTGAAGAATAAAAGGTTCAGAATATGAAGAGAACTAATGAAAAATGCAAAAGAAGGCGGCCTAGCCATACTGCATCTAAAACTATATTAAAAGCCATCGATCGTCAAAATTATTTGGTACTGGTTAAGAAATAAAGTGGTGACTCATTGGAATAGTTTAGTTACACAACACACAGTAGTCAATGACTACAGTAATCTACTGTTTGATAAATCCTAAGACTCCAGCTTTTGGGATAAGAACTCACTATTTGACAAAAACTGCAGGGAAAACTGGAAAATAGTATGGCAGAAACTAGGCATACACCAATATCTCATATTAAGATAAGGTCGAAATGGGTGCATGATTTAGACGTAAAAGATGATACCATAAGGAAATTAGGAGAGCAAAGAATACTTTACTTACCAGATCTATGGAGAAAGGAAAAATTTATGAAAAACAAGAGATACAGAATTTTATGAAATGCAATAATTTTGATTATATTAAATGAAAAATGCTTTGCACAAACAAAACCAACACAACCAAGATCAGAAGGAAAGCAGAAAGCTGGGAAACAATTTTTACATCCAACACCTCTGAGAAAAGCCTCATTTCTCAAATACATAGAGAAATAAGTCAAATTTATAAGAATACAAGTTATTCCCCAATTGATAAATGGTCAGCCAGTTTTCACATGAAGAAATTAAAGCTATCTATAGTCATATGAAAAGAGGGCTCTAAATGACTATTGATTAAAGAAATGCAAATCAGAAGAACTCTGAGATACCACCTCACACCTATTATACAGCCTAATATGACAAAAAAGGAAAATGACAAATGCTACAAAAGATGTGGGAAAACTGAACAGTACATTGTTAGTGTGAACTGATCCAACCAGTCTGGAAAGCAGCTTGGAACTATGCCCAAAGGACAATCAAACTGTGCATACTCTTTGATCCACCAATACCACTAGTAGGTCTATATCCCAAAGAAATCATAAAAAGGGAGGTAAACCAACAGATACAAAAATATTTGTAGCAGTTCTTTTTGTGGTGGCAAAGAACTGGAAATTGAAGGGATGCCCATCAACTAGGGCAGGGCTGTCCAATCTTAGGTTTTTACTGAAACAATAGATGATATATTTTGATTTGCCATTATAGTGAGAGCTCTGAGGTGGCTTGGCTTCGTTTACTAAAGCATTTATGTAAATTTCTATGCTTGTAGGTGGGCCGCATAAATCCCACTGCAGGCCACATTTTGGACAGCCCTGAACTAGGGAATGGCTGAACAAGTTGTGGTATATGAATGTAATGGAAATACTACTGTGCTATAAGAAATGATGAGCAGGGGGATTTCAGAAAAAATCTGGAAAGACTTACACGAACTGATGCTGAGTGAAGTGAGTGGAATCAGGAGAACATTATACACAGTAACAGCAACATTGTGTGATGTTCAACTATGATTAACTTAGCTCTTCTCAGTAATACAATGATCCAAGATAATTCCAAAAGACTCATGATGGAAAATGCTATCCACATCCAGGGAAAAAACCACGGAGTCTGAATGCACATTGAAAGCATACTATTTTCATTTGTGTGTGTGTGATTTTTCCCTTTTGTTGGGTTCTTCTTTCACAACATGACTAATGTGGAAATGTTTCCATGGTTGCACACACATAACCTGTATCAAACTGCTTGCCTTCTTGTGTACAATAACGCTCCATATCTAGAGGCAGTGGAGTGAAGACAACTCCTGAAAAACACAAAAGTGACTAGAAACTCACAGTGGAGACTCTGGACATTGTACAGGAACAGAAGTCTCACTAAAGCATTACGACAGCACAGGCCCATAGGTCTCCCTGGAACTGTCCTGATACACAACAGAGGGCCCTGAAAATACAGCTCCTAGAACTTCAAAAACTTGGGGGTGAGGGGAAGAGACCCTAACTCCAGGAAAAGAGTCAGAAAAGGAACTCATATGACCCAGGGCAAAGGACTAGCAAGCAGAGAAGTAACCTGGCCCTAGGCACAAAGCCCCAGTTCAGGAAGCAAAACTACAGAAGACACCAACACCATATATGCTACTGTAGATCAAGAGACACTTAAAATTCCAACTTAGAAGTAGAAAGTAATTCTATAACAACTGTAAGCAGAGAAATTAAACAACATATTAAAAAATGAAATAAAAACTCTGGAGGAAAGTATTGGAAAAAGAATAAAGAACTTAAAGTAAGGAACTACTTTATCCAAGTAACAAACTCTCTGAAAATTACAACAGACCAAACAGAAATTAGTAACTCCTTAAGACAAGAAATACTAGGAAAAAAATTATCTACTACCAGAAAAAACTAACCAGGAAAACTGTAAAGGAGAAAGAATTTAAGAATCATTGTATTCCGTGTATTCCATGACATTTATATACCACTCTGAAGTTTGCAAAGTGCATATTTCATATTACCCTCATGATGACCCTGAGAGTTAGACACTACAGGTGGCATATGAAACCCTGCATATGTGTTATTAGAATGTGGGCTCCTTTAGAGCAGGGACTTATTTTTCTATTTGTATCACTGCATTTAGCACAGTGCTTTGAACATTTTAAGCACTCAATAACAGCTTCATTCATTCATATACTCTTTTTACGGATGAAGAAACAAGATGAAAGAAATTAAGTATTTTGTACATGATTGTATGCTTATTATTAGAAGCAGTATTTGAACCCAGGTCTCCCTGAATCTACGCCCAGTGAGTGTACTATACCAGGCTGACTCAAAAGGAAAATGTCATTTGACACCCTGAAATAATGTATAATAAAAATGAGATGCCAAATGAAAATCCAAAGGCAAGACAACATAAGATACTACTTCAATATTCAATTTTGTTTAAATTTTTAGACATGACAAATGTGTTGATTTGTTTGGACTGATTATGCTTATCTGCTATAAGGAGTGAGTGTATGTGTTTTAATGGAGTTTCAATGGAGAGTGGAGCTAGTAATAGTGTTGCTAAAAAAAAAAGGAAAGAAAAGAGAGTCGGAGAAGTTTGTTTTTAACAGCACTAAAAAGAATAGAAAGCAGCTCAGAAAACAAAACAGTTAAGCAGGACAGCTTTGAAAAGTAATGTGATGAATTTATTCTTTTTTAAAATAGGTCGCATATAAAAGATGCAGTTTCATATGTGATCTTTCTCTGTTCTACTTTATACAGGAAATTGTTCTCTTTCCTGGTGTTTATTAAATTAATAATTTTTAAATGAGAAAAAAAAAATTTAACATTACAGGAAGAGAGTTATGTTACTCTACCTAAGAGGTCAAGCAACCACATAAACCATAAAATTGATAGAGGTATGTGTTCAAGAAAGCAAGTATAGAATTGAATTCTGGAGTGTCACGGTACTAGTTTAAATCTATGTTCAAAAACTTTATTTAAATTTTTTTAAAGAAGTTCTGTGGGGAAAATATAGGTCCTTTTAAAATAGATTTTGGATAGGGCTGTAGCAGAGAAAGTTTGTAATTTATTTAAAATCCAATCAAACTTAGCTCCAAGTAAATGTAAGTAAAAGGACTGGCGATAAGGGTCCATTCCTTAGGACGTGTGCAAAATTCTCTGTGGGCTGCCTATAAAATGCATGAGGCCAGATAAACCTGCTTCCAGAAATACGTGACAAAGGGGCCTCTTACCTCCCTGGTTTAGGTTATGTGCATTGACAAAAGCCTTTTAATAAACGGATGCTAAAACAAAACTGATGCTTGAATACAAAATATTCAAGCCACAAACACTCTTTTCTCTGGTGGCTTTAGAATGAGTTAAAAAAAAAAAGAAAAATGCTGTGGGACTAAAGTGGGCAGAGGCTCAGTGGCAGCAACTCACCCCAACTTCCCTATATCCTTTATCCCCAACCTAGTCTCCAAGTGACTGTTTCTTTTGTCTCTATGTTATTTTTTCTGATCTTAGGTGAATGAATATCCAAGAAGTAACAGATGTAATGAACAGAGGAATTTGTGAGCTTCAAAGGGAAGAAGACCCATCAAAGGTACCCTCAACTATCAGAGTCTGGTGAGAAATCAGTCCAGAGAAACAATCTACTTGACTCAATTCAACAGTGAATGAACCTGGCAGCCAAAGCATCGGGTCCTGAAAGCAAAGGCACAACTTGTCCATATTTCATTCAGAAAAGAATTTGGTGGGGAACCCTAAAAAGGGGAAAAAGGACTCTCCTGGTCAGGAAGTACTCTCCCTCTCATCTAAGGAGTGAACCATTTTATAACTACCACCAAGTATGAGTTGCTAGGAACCAAATGGGTATGCAGAGGGGAGAAGGTGCCCCAGTTCAGGGAGATGTGGTTTGGTGGTTAGGCACGTTGCTGTACTTGCTATACCCTTCTCAGTAAATATCCCTTTGTAAAAGTGAATTGGTGTTAACTGGTTAATTTATATTGGAGAAGCATTAACTAGTAGATTAATATTGGAGGGATATACAAGAGGAAGGTTCTTAATAGTACCAAAGCTCCTTCCTGACACCTCTCAGAGAAGCAGTTGCTAGCTGGCCATACTCTGGAAATATGACTATCTAGTCCAAATATAGGTTAGAAGAGTGCGCGCACAAGTCTGCACCATATAAAAGAAATAGCACAAGTCACACACACATAAAAGAAATAGCACAAGTCTGGTTCACTTGTCTTTTTATAAGGTAAACTGGAAAGTTACTTGCTTCTTTTTTAGAGGAAAAAGGTTCACTGAGGCTTTTAGACTTTCAGCATGGTGACATCCTATATTACTGGTTATTTCACTTTTTGCTTGTCCTTCATGGAGGAGACACAAGGAAGGAAATGGCTGATAGAGCTACTGAAAGGGTCAGTCTCAGTCTGCCTAACCACCAAAGAAAAGAACTAAGGACGGTACCACCCTGAGACTTTTGCCAAACTGGACTGAAATTCAAGGAGACAGAAAACGTCTCAAAGTCAATCTAACTCAGTTCAATTTAGAAAAGAACACCCTCGCCAAAGTCTAGGAATAACAAGGTAAAAGTATAGTATGTATGTGTTTATATACACATAATTGTGCACTACAAACATATAATTTAGTACTTAGGAAATTTAAGTGTTCTATGTGCCGTATAACATAAAAATAACTTTAAAATAGTATTGTTTAAAATTATATTTAGTATCGTTTTAAAATATATTTAGCTGCCATATTTTTATAAATATCATTTTTTTAAAAGTATAGTTTAATACAGCTCTGATAGTTTATAGTTTTTATTGTCTTATAGTTCGGATCCTAAGAATAAAACCAAGGCCCTACCACCACTTATTGGCAGTGTAACCCAATTGCAAAAAAGGTGCTTAAGGCTAGAAATAAGCTCCAAACTTACAAAGTTACAAAATAATGGCATTATATATTAACAGTAATGATTCAGTTCAATGTCTCACACCATCCACAGCACAATACAAAAATTTACCATAACGAAGACTATATTATAAAAAGTTAAATTCAACATGTTCTAGTTACTAAGAGAAGAAAATATGCAGAATGTTTTATAGTAAAGTAACAGAGACCTTAGGGGTTGGTCCTCTAGAACAAGGTGTCAAACTCACGCAGCCACTTTGGCCAGCCTGGGGCGGGAAAACTGTCAGGCAAGGAGCCTGAATCAGATTAAATGTAATTGGGAAATGCTTAACAAAAGAAAAACATAACAGAACACATATGATGTTAATTTGTGTTTAAGTCAATATGTGGCAACAGGGATCCACTTTCTGTCTGAATTCAACATCACTTATCTAGACCAACCATCTCATTTTACAAATAAGGAAATCAAGTTCTAGAGAGGTTGACATGTCCAACCAAGTTCACACTGATAAGAAGTCACAGAAGTGGGATTCAAACCCAGGTACACTGGTTCTAGATCCAATACTGTTTCTATTGCTCCAAAAAGGACCTTTATAAACAAGAGTTGAAACAAATAACAAACAAAAAATTCAATATGAAATGCCTAGCAACCTTCAATAATCCAGGAAAAAGTCATCCCGAACTAAGTTCCCAAATATACTGGTAGCCACAAAGTTTTTTTATGTTAAAAGAACAGTATAATGTCAACTATGATTTTATAAATAAGTAACTAGAGACATTATACCATTCACCCACTATATGTACTCTCTCATCTTTCCACTTTTTCTTTTCTTCCCTTCTCCTAGCCCTCTCTTTTTCTTCTTTTATTTCTACTTTTTTTCTTATGTCTGAGTGAAGACCCTAGTGGTCCAAAGGAGTCTCTGATGGTTGGAAGGGCCCCCTTCTAGCTTCTAGTCCTGAAAGGATGGGGAGGATAAGGGACTCATGCCCAGGATCATACCAGTTCAGGAAACTTGGAAAGTGGGTTGGCTCTTTCACAAAATTGCTGATAGATTCTCCCAAATTTCACTTTGTCCTCTGAGACTAATAATTCTGGCCAGTTTTCTTTTTATTAGTTCATGATATATGGTGGCTAGGTTTTCTATTTAGTTGTTTTCTTGGGAGTCCAGGAAGGTACAAAGGAAAGAAGGTGTGCTTTCTCAAATCTTAAGAATTCAAATTCCAGCTGACATTCTTCTTCTAAAAGTCACGACCTCCCTGGACCTCAGTTTCTTCATCTGTAAAATGAGATGCTGGCAAATACAAGGCACTTAATAAAAGCCTGTTGAGTTGAAATATTGTTGTTGGCTTCTGAATCTACAATTCTGAAATTACCTCTCCGTCCTTTTATCTAAGGCTTGGGATTGTAGGATCATAGCTTTAGAATTGGAAAGGACCTGGGGAGAGCAGAGGGTCATCTAGTCCAAGCACCCTATTTTGCCCATAAAGAAACTGAAGCCCAGAGAAGCCAATGACTAAAATGTGATGGCTGAGGTCACACACAGGTAGTAAGAGGCAGAGCTAAGAAACCCAGTTCTTAACAGTTCTAGGTCTAGACATAAGAACAGCACATAAAGAAGAGACCTCAGAGTCAATCTAATCTAACCTTCTCACATTACAAATGAGGAAACTGAGGCCCAAGGAGGCTGTGACTTGCCCAAGGTCATCCCTAATGTCAGAAAAGGGATTAGAAAGTAGTTTCTCTGACTCAGATCAGTACACTTTCCATTATACCACTGCATATCCTATTTTCCATTGTACCATACAGCCTCCTGGGGGCCACCTCCAGTCATCCTGATCTATATCTTGCCACTGGACCCAGAAGGCTCTGGAGGACAGAGTGTGAGAATGCTGACTTTGCACAGCCTTCCCTCACTTAAATCCAATTCACTTGCAAGTCATGACATCACGTTCCCAATATCATGATCCTATTGGAGAAGGAAGGACAAACAACAATAATCTTCTTATACCTATTCACAGCAACTAGTATCAGTTACAGATATTTCTTGGTTCCACTAGTGCAGGTTAACCTGGAGTCCATTAATTTTTTTCTTAATATTTTGATAACTAGTTTTTTTCTGTAATTTTTTGTTTTGAAGTTAAATACAAAATGAGAAAAGAAAAAAAAAAAACATTGCCATGTACACAGCAGACCATGAGAGGAGTCAATACAAAACAATAAATTTCCATTTCAAGAAAACCTATATAATAAATACTACACACTGTTTTCAAAACTGTCCAGCCTCTCTTTGCTTCCTTGTTCTCTGCTGTGCACTTTTTGTTTTCTTTTTTTCTCCTTCTCTCACCCAAAGAAGGCTACAATTAAGCATGGCTATATATACAAATCCATAGATATCTATAAACATACACATACATACACTCATACACATATATGTAAGACCGTACTATGCTTATTTCTACCTGTCACGTGTTTCTCTGAGGGTGGATAGTGTCTTTCTTCTTAGGTCCAAGGCTTTCCATGTTTTTCTAAAACAACCAGCTCATCATTTCTTACACCACAACAACATTCCGACCCAATCACATCCTATGAGATTCTTTATGAAAGTTTTTTTCCTAATTTTCTGCATTCCATCTATTCTTGGCTACGCAGTTTTTATTAATACAAGAAAATTTTAATTTAAAATAATCAGAATTATCCTTCTTGTACTTCGACAATGCTCTCCTTTATAATATAGTTTAGGGTCTGATTTGCTGAATCTACTTCCTTTACATCTGTTTTCTGGTTTCTTTGAAGCTCCTGACTTTTTGTTCTTCCGAATGAACTTAGTTATTTTTTCTAACTCTGTAAAATAATTTTTTAGT
This sequence comes from Phalanger gymnotis, assembly GCA_028646595.1. NCBI lineage: Eukaryota > Metazoa > Chordata > Mammalia > Diprotodontia > Phalangeridae > Phalanger > Phalanger gymnotis. Next base: position 545,963,300 of record CM053622.1, read on the forward strand.
AATTTAATTGGGATGACATTGAATAAATAGATTAGTTAGGTAAAACTGTCATTTTAAAAAATTATATTGGCTTTACCTAGCCATGAACACTAAATATTACTCCAGTTATATACTTCTGAGTTTATTTGTATAAAAGTGTTCTATGTTTATCTTCATATAGTTCCTGTGTCTGTTTGGCAGGTATACGCTCAGGTCTTTTATACTGTCTAGGTATTTTAAATGGTGTTAAACAATACTGAATAATATTGCTGACACACAGTATAGCTTCTCTATTTTTCATTTTTAGTTTAATCTACTTTAACTTTAACTTTGTCTAAGATCATGATTACTATCCCTGCTTTTTTTTAACGTAATAAATTCTACTCCTGCCCTTTATCTTTGTGTATATCTCTCATTTTTATTGTGTTTCCTGAAAGCAACATTATTATTGAATTCAAATTTTTAATTTGCCATCCATTTCTGTTTTATGGGTAAATTCATCCCATTCACATTCTAAACTACAATTACTTGTTGTATATTTTCCCTCACTTTCTTTTTCTCATTCTATTTACCCTATTTTTCCTCATTGATAACTATATTTCAACATAATTGGTTTTCCTTTGTAATCCTATGTATTTTATCTTATATATTTAAAAGCATTCCAAGAGGGCTACTCCACAATTCATCTCAAACAGCTTGAAAGACCTTCACTCTAAACTAAATTTCAACTATTTGACCAATAACTATTTATGTATTTAGGGTCAACTATTGAGGATTCAATAAAATTTAGTCCTATCTTTCATAAATTTTCATTACATGAGATAGCATAATGTATTTTGAGATTCATTCCTATCCCCAATGTTTTCCCTCGTTGAGTGATTATTCTACTTGTAATAGAGTCAAAGAATGTTAGAGTTTGGAAATTTCATTTATCCATCCATCCATCCATCCATTCATTCATTCATTCATTTAGCAAGCTTTTACTGAATCTCTTCTAGGCATGATGCTCTGCATAAGCTACAGGGAAGCATAAAAATAAGTATAAAACAGGCTCCCTATCCTCCCTAAACCTTCAATCTAGTTGGGGAAAACAATTCATGTACACGAATAACAAAAGGCAATACAGCCTAAGTGCTCAAGTGGTTAATAAAAGCACTAATTTTGAAAATATTCTTAATTTACTTATGTGTACATATTGTGCCTCTCCCATCAGAATATAACTTCTCGAGGGCAGGAACTTTTTTATTTTTGTCTCTGTATCTGAAGAATTTGGTACTGAGGAGGGAGCATTTAATCAACACTCACTGATTGAAATAGATGAGGCATAAGCTCTTTACTCAGAACACCAATGTCTGAGACCACCAGGTGGTAGCAGTGAGTCAGATCTTCACAAGACTGGACTCAGAAAAGGCTGATTTCTAATTACTGTACCCATTAACAGTTATTATGATTATTTTATACCACTATATACATATGCAAGGATATTTGTATATAATTTACTTAGTCATGTATAAATAAAATCTGAGTAATCTGCTAAAGCAGAAACTACACCCAGGTTCTGATCAGTGTGAATAGTGAATCCCATGAAGTGGTCCCATATATTCAGATTTGAACTATTTGAAGTTATAGTTATGTAAAATATGGGAATCTGTTCCAACCCAATGGAAATATGTAGTGCAAATTCGAATAATGTGACCACTTCAAAGGATTTATTGTTCGCACTAATTAGTACCTGGCTGTATTACCTATCTAATATTTAATTTTGTATGTATACATTTGAGTGTGTTTATCTTTATATATAACTATTTATGCAGTATTTTAATAGGTATATGATGTCTTCCCCATTCAACTGTAGGCTCATTTGAACAGGGTATTATTTCATTTTTTGCATTTGGTTGCAAGTGCCTGGCACACAGTAAGTAGGTACTTAATAAATACTTAGTGATTGATTTGATTGAAGAAGAGAAATTGAGAATGTGTTCCTTACCCAACTACACAAGGCAATCAATCAATACACATTTATTAAACACCTACTATGTGCCAGGTACTATGCTAAGCACTAAACAAATAGTGTGGAAGTGCTAAGAGAAAAAGGAAAAATCACCATTGACAAAAGCAATGGGGAAGGAAGAAAAGTACTTTCTTAGATAGGCAAGTCAGTCAAAGAGGTAAATTTTTGGCTAGGGTAGTTATTCCTGTTGCATGCTCATAACTTGAGAAGTGCTATAGTTCCCATCAGCATATTGTTGGAAATAAAACACTATCAAGCATGTGAATAGAAAAATAGCCAACTGATACAGCCTAACTCACAAATGTGAAACTACCCATGTAAAATTTACTAGAATAAAGAAAATCTGGTCACTATTTGTTTACCATAAAAATTGAATGAGCCAAAGGAAACTAGTGAAAATATAAATATTTGAAAAAGAAAAATTATATTTTGGCTAGCTCCTCTCAGTAGGAAACAAGATCTTTTAAAAAGAATATTACATATATATATACATATATATATCTTATCAGCACTCTATGTCCTTCCCATAAACTGTATAATTCAGATTTACACTGAATTCTCCCCACTGCCACATACCAGTTCCCTTTATTTTCATTTATTCAAAGAAGTAGCCATATGTATCACTGCTAGAAATAACAGAAACTCTAAAATGATTAGGAGAGCATCCTTATTATAAAGCCCTCTCTCAAACTCCCAAATTTTCTACTAGAAGTCATAAATCCAAGTTTCCTTGGACAACCAATATCAATGATATGCTCCTTGAGAAATCTAACCACAGTTTCCCCTAAACAATTTTGAATAACTTGAAATAGATAATTGCTATAACTGCTGCTACTAAAGAACCACAGGCAATTTCTGATTTACATCTCTAAAAATTCTGTTATCCATAATAGATTAAGGTGGACAGTTTTAAATTGAGGAGAGCTTGCTAGAAAAGTCAGTCTCAGAAAAAGAAGAGAGAAAAATGGGAATAATAATTGCACCTATCTCATAAGGCTGCTGTGAGGATCAAATTAGTTAACACATATAACATACACAAAGTGCTTTGTAAACTTTAAAGTGCTATATGAATGTTAGCTATAGAGACCAAACTGCACTTATTTTACAGATAAGAAGCACAAAGGTTAAGTGACTTGCCCGGGGTCACACAATAAATGTGTCTGAGGCAGAATTCAAACTTAGGTCTTCTTGACACCAAGTCCCTATCCACTATGCCAATTAGTTACCTGAACTGAATTCATAATCTTTCCCCTGAAACCCCAACCTAGTTGCCATCCACTAGTTCTCTCATCCTCTATATGCATTCTGTTGCTAAGGCCTGTCAAGTCTGCCTTCATAACATCTCTTGAATATGCCCCCTTCTCTCTTCCCACACTCCACCCCCCTTGTGTAGGCCCTCATCACCTCAGGCCTGGACTAGTACAAAAGCCTGATGACTGGTCTCCCTGTCTCATGTCTCTCCCCACTCCAGGACCTCCTGCACTCAGTTGTCAAAGGGATCCTCTTAAAGGACAAACCTGACCACATTATACCTCTACTTGATAAATTCAAGTAGTTCCCTTTTACCTTCAGACTTAGAAGTTGTTTTAAAGCCTCTTATAAACTAGTCCCTTCCTACCTTTTTAGTTTTCTTCCATTTTACTCCCTTCACTTCCCCAACTCCCACAAGTTTCTTTGATACAGAAACACTGGCTTCCTTGCTGTTCCACACACAAGACAACCATCTCCCAACTCAATACATTTTCAATGGCTTTTCCCCCAGGCTTGGAATCTCTCCACATCTCCACCACCTGGTTTCCTTCAAATCTCAGCTAAAGTCCCACCTTCTGCAAGAAACCTTTTTTCTAAAATTTCCTTAGCCTTAGTGCCTTCCTTCTAAGATTACCTCACTCAGGCAGCTAAGTAGCAAAGTGGATATAACTTGGCCAGGAGTCAAGAAGACCTGTTATTATAAAAATTATTTCTAAAAATTGAGAAAGAAGGGATTCTGCCCAATTACTATTATGAGACAAATATAATTCTGACACCTAAACTAGAGAGAGATAAAGAAAAAGTAATCTACAGACCAATATTCCTAATGACTCAAAACAAAAACACTGAATAAACATTAGCAAAGGGGTTATAATAATACATTTTAAAAGATTATGTAGTGCCATATCAAACTACCAAAGATTATTTTACAGAGCTAGAAAAAATACTAAAAATCATCTGGAAGAACAAAAGGTCAAGAATATCAAGAGAATTAATGAAAAGAAATGCAAGGGAAGGGTGACCTAGCCATACCAGATGTATTATAAAGCAGCAATCATCAAAACTACTTGGTACTGGCTAAGAAATACAATGGTTGATCAGTGGAATAGGTTAGATATACAAGATACAGTAGTTAATGACTACAGTAATCTATTGTTTGATAAACCCAGAGACTCAAGCTTCTGGGATAAGAACTCACTATTTGACAAAAACTGCCAGGAAAACTGGAAAACAGTATAGCAGAAAGTAAGCATAGACCAACATCTTACAGTGCTGACACCATATACAAAGATAAAGTGAAAATGGGTACATGATTTAGACATAAAGGATGATATAGGCAAATTAGGAGAGCAAGGAATAGTTTACTTATCAGATCTATGGAGAAGGGAAGAATTTATGAGCAAACAAGCCATAGAGAACATTATGAAATACATAATAGATAATTTTTATTACATTAAATTAAAAATGTTTGGCACAAGCAACACCAACACAACCAAGATTAGAAGGAAAGCAGAAAGCTGGGAAACAATTTTTACATCCAACATCTCTGAGAAAGACCTCATTTCTCAAATATATAGAGAAATGAGTCAAATTTATAAGAATACAAGTCATTCCTCAACTGATAAATGGTCAAAGGATATGAACAGGCAGTTTTCAGATGAAGAAATTAAAGCTATCTATAGTCACATGAAAAAATGCTCTAAATCACTATTGATTAGAGAAATACAAATTAGAAGAACTCTGAATTATCAGATTGGCTAATATGACAAAAAAGGAAAATGATAAATGTTGCAGGAGATGTGGGAAAATTGGAACACTACTGCATTGTTAGTGGAGTTGTGAACTCATCCAAACATTCTGGAAAGCAGTTTGGAACTATGCCCAAAGGGCAATCAAACTGTGCATATCCTTTGATATTAGTGATAGTAGTGATACCACTGTTAGGTTTGTATCCCAAAGCGATCATAAAAAAGGGAAAAGGACCTACATGTACAAAAATATTTATAGCAGCTCTTTTTGTGGTGGCAAAGAACTGGAAATTGAGGGGATGGCTGAACAAGTTATGGTATATGAATGTAAGGGAATACTATCATGCTATAAAAAATGATGAGCAGGGGAAATTTCAGAAAAACCTGGAAAGACTTACATGAACTGATGCTGAGTGAAGTGAGCAGAACCAGGAGAACATGTACACAGTAACAGCAACACTGTGAGATCACCAACTTTAATAAACTTAGCTCTTCTCAGCAATACAATGATCTAAGACAATACCAAAATACTCATGATGGAAAATGCTATCTACATCCAGAGGAAAAACTATGGATTCTGTATACAGATCAAAGCATACTTTCTTCTCTTTTTTTTCTTTCTCATGATTTTTCCCTTTTTTCTGATTCTTTTCACAACATGACTAATGTGAAAATATGTTTAATATGACTGTACATGTATATAGCCTATATCAGATTGCTTGCCATCTTGGAGGGGGCAGAGAAGGGAAAGGGAAAAATTTAGAACTCAAAATCTTATAAGTGAATGTCAAAAACTAAAAATAAATAAACGATTATGTATTATTAAAAGGTTGGAATTATACCAGGAATGCAAAGTTGGTCAATTATTATGAGTTATAAACATAATAGTTCAATAACAAAAACAGCAAAAATCATATAGTTGTACCAAAAGATGCACAAAAAGTTTTTGATAGCATACAATACCCATTTCTGTTAAAAAAAAAGCATTATTATAAACACATATCCCTTCAAAGAATAAAAAAGTATCTAACTAAAACCAGGAAGTATTATTATTTGGAATGGAGAAACACTAGAGACCATTCCAATAAAATCAAGGGAAAAAGCAAGGATGCCTGTAACACTTGTCTACTGTAGTCTCTATTATCAAAGAACTTCTCTTTCACTGGGAAATTATGATGAGTTCATAATAAATTTCCAAATCCCCAGAACTAGCTCTGAAAACAACAGTGTGAAAAAGACTAAAGCTAGAGACAGAGCCCCTCCTCAAGAACAGAGTCCAACTTTAACATAAAGTTCAAAGTCAAGAAATAGAATGGAAAATATGAGCAAATAAATAAAAACCTGACCATAAAAAGCAGATAAAGATGTAAACTAGAAAGACAACAGTGTCTACACACACAAATACATATAGATCAAGACACAAATTCAGAAGACAATCTTTCTCTCTCTCTCTCTCTCTCACACACACACACACACACACACACACACGATATAGCTACAAACGATGCCTCAAGGAAAAAATGTGAATTGGATATAAACCGAACAAGAATTTCTGAAAGTTTAAAATAACAATTTACAAAATCAAAGAGTGACAGAAAAATTTGGGAAAAGAAATGGGATGAACTTACCAATAAAACACAAGCAGAAAGCAGAATGGATTAGAAACTAGAATCCAACAATATGCTGTTTACAAGAAACACACTTGAAAAAGACATACACACACACACACACACACAATTAAAATAAGGAGCTATAGCAAAATCTATTATGCTTCACCTGAAATAAAAAGGCAGGAGTAGCAAAATCATGATCTCAGACCTACACAGAAGCAAAAACAGACCTAATTTAAAAAGATAGGCATGGAAACTACATCTTGCTAAATCTTGCCAAAAGGCACCACAGAAAATGAAGTGGTATCTATTCTGAACATATATGCATAAAATGTCATAACATTCAAATTCTTAAAGGAAAAATTAAGTGAGTTACAGCAGGAAATAAGACAGCAAAACCATAGTAGAGAGGGAACTCAACTTTATCCTCTCAGAGCTAAATAAATCTAACCATAAAATAAATAAAAAAAGAAATTGAGGAGATAACAAAATTTTTGAAAACTTAGATATGATATACCTCTGGAGAAAACTGAGTGAGAATAGAAAAGAGTAGACCTTTTTCGATAGTGTTGAGCCTGAAGTCATGAAGACTCATCTTCGTATTTTCAAATCCCTCAGACACTAGTTACTGATCCTAAGCAAGTAATTTAATCCTGTTTGCCTTAGTTTCCTCATCTGTAAAATGGGCAGGAGAAGGAAATGGTAAACCATTCCAGTATCTTTGACAAGAAAACCCCAAATGAAGTCACAAAGAATCTGACACAACTGAAAAATTACAGAGCAATATAACTTTTTGTCAGCTGTACAAGGCACCTTCACAAAAACTGACCACATTTTAGTGCACAAAAACTTCACAGTCAAATGCAGAAAAGCAGAAATGTTAAATGCCTCCTTTCAGACCACAAAGCAATAAAAATTACATTCGATAATGGACCATAGAAGAGTATAAATTAATTGGAAGCTAAATAATCTAATCCTAAATAATGAATGGATCAAAGAACAAATCAAGAAATAATAATTACAGCAGAGAACAAAAGAAAACTTACAAGGAAGCAAAGACAAGATGGACAGCCCTCAACACAACATGTATTTATCGTACAGGCTTTCTTTCCTGAAATGAAGGTTTACTGCTATATATTTTGAATCCTCTTTTATGTTTTGCTATGCACATGACATGCCTTTTTTTCTTTTCTTACTTTGTATTTAAGTTTACAATATGATTTTTCTTTTTTCTATTTTGTATCTGAGTTCTGGTGTTTGAGTTTAAAATTAAAAAAAAAATCTCATTCAAAAAAAAAAAGAATTTCATTAAAGAGAGTGACAATGAGACAAACCAAAATTTGTAGAATCCAGTCAAAGATGTATTTAGGGTAAATCTTTTATCTCTAAATACATACATCAATAAAAAAAGAAATAGCAGATCAATGAATTAGGAATGTGACTAAAAAAAATTAGAAAAAAAATTTTAAATCCCCAATTAAACATGGATATCGAAATACTGATAATCAAAGGATAGATTAATAAAATTTAAATTTAAAAAGCCCATTGAACTAACAAAGCTGGGAGCTGATTTTATGGAAAAAATAATAAAATAGATGAACAATTGGTTATTTTGATTTAAAAAAAATCAATATCAAAAATGAAAAGGATAAATACACCAACAATGAAGATGAAATTAAAACAATTTTTAGGAGTTGCTTTACACCATTATAGGCCAGTAAAACTGTCAATCTAAGTTAAACGAACAAATATTTACAAAAACGTAAACTGCCCAGATTGACAGAAGAAATAGAATACTTAAATAATTCTATCTTAAAGAAGAAATTCAACAAGTCTTAACTGAGCTTCCTAAGAAAAATCTCCAAGACCACATGGATTTACAAGTGAATTCTATCAAATATTTAGGGAACAATTAATCCCAATAATATATAAACTATTTAAAGAAAAATATGTAAAGGAGGCCTACCAACTTCCTTTTATGATACAAATGTGGTTTTGATACCTAACCCAAGGACAGCAAAAACAGAAAGAAAACTACAGACCAATTTCCCTAATGAAAGTTGATGCAAAATTCTAAAATAAAATGCTAGGAAGGATATTACAGTAACATATCATACACTATGACCAGGTGGAATTTATACAAGGAAGGCAGGGCTGATTCACTATTAGGAAAATTATAATTGACCATATTAAAAAAATGTTATCATATCAACAGATGCAGGAAAAGCTTTTGACAAAATACAACACCCACTCCTACTAAAAATATTAGAAAGCACAAGAATAAATGGAGCTTTTCTTAAAATGCTAAGTAATATTTATCTAAAACCAAGAATAAGCATTGTCTGTAATAGGAATAGATCAGTGGGGAAACAGATATGTCCATTATCACCACTATTATTCAATGTACTACAAATACTATCGCAATAAAACAAGAAAAAGTGAAGGAATAAAACAGGCAATGAGGAAACAAAACTATTACTCTTTGCAGATATGATGGTACACTAAAAAACTCTTAAGAATCAACTAAAAAATTAGCTGAAACAATTAGCAACTTTAACAAAGTTACAGGATATAACATAAACCCAAATAAATCATCAGCATTTCTATATATTAACAACAAAACCCAGCGGCAAGAGATAAAGAGAAATACATTTAAAATCACTGCAGGCATTATAAAATATTTGGGAGTCTACCTGTCAAGACAAACTCAGGAACTGTATGAACACAATGGCAAAACAGTTTTCACACAAATAAATACAAATCTAAACAAACTTAGAGAAATATTAATTGCTCATGAGTAGGTTGAGCCAATACAATAAAATTGACAATTCTGCCAAAATTAATTTACCTATTTCTTGCCATACCAATCAAATTACCAAAGAATTATTTTATAAAGCTAGAAAAAATAATAAAGAACAAAATAGAAGAACAAAAAGTCAAGAATATCAAGGGAATCGAAGAAAAAAATGAAAAATATGAAAGAAGGCAGCCTAGCAGTACCAGATTTTAAAGTATAATACAAAGCAGTAATCATTGTAATAACCTGGTACTGGATAAGAAATACAGCAGTGGATCAGTGGAACAGATTAGGTTCACAATACACAGTAGTAAATGCCCATAGTAATCTAGTGTTTGATAAACCCAAAGATTCAAGCTTTGGGGGCAAGAACTTACCATTTGACAAAAATTGCTGCAAAAACTAGAGAGAAGTATGACAGAAGCTAGGCATAGACCTACATCTCACACTATATATCAAGATAAGATCAAAACAGGTATATGATTGTGATGGAATACTACTGTGTTATAATAAATGACAAGGGGAGCACTTTCATAAAAATTTATGAACTCATGCAAAGTGAAGTGAATAATAGGATTGTACACAGTAACAGCAATGTTTTAAGGAAGATCAACTGTGAAAGACTTAACTGCTCTGATCAATACAAAAATCAAAGAAAATTCTAAAAGACCCAGGATGAAAAATGCTATCCACATCCGGAGAGAGAACTGATCAACTCTTGAGTGCAGACTGAAGCGTACTTTTTTCACTTTGTTTTCTTGTTTGCATGTGTGCTTTCTCTTGTAACACAGCTAATATGGAAATACGTTTTGCATGACTTCACATGTATAACTGATATCATACTGTTTGCCTTCTCAATAAGGAAAGAGGCATGAGGGAGGCAGAAAATTTTATGCTCAATTTTTTTGAATGAATTTTAAAAATAAAATTTTTAAATGTTTAAAAAAGAAAGTAAAACAAGAAGAGCCAAGATGGTGGAATAAAGGCAGGGACTTCTCTGATATCTCCCAAATTCTCTCCAAACAACTTTAAAATAATGCCTCAAAAAGAATTCTGGAGTAGTAGAACCAACAAACAGACAAGGTGAAACAATTTTCCAGCCCAAGACAACTTAGAAGGGTGGCAGGAAAGGTCTACCTCACTGGGGTGAGAGTGGAGAGCAGTCCAACCCAGACCTCATCCTGGCAAGCCAGCAGCAGGCCTTTGGGGCGACTTGAATTGGAAGCAGGGGCTTCTGGAGCTCTTGGCCCACAGAAAACAAGGGGGTCGGAAACTGGTCAGAAGGAGATTAAAAGGGACCCTGTGCTAGTACTGGGTGCAGGACTCTGTTGCACTGCTCATATGTGGATCTGGGTTGCAGTCCCAGGTCAAGAGAAAGTACTAGCATACTAGGTCATGCAAGTTCAGGGGAGCAGGGGCTTTGGTCACAGTTCCAGGGTGGAAAAGCATGCTTGCGGTTACTCAAAGACCAGAGCAAAGGCCAAAAGAGCACTGACCATACCTCTCCTTAGATTGTACTACGTTGGAAGATATGAAAACTTACAGATGCCCAGAACTAGCTCTGAAAACAGCAGCATGAAAAACCTAAAGCTTTGGACAGTATCCTCTCCACCCAGGAGCCAAATTTAACTTTAATATAAAGTTAAAAGTCAAGAAATAAAATGGAAACATGCTCAAACAAACAAAAAAGAACCTGACCACACAAAGTTACTATTGTGACAGAGAAGATCAAAATAGAAACTAAGAAGAAGCCGATAAAGTCAAAACTGCTACAGCCAAAGCCTCAAAGAAAAATGATAATTGGTCTCAGGACTAAAAGAATTCTTGGAAGAGCTCTAAAAGAATTTTTTTTTAATTAAAGAGTTAGAGAAAAAAAGTAAGAAAAGAAATAAAAGGATGCAAGAAAACCTTGTAAAAAGAGTCAACAGCCAAGTAAATGAGGCTTAAATACTGAAGAAAATAACACTTTAAAAAACAGAACTAGATGGCGGCCAGAAAGCAGGGACTTGCATGAGCTCCCCTCCAGGTCCCTCCAAAAACCTGTGAAAAAATGGCTTGGAACAAATTCTAGAACTGCAGAAGCCACACAATAGCAGAGGGAAGCAGGGCTCCAGCCCAGGACAGCCTGGATGGTCACTGGGTGAGGTCTATTGTGCACGGAGCTGGGAGTGGAGTGGAACAGAGCCCAGCATGGGTGGCAGCAGGTCCAATCAGACCAGGAGCTGGGCGGAAGAGGCCCTAGTGACCTGAATCAGTAAGCTGTGGCAGTTACCAGACTTCTCAACCCACTAACACCAAAGACAAAAGAGAAGGTTAGTGGGAAAAGCAGGAGGAAAAGTGAAAGTTCATAGTTCAGCCACCACCCTGGAGGCAGTGGAGGTGGTGCAGCTATAGAACTACAGCTGCAGTTGCTTCCAGCCCAAGGCCCACCTGGTGAGAGGAATTAAGTGGCAGATCAGAAGAGGAGTGCAGACCCTGCTTAAGATCTCAGTCAGGTCCAGGTTGGTGGTTCTTAGGGGAGAAGGAGTGTTGATGTGGCAGAGCTGGCCGTATAGAAATAGCTCTGAAAACAATAGCGCATCCCCTCAAGCCTGGAACAAAGTACTCTTTACTCTACAAGCAGCCATACCCTGCTGAAAAACTCAAGGGTCAAATAGTTGGCTGGGAACATGGCCAGGTAGCGAAAACACACTCAGATGCAGACTCAGACTTTGGAATCTTTCTTTGGTGACAAAGAAGACCAAAACATATAGCCAGAAGAAGTCAACAAAGTCAGAGAGCCTACATCAAAAGCCTCCAAGAAAAACATGAACTGGTCTTAGGTCATGGAAGAGCTCAGAAAGGATATGGAAAAGCAAGTATGAGAAGTAGAGGAAAAATTGGGAAGAGAAATGAGAAGGATGCAAGAAAACCATGAAAAACAAGTTAATGACTTGCTAAAGGAGACCCAAAAAAATACTGAAAAAAAATACTGAAGAAAACAACACCTTAAACAATAGACTAACTCAAATGGCAAAAGAGCTCCAAAAAAGACCAATGAGGAGA
>CM053622.1:545976240-546063581 GCA_028646595.1 Phalanger gymnotis
GACCAATTCATGTTTTTCTTGGAGGCTTCTGATGTAGGCTCTTTGACTTTGTTGACTTCTTCAGGCTTTATGTTTTGGTCTTCTTTGTCACCAAAGAAAGATTCCAAAGTCTGATTCTGAATCTGGGTCCGTTTTAACCGCCTGGCCATGTTCCCAGCCAACTACTTGACCCCTGAGCTTTTCGTAAAGGTATGACTGCTTGTAGAGTAGAGAGTACTTTGTCCCAAGCCTTAGGGGCCTTGTGCTGTTGTTTTCAGAGCTACTTCTACACAGCAAGCTCTGCCACACCAGCACTCCTCCTCCCCCAAGAACCACCAACCTGGACCTCAACTCAGATCCAAACAGGCTCTGCACTCCCGCCATGATCCCCTGCTTAATTCCTCCCACCAGGTGAGCCTGGGGCCAGAATCAACTGCGGCTGGAAGAAGCCCCAGAGTTGTACCACTTCCATGCTCCCTGGGTGGTGGCCGAACCACGCACTCCTTTCACTCCGTTCTAGCAGTTCTACCTGCTAACCTTCTCTGTTGTCTTTGGCATTTGTGGGTTGAGAAGTCTGGTAACTGCCACAGCTCAATGATTCAAGGCCCTGTGGCCTGTTTCCACCCAGCTCCTGATCTCATTGGTCCTGGCGCGGCTCACCACGGGCTCTGCTCCCAGCCCTGTGCGATAGACCCTTTCCCGCGATCATCCAGGCTTTCCTGGGCTGGAGCCCTTCTTCCCTCTGCTATTTCGTGGGTTCTGCAGCTCTAGAATTTGTTCAGAGCCATTTTTATAGGTGTTTGGAGGGACCTGGGAGAAAGCTCATGCAAGTCCCTGCTTTCCAGCCACCATCTTGGCTCTGCTCCAGGAGTCTCAATTTCTACGCTGAAGCTTCCTAGGGCAGGAGTTGAGGAAAGAATGTGAGCCCAATGCTGAACTCATTAGATAATGTCAGAAGATGGTAGATATGTCACTAGAATTTTGATTAGGTGGTATGTATGGATTGAGTGGTTCTTATAGGAGAAGAGGCAAATGACTAATGGAGTAGAGAGAAAACCTGGAAGTGGCAAAGGGGAGCAAAGAATATTCCAACTCTCCTGCTCCAAGCGTGAAAATGTGGCCAGTGCTGGAAAGGGAAGTCAAGGAGAATGTGTCATCAGGAGGAGGCCATGTCTTAGTGAAAGCCAAAAGGCAGAAATAAGTTAGAAAGGAAAAGATTCAAGATTAAAGTACGTTTGCTGCCTATGGAGCAGACATTCTAGAGAGCACAGAGGAAGGGGTGCATTTCCTGCTTTTGGATATCTCTTAACTGGATGTCCCTTAGATATCTTAAACTCTGCATGTCTAAAACTGAACTCATCTTTACTCAAATATCCTTCCCTCTTCTAACCACCCTATTACTTTGTCATCTCACCCAGGCTCACAACCTAGGTGTCAACTTCAACTCTATTTGTCCCCTCTACCCACTAAAAGAAACAGCCTGAGAAGGTAAAAAATTCCTGATGGAGAAGACGAGTTGTCCTGTCAGAGTTAAGACATCTGCCTCATTTGATTGTGAGCTCCTTAAGGATAGGGATTGCCTTTTACCTTTTTTTGTATCCCCAGAGCTTAGTACAGTCCCTGGCACATAGTCTGATCTTTTGAGACCGAGGGGTTTGAATATCTCAACTACCCTCCAATTCCCCAAGAATCTTCTCTAATCTCACCAGCATAAATCAGCACCATTCCCCAGGTTCAGGCTCCTCATTTCCATCATCCAATTCCTGCCCCTAATAGACCTAGATAAGAACTCTATAAAAGTCTGGAGGAAAATGGTGTCCTAGTCCCTCTAGAGCCTCATCAGGGGGCCAATTCTATCCAGGAGCCCCAGGAGACCTTTCTCCCTGACTAAACTGGCTTGATTTTCTGTCTCTTTATGAGCTCTCTGCTGCCGGGGACTTGTGGGACTATTGGTATTCCAAACCTCCCAAAATCCATATTAAGTCATAGGCTCCTTACTGTTCTGTGAACAAGACACTACACCTCCTGATTCAATCTGCATATTCACTGCCTGTCTCCCAGGCCTGGAATGCTCTCCCTTCTTCTCTCTGCCTCCTGCCTTCACTGGCTTTCTTTAAAGCTCAGCTAAAATCCCACCTTCTGCAAGAAGTGTCCTCTGTTCCTCAATGTTATTTATTCCCTTGCCTCTGGGATCACTTTTACTTTATCGTGCATACATCTTATTGATACATGATTATCTGAATGTTGTCTCCCCGATTAGAATGTGAGCTCCCTGAAGGCTGGAACTACTTCTGCTTTTCTTTATATGTAACTTCAGCATTTAGCACACAGGACCTGCCACATTATGTGTTTAATAAACGTCTGGACTACTACAATAGTCTTCTGGTTGTTCTCCCTACCTCAAGTTTCTGTATAAATGCTTATTCCCTTCCCTTTTTTTACAGAATATTGGACCCACATATCAGCTAATCTACATTAAGCTTTCAAACTCCCTCCTTCCAATTAATTCTTTCATTGGGTCTCCTATGAAGTAAAAGTTAAATTCACTTACTCCCTTAACAATAACTACATATGGATTCTGATAAAAACTACTTTCAGATATAGAATGCCCTTACTATGAGAATCTCAGCATTTCTACTAGAAGCTTTCTTAAAAAGACCAATGTCTTCCAGAAGGAAATGATTAAACAGAATTTAACTATTTTCAAAGATATAAAATGGTGTACTACATAGCTTTTTGCCTCAATCCTTGTCACTTATAAAAACATTGCTTCATACCTACAAAATGCTATAAAATTGCCGCTCTTTCAAAATAAGAAACAGTAGAGACAGACCCAGGCTGAGAACCAGAAGACCTAGGTATTAACTCATAAGTCTGCCACTAATTAGTTTTTAACCTATTTGAAAATTTATGTGCTATGTGGATGGAGTGTGGTTAAAGAGATAGGAGAGGGAACCTAAGAAGAGGTACTGCATAGTTTTGTTTTTTAATAAAAGATGGGGGAGTACAATTGCAGTTGCAAACTAAATTAAATGCTGACACTTCTGGGTCACTTGACCAACAAGATAGAGATATAGACATTTTCTCTGATCCTCACAACCTTTAAAACTCATTAAAACAAAAATTATGTGATAGATAAAGTAATTTCAGCTCGTCTTCTTCAGACCAAGTCTCTAGGATAAAAGTGTCAAACTTCCAGTGGTAGGCCACTAATATATTTGAAGAATATTAACAAAATAAACAAAAATACAACACTGATTATGTTAATTTGCAGTTTTCTAAGTAATATATGGCCTATGGGATGTGTTTTTGACACCTTTGGTCTAAGACACAAAGAATCCAAAAGAAGACTTAAAAAAAAGCCATTAACTTGACACCTTGAATTCACACACCACCCACCAAGCTACTGACCCAAGAACCTAAAGGAAGGTTTGCAACAAAATCCCACCCCTATATCTCATTCCTCTCCTTTCTGCTGGTGCAGTGGATACCCTAGCTCCAGGCTATGGAAGTTTGCTGGGACTTCAGTGGATAGCACAAGCAACATTCTGTGCTATAAAAGACTTCTAAAGAAGAATAGAGGAACAGCGGTAAAGAAGGACGACCCCTCTCTGGGCTTGAATTAAAGCCCTAACTTCCCCCTCCCCATCCCTGCCCTCTGCCCCAGTCTTGGAATTAGGAGAACCAAATTCCAAACAGCAGAAATCACCCCCAACTGCAAGGGCAGTACTCTGAACTTTTTGGCAGAGAAGTAAGGAACAGAAGGACACAATGAATGAGGGGATAAGTGACACTACACACCAAGCCGAAAGGAAAGCACTCAGCATCCAGTTTGAGACAGCTCTGTGTACCCAAAAGTTGCTTGGAGCAGAGACCTAGAACAAGAAACTGAATAGCCCAATGAGGGAGGAGGCCAAGGTGCTTTGAGATCCAGCCACCAGGGAATCCACCATCAGAGGGGAGGGAGTCAATAAGAAATAAGAAAAAGCAAAACCAAAGGGGGAAAGACTAAAATTAACAAAGATCTATGGAGGAAGAAAACTCAAAAATCTTAAACATAAGCACATAAACCAACACCCTAGACAACAGAAATGTAGGAGAAGGTGAATAAGGGCAGCAAAAATAACAGACTGAAAGCAGAGAAACCAGTAAGAGACTTCTTTCTCTATGCATACAAGGAGATGGTATCAGATAAACAAAACCTAGTGATATACTATCTACAGGCAAATTGATGTTTTCTGTGGGAAATCAGTAATAAAAGGAAATAAAGCCTCCAGATCCAGTAAAAGGCAACTATGAATAAATACTGTAAAACAAAAGGGAAAAAAATGATCCAGCATTTGGTTAGACAAAGCACCCTGTGAAATTTGGGGAGAACATGGAACTACAATATGCTGTTTCTGAATGGTTTGAAAGAGAAATGAAAATTGTAAGTGCAGGAAATGGCCTGCAAAATAAAAATAATTTACAGATTATAAAAACTTGAATCTGTCCCGACGAGTCCCACCAAAGAAACAAAAGAGAGAACAACTGATTGGGAATGCAAATACACTGAAATAAATGACAAACTAGAAGATGAGAAGACAATGATATTAAAAGAAAATGTGCTCTCTTTCCCAGCAAAACTTATTGATCTTGAAGACAGAATGTGTAGAGAAAACCTAGGTATTATAGATCTCCCAGAAGAGCACAAGTCAAAAAACCTCAAACTGTTCAGAACTTCTGAACACAGAAAATGAAATATCAAATGACAGAATCCATAGATTGTCTTCAGAAAAAAGGGGTGTGTGTGTATGTGAAAGAAAGAGAGAGAGAGAGAGAGAGAGAGAGAGAGAGAGAGAGAGAGAGAGAGAGAATTCCAAGACACATTAAATTTAACCATCCCACTTAGAACAAGACCATCAAATACAAAGGCAAGGATGATCAAATAATCTAAGACTATTCTGCACCTACTAGAAAATGTAGGAGGGAATGGAATGTGTTCAAAAGAACAACAGAGTTCAGGATACAACCTATACCCTGCAAATTTGAGCTTAAACATAAATGATAAAACATAAGACATAAGAGATGTTCAAAAATAAAGAGGAATTTGAAACATTCTTAGAAAGAAAACCAGAACTGAAGAAATAATTTGCTTCTTGAACACCCTCAGATAGCAGGAAATGCAGGAAGGGTGAATGAATTCAGTAGCCAAGGACTCACAGAATGAGAATAGAGAGACTAGTAAGGATTGCTTTCTAAATGTATACAAGGAGACAGGGTAAAGGCAGAAGTCTGGTGAAGATTAACAGTGGAGAGCAGGCCTAGGGTATTATGAACAAAACCTGGCGACACCCCGCCTACAGGTGAATTAATGTTTTTTATGGAATACATTACAAATGGAAGGATGCATGAAAGGGGGAAGGATGCCTAAAAAGATCACGTATCCAGCCATGGGAGGGGAAGGAAGCTGAAATTCCTGGGAGCAAGTGGCACCTAGGGGAATGCAAAGGCATGGACCCAGGGTGGAGATTTTGCTACAAATAGGGAAAAAAAGCAACCAGAGTGAGGGTATAGATGAATGGAGGGCTACATAATTGGGGTGGGGGGAGAGTGGGGAACTATCAGGAAGCAGTGTCCACCTGCAGGAACTGGCATTTCAGGAATGAGGCATAATGGAAAATGGAAAACTGCCAGGGTAAGCTCCATAAGACAGCAACAGAAACTGCTTTGAGGAGGGAACCTGAAATGGAAACCTCAAAAGTTCTGACTCCATAGGAAATAAAGAGAATGAAGAGGGACTAAATAATTAAAGAGATCATAAACCAGAGAATGAAAGTTTAGAGTAGACATAGAGGAAAGATAATGAAGAAAGTGAAAGAAATCATCTCTAGAAAGGAGCACAAAAAAGAAAATTTAAAAACAGTACTAACTGAAGGGGCAGAGAGAAGGAAAATCTACTTAATGTAGAGGAAAATTAAATAACCACATAAAAACAGTAAAGAAAAAGGAATAAGGGAAATCCCAAAGCGAAAGGGGTAACAAACAGGAAATGGGGTATGGGAATAAGGGGCACAGGGCTAGCAAGAACAGGGCTACCATAAAAAAAAGATTAAGCTGAAGAAACAATGTCTTGTGTTTACAGCAGAAGAGGGGGAAAACATAACAAAGGAAATGCTGACAAAAATTCTTAGAGTGAAAGTGAGAAAAGGTAAATTAATGAATATTCTTTGATTAGTTATACTCAGGCTTACTTACATCACTGGGAAATAAAAGTCTCCAGCCACAGAAGAAAAAAAAAACGGTTGCAGGGCCTTCAGCATCTAAAGAACATACCCTGGGAAGGCCTTTTAAGAAGTACTTTTTAAAAATGAAGAGATAAACGAATATAAGCATTAGAATAAAGAGTACCAAATGGCATGTTTTATTTTCCTCAACAAGGTTTTTTTCTAAATAGTATTTACTTTTTCCAATTACATGTAAAGATAGGTTTCAACTCATTTTTTATAAGATTTTGAGTTTTAAATTTTTTCTTCTTTCCTCCCATCTCCCCTCCCCAAGACAGCAAGCAATCTGATATAGGTTATACTTGTTCAGTCATGGAAACATATTTCCACACTTGTCATGCTGTGAAAAAAAGAAACAGAATAAAAGGGAAAAGCCATCAAAAAATGTAAAAATAGTATGCTTTGATCTGCATTCAGACTTCACAGTTTTTCCTCTGGATGTGGATAGTATTTGCCAGCATGAGCCTTTTGGAATTGTCTTGGATCATTACACTGCTGAGAAGAGGTAAGTCTAGTTGATCATCATAGAATGTTACTGTGTACAACATTCTCCTGGTTCTGCTCACTTCACTCAGCATCAGTTCATATAAGTCTTTCCAGGTTTTTCTGAAATCCATGCACTCATCATTTCTTAGAGTACAATAGTATTCCATTACATTCACACACCACAATTTGTTCAGCCATTCTGCAATTGATGGGCACTCCCTCAATTTCCAATTCTTTGCCACCACAAAAAGAGACGCTATAAATATTTTTGTACATGGAGGTCCTTTTCTCTTTTCTATGATCTTTTTGGGATACAGACCTAGTAGTGGTATTGTTGGATCAAAGGGGAGACAGTTTGATTGCCCTTTGGGCATAGTTCCAAACTGATTTCCAGAATGGTAGGATCACAACTCCACCAACAATGGCACCGTATTTTAAATCCTCTTATTTGTATCAATTTGGGACAGCGGTTTTTAAAATAAAATGTTATCTATTCTAGCTGTTTCAAATAGTTTTTAAAAAAAGAATACTAATAATCTTTGCAAAACAATTGTCTAAGGGCAAGGTGGTTGTTTAGACTAAGGTGGCCATTATCAACTTCCCACCTTTAACTTGGTATAAGGCCTAAATACAATCTAAAAGAAAATGGTTTGGGATCTGAGGAGAGAACAGGACTTCTTCTAATCATTTATTATATGCAAAGCACTGAGCTAAGTGCTAAGGCCAAATAGAAAAGCAAAAAGCTCACATTCTAACAGGAGACAATACACATATGAGGTTTTAACTCTAAATCAATGGAAAAGTCCAGTTGTCCTTCTTTAAGGTCATGTGTATTAATGTCACCATATCCATTTCTGATGTTCAACTATATGATAAAGCCAAAAGACTTTTAGACCACTCTCCACCTCTTCTGCAGCTGCTGCCTCCTTCCTTTAATTCCAACACTCTTCCCCCATCCAATATCCTATAGAAAACAACGTAAGAATTCTGCTTTTCAAAAATGTGCCATCCACCCTGCCACACACACTACTTATAATAAGTGTTCTGCATTCCCTGGAGCTCAGTAAGAGTCATTGCTTAGAATGTAGGAGTGTACTCCCCAAACGGGCTGTATACCCTCTGTGTGGGCTAGTAAAGAAAGTACTCAAAGTCACTTATCAGGTATACTTTGTACTTCAGTGCAGAAAAGGTGCCCTTTACTCTACTCCCAAAGCATTCTAGTTAATGGCAATTTTACTGTTATTGGCATTATGAAGAAATAGTTTACTGGATTTCCATACTATAGCCAACTCTTCTTTAAGTAGTTAAAAGCTGATCCCACCAGGTACAGATAATTTCCAGCTTATTAACGGGTGTGTGTTCTGTGTGTTTTCTTTCTTTTTATTGCATTATTGAAATATTTTGATTAACACCACCTTCATTTTCATAAGCATCTCTTTTTCCTCCCTACCCAATGAATTCTCCTTCGTAAAAAACATAAGTCAGGGAGAAGCAGTACAGCAAAACCAACCAACACATCAACTAACAGGATCTGTACTACCATACCTCCCACCAACACTCTGAAGAAGGGCATGGGGGGGGGGGCGGGGAGAGGTATTTTCTCAACTCTTCTCTCAGACTGTAAATTCTTTTCTAAGTGATCTGTTCAGAATTTAAAATACATTTTCTCACACAAATAATACTTTAAATGGTAGCTAGGTTCACAAGCCAGCCCACACAAGCCCATTCAATTTACACCTAACCAACATTTACAACACTGTTTCTATGGGAAAATGCATTCCAAGTTCCATCTTGGCTTATCAGGAATACTCAGTATCAGACATCAGCAGTAACTTCTCCATTTCAAGTGGTACTTTGGAGGCTAAGACAGTGTAGATATTATGAAGGTAGCAGTAAATTACATAAGATAACATCAGTCATTTTCCAGGCATTATGAATTAGAGAACAGACTTCTGTCCCCAAACTGTTGCATTTGTTCATAAGTTTGGGACTCCCTGTACAAAAAATACTGGTAAAAAAAAATCAGATGGCAGGAGCAACAATGTAACTTTTTAAAGAAGTGTTATAACTGAAATATTGCACATGTTTTAAAATCTACTTTATCCCTCCTTAAAGTTATATGCTTAAGAAAAAAATTTAAGCAGTAGTTTTTATACTGCATAACTACAACATAACCCTTTTTCTTGTGTATGTAAAATAGATTTTATAAACCCCCAGTATACTAAGCATCAGTCTTATATTCCAAAAGCTAATATATTTCAACTGTAACTCTGTTCATAAAAATAGGACTAAAAACGGCATCATAACAAAAAATACAACAAATGTGTTTCTTGATTATTCAACACAAATCAATGCTTTTTAAGAATTCTCAAAAGTTTGCTGACAGCAATTCCCAATTCAGTGTCAGTTTCCATAAGCTTCAAAGAACTGATAGATAAATAGGTCTAAAAGGCAAGGAGTTCAAGCTTAGTGTAGTGGAAGGAGCCCGAGAAAAGGAGACCTCTTCTGTCCTTAACTAGCAGTATGACCTTGACCTAGTTATAGGCTACCTCTCAAGGCCAATTTCTTCAACTGTAAAATGAATGAAATGATCTCTCGTGTCTTGTCCAACAATGAAATTCTATGAGTGTCGGTGCAATACAGCACCTACATGAGATATAGAAACAGAAACAGAAGTAGAATTTTTTTTTAATTTCAAAAAATTCAAGCTTCTTTGGAGAACTTCTATCTGAAGGCTAGTTCCATAATTAATTTTTCTTTAGTTGATCACATCACCTACAGGGTTTCAAATCAGGATCCTAAAAATCTGCAACCGCCATCTATCTATAAGGATAATTTTTTTTTAATGTCCAGACCTAGAAAGAGAAACCAAGATTCTGACAATAAATCAAAAGCAGTACAAAACCAGTTCTTCCTTTTCCCTGCCCTGGATTCAAAGACAGAGAAAAAATTAATTTGGGCTTCAACACTAATTTGAGTAAAAGAAATTTTCAGAATTGAAAGCAACTTATTGATCTAATTTGTTAATTCCTATAGTCTTTGTTTTGTTTTCTTCTTTCTGTTGGCGGGGAGGGGAGAGAAGATATCTGTGAGTTCAACAATACGGAGAAGTTTCTGAATGAGAAAACTCCTACCAATGGAGATTAGACACCTGTTCTGAAATTTACAGCCTTAGTTGCCAGAGTCACTAAGAGGTTAAGAGACTTTCCCAAGGTCAGGCAGAAAGTATAGCCCTTGATGAATGTTTGTTGACTGACTGATGTCAAAAACAATACTTGAATTCAGATGGTCCCAAATGTTCTCTATCCACTGCACCAAGGTGCCTTTCAGTTGAGAAAGGAAAAGAGAATAGAGATGGTCAGCATTTTGGCAGTAGGAGAACTGACACAGATATTTAGAAGCTAAGACTAAAATGAATTTTTCTTATATGATACATACCATGATCCCTCATGGGATAATTGAAATCCAGAGCCTTAATATAAAGGTTCAAGAAATATTGTCAGGCATGGAAGAAAGGAATGTGGCACCATGCTTTGGAGCAAAAGCAGTGAGAGAGTTATCTCAGAAGGCAAGGTAGGTTCAAGTAACTAACTTGCAGTGAAATGAACTCTTGGGTAAAACAATACAAAAAAGGAGTCCCTAGTCCTTTATTTTCTAAAGGAGAGAAGAAACTACAGTAAATCTTTTCTGAAATTACAGAGCTGGATGCTAAGTTTATTTGGTTGGTTCCCAGTCTGGAAGCAAAGAATCTGGGAGAAAAGAAATTGCCACAGCTTTGGTAGAGGTTTCCCACCTTCTGAAGGGAGGAGAAGGTTTTATTGGGGGGCGGGGGGGGGGGTAGTATGTGTATGTCTGTGTTTTAAGTCGAGAGAGGAGCTGGGATATCTAGCTGCAATCGAAGGATACCCTCCTCCTCTCCTAAATCTCCCTCTTCCTCAACTACCGAGCAGAGCAGAAAAACGAACACAACTTCCCAGCCAACATGGCAAGGAGAGAAAGGCTGGTAATCTTAAATTTGGGGGATAATTCCAGAGGACTGGAAGAATGCCATGCTACCTACCTCCTGACAGCGAGGTGACGGAACTAAAAGTGCAAAACGAGACACATTTTTGGACAAGACCAATGTGGGAAACTTGTTTTGCTTGACTATGCATATTTGTTGGGGTTTTTTTTCTTTTCTTTTTCAGCAGGAGAGGAAGAAAATATAAACATATTTAACAACTCAAAAAATTACAACCTAATTTTTGAAAACCCTAAATTTGGTGGGAGAAAGTGACCACATAAAGACAAGTAGAGACGCTCCAACCCGGGGCTTTTGGAGGAGAAAGACCAGAAAGTTCAACATCTTGGGACAAGAGAGGTAAGTCGGTCAATCCATAAACATTTATTAAGCTCCTACTATTTGCAAAACTCCATGCCAAGCTCTGGAGATGTACATACGTAGAAATGTAAAAGAAAAGTTAAGTCCCTGCCCTCCAAGAGCTCGCTAATGGGGGAGCCAACATGTAAACAACTATGTGCAAACAAATATGTACAAACAACTGGGTAAGTTGGAGATGATGAGCGGAGGGAAGGCACTAGAATGTGATGGGAGATCCCGGGATCTCCGTTGAGGTGGGCTGCAAAGGGAGGCAGGAGTTGTGAACGCCCAGACTCCCCTGGACCGCATCCCCGGGGTAGGGGCCGGGAAGCCAGCCTCCTTGAAGGTTGGGGGGGGGGTGAGGGGGAGAAGCCCATTTTTGAAAGTCATTTCCCCACAAAGCGCTTCCTCGCCCCGCGCCCGCCCGGGGTCTCACTCACCGAGCAGTTTGTGCACCTCCTCCTCGCTCAAGTAGAGGCTCACGCTGGGCCCCACGGCCGGGGGCAGCGGGAGCGGGAACCGCTCGGCGGCGGCGGCGGGGACCCCGGCCCCCGGCTCGGGCAGCAGCAGCAGCAGAAGCAGCGGCAGCAGCAGCGGCGGCGGCGGCGAAGGCGGAGGAAGCCCCGGGGCCCGCAGGCCTTGGCCCAGCCCGGGGTGCTGAAGGCGGCCCCGGCCCCGGCCCCGGCCTCGGCCTGGCTGCGGCGGCTCGGCCCCGCTCATGTCTGTGCCCGGGGGCGCCGAGGAGGAGGAGGAGGAGGAGGAAGGGGGCGCGGAGGAAGAAGGCAGCGCCGCCGCCGCTGCCGCCGCCTCCTCCTCCTCCTCTTCGACTTCGACCCCCACCCCCGGCCCCGAGCCCCTCACAGCCCCGAGCCGGGGGCGGCCCCCCAGCTCATCTCCCCGGCCCGTGGCAGCCAACCGCTGCTTCAAACCGCCTGGGCGCGCCTCCGCCTCGGCCGCATCCTCCCTGGCCTGCCTGCGCGCCCGCCGGCCCAGCACTGAGCTGATCCGGCCGCTGGGGGCGGGCAAAAGGAGGAGGTGCGCGCACGCGCGCGCCGCCATCGCTTCGCGGGAGCGAGCACGTGCCAGACGGCTCGCTCTGCCGTCCCTCCTCACACCTCGACCGCCCCCGCCTGGCCCGGGCGCGGACCTTGCCCTTGGACCACGAAGCGCGGGGAAGGGAGGGAGGGCGCCTGCTCCCTGCAAATCCATCCTTCTGCTAGCCTACGGACTGAGCACGGCCCACGCCCGTCTCCAATTTCGCCTTCTCGAGGCGGAGATGCCAGCCCCCTTCTCTCCCGTTTTTTGCTGTGACACGGTAGTGGCTTTTACAAACTCCCCCCCTTCCCCCCAGCTTCAGCTTTTGTCCGGAGCAGTCAGACACAGCAGCTGGTCCCGAGGAGAAGCGCAGGCATGATTAGTGTGCAGTTGTTGAGCTAGAGGCTTAGAACTATTTTAATCTGGGGGGGGGGGGGAGGTGGAAAGGGAGGAATAGCGAGAGAGGTTAAAATAATGGAACCTCAGAGCTGGAAGGAACCTTGAAATAGCCCTAATAGTCCAACCTTCCCTCTCCCCTTTTCTTCTAGACTTAAGCGTTACAGATGAGTAAACTGAGGTCCAGAGGATGTTAGAGTCAATCTAGTTGAACCTCCTAATTTTACAGATTGGAAGACTGAGGCCGAGAGAGCATAAGTGATGTGCCAGCAGCCACGCACCCTAAGAAAGTGGCAAAGCCAAGAGAGGTCCTCTGATTCCAGAGATCTTTTCAATGCAATGCAAATAGTGGCAGAGATGGAAATAAGAGTTCAGGGTTAGCCGTTCCTGCAGTGTAGATGAGTAAGCTAAAACCCCAGCTCTGCTGGCTGTGAAGCCTCTGATCCTCAATTCACTCATCTCTGATAGTGAAGGTCCCTCCATGCTCTAACCCCTACTTGCGGGATACTGAAGCCTGCAGGTCTAATAATTCTCTGTCTGTATAGTTCAAGTAAACTTTGAGTATAGTAAACTTTGAGAATGTAAGGATGAAGGGGGAGGATTTGATGAATGAGAATCAGAAAAGGGAAAATTGGCAAAGTGCCCTACCTGCTGGTCTTGCCAGTGCCAGGGTTTTAATGATAAATGTTTCAGGTGGTAAAATTATCATTTGTACAAACAGCAAATCATTTTGTACTTTCAGCTCAGTCCGAGGGATTAAGAAAAAAATTTCCTTTCAAAGAAAATCTCCAGTGTTTTTGTAAAAATGAACATACTTTTAAAGTATTTTAAACCCATAGGCTTTGCTATTTTCTCTCCTATTGTCTCTTTGCAATGCTGGGTCTACATCTTGAGCTTTATTTAGAGGGTGAAGTAACCAGAATAAGATCTGGATTTACAAAGGCCTGTGCTGGAATCCCATTTCAGACACTAGCTGTGCCCAGTTTCCTTATCTATAAAACGGAAATAATATTGGTGCCTGCTTCACAAAATCGTTGTTAGGATCGAATAAAAGAGCAAATAGAGATCGTAGGATCATGTAGATTTAGAGCTGTAAAGGACCTTCGAAACCATTTAAGTCCCATCTCTTCGTTTTACAGATGAGGAAATCGAGGAACGCTGAGGTTAAGTGATTTGCCCAAGGCTGCACAGCTGCGTGTCAGAGCTGGGACGCTAACCCAAATTCTAGGACTCCGAATCCCGCAGACTTTGCAAATGCAAGTTCCTTGTGGATACAGTGTTTAGCCACCTCCCTGCTATCTCCCACTACTCAATAAAAAGAAACCGAAAGATGACCAAGGTCCTCCCCTGCATCCTGGGCCGTCGCCGGCGGTCTCGATCTATGTCTTGCCACTGGACTCGGATGACTGGAGGAGATAACGGGGCTGATGATTTTACACAACTCCGCCTCACTTAAATCCAGTTCACTCTCAAGTCAAGACATCACCCTCCTGATGTCATTGGTCCTCTTCGAGAACTAAGGACAGACGACAGCAACAATAAATAAACCCAGACTTTCTGACCCTTATGTGAGAGTTTCTTGTAATAAAAGCCTCATAGTGAAGTAAAGCAAATCCATCTTTTCTAATCATTTTCCCTCTTGCATAGATTGCTACTGCTATGTTCCCTCCTGAGTCCTTACCTCTCCTCTCAATATATGTCTTTACTTTCACCTTCTAGATTTAGGACTAGGTGACCTACTACACCTAATTTGATGCTACCTTCTGGCACCCCCCTACCAGTACTTATAAACCAAGTCTAATACATTTCCTTTCCCATTTCTCCCATCCCTCTCTTTGTTGGGTTTTGTGTGTGTGTGTGTGTGTGTGTGTGCATACATACACATACATATAGGTATATATATACATATATATATATATCTCCTTAGAGTTAAAGTTTTATTGTTTTAAAGTTTTATTGAATGCCTTTCATATCACAGTCATTTTCCAATATACTTCCACACTGAATCCTCCCTCATAACACAGAAAAAAGACTAAAGCAAAACCAAAACAATCAGGGTGGAGCCATGATGGTGGTGTAAAGGCAGGGACTCACCTGAGCACTCCCAAATTTCCCTCCAAACAACTTTAAAATAATTCCTCAAAGCAAATTCTGGAGCAGCAGAAACAACAAAAGGATGGGGTGAAACAATTTTCCAGCCTAAAATAATTTAGAAGGTTGGCAGGAACGGTCTGTCTCATTGGGGTGAGAGTAGAGCACAGTCCAGGACCTGAGCTCCCAGGTCAAGGAGAAAATATTGCAAGCAGCCAGAAAGAAACAATTCAAATATCATGAAGCCACAGACAAAATAACACAAGATTTACATTAAGGGCTCAGAAGGCTTGGAATATGATATTTGGGAGGGCAAAGAAACTAGGTTTACAACTAAAAATCACCAAGAATAAGCAAAACTGAATATAGTCCTTCAGGTGAAGAGGTGGACATTAAATGAAATAGAGGACTTTCAAGCATTGCTGATAAAAAGACCACAGCGGAATAGGAAATCTGACTTTCAAATACAAGACTCAAGAAAAGCATAAAAAGGTAAACAGGAAAGAGAAATCATAAGGAATTCAATAAAGTTAAACTGTTTACAAGTGAAGGAGATGATTGTAGCTCCTAAGAACTTTATCACTGTTAGGGTAGTTAGAAGGAGTATACATAGACAAAGGGAATGGGTGTGAGTTAACTATGATGATATAACACCTAAAAAAATAAAATTAAGGGGTGAGAAAGAGGGATGCACCAGGAGAAGGAAGGGAGAAGTAGAATAGGGGTAAATTATCTCACATAAAAGAGCCTTGAAAGAACCTACACAGTGAAGAGGAAGATGGGGGAGTGGAAGATAATGCTTGCACCTTACTCTCCTAGGAATTGGTTCAAAGAGGGGCTAATACACACACTGAGATTGGTAAAGAAATCTATTTTACCCTACAGGAAAGCAGGAAGGGAAGGGGATAAGAGAAGGGGGCAGGGCTGATAAGGTGGGAGAGAGAGACAGACAGACAGACAGATAGAATAAATGGAGAAAATAGTATAGAAGGAAATACAAAATCATAACTACGAAAAAAATCTACAGCAAGTTTTTTTGATAAAAGCTTCATTTCTCAAATATATAAAGAACTGAATCAAATAAGAATGAAGTCATTCCCCAATTGATAAATGGCCAAAGGATATAAACAGGAAGTTTTGAGACAAAGAAATCAAAGCTACCTAAACTAATATGAAAAAAATGTTCTAAATCACTACTGATTAGAGAAAGACAAATTAAAACAACTCTGATGTCCCATCTCACAACTATCAGATTGGCTAATATGATAGAAAAAGAAAATGGCAAATGATGGAGGGGATGTAGGAAAATTGGGACACAAACACTGGTGATAGAGTTATGATCTGATCCGATCATTCTGGAGAGTAATTTGGAACTGTGCCATAAAGGCTATCAAAATGTGCATACCCTTTGACCCAACAATACCACTACTAAGTCTTCATCCCAAAGAGATTTTTAAAAAAAGAAAAAGACCTATATGTACAAAAATACTGATAGCAGTTCATATATATATATATATATATATATATCATCATCATCATCAATTGGAGAATGACTGATTGAGTTGTGGCATATGATTGTAATGGAATACTAATGTGTGATAAGGAATGATGAGCAGGATGCTTTCAGAAAAACCTGGAAAGATTTACATGATCTGATGCAAACTGAAGTGAGCAGAACCAGGAGAACAATGTACACAATAACAGCAATATTGTTCAATGATTAACTGTGAATGACAGCTATTCTCAGCAAGACAATGATGCAAAATAGTTCTGAAGGACTTATGATGAAAAATGCTATCCACTTCCAAAGAAAGATCTGATAGAGGCTGGATACAGATCAAAGTATACTTTTTTTACTTTGTTTTTCTTGAGGTTTTTTTTGGTCTGTGTTTTCTTTCACAACATGACTAATATGGAAGTATACTTTGCATGACTGAATGTGTATAACCTATATCAAATCACTTGCCTTCTCAATTATAGGGGAGGGGATGGAGGGTGGGAGAGAATTTAGAATTCAAAAATTTTTTTAAATGTTAAAAATTGTTTTTACATATAATTGGAAAAATAAAATATTATTTAAAGAAAACCAAAGCAAGTAATCATCTCAGAAAGCATATTCAACACTACGCATCTGTAGTCCCCCCCTTTTTGAAAGAGAAAAGAAATGTATTTCATCATCTGTTCTATTGAATCAAGATTGGTCATTAACAACTTATCAGTTTGGCTGCTTTTCGTTGTGGTTTTATTTTCATTAATGTAGTTATTTGTTCTCATTTGACTTACTTCATATGGCATCATTTCATGCAGGTGTTCCCATATGTCTCTGAATTGATCATATCCATCATTTCCTCAATCATATTCTATTACATTTATATACCATGGTTTCTTTAGTCATTACTCAATCAATGGTTACTCACTTTGTTTGCAGTCTTTTTCTCACAAAAAGGATTGCTGTGCAAATTTTGGTACACATTGGAACTTTTCCATGCTGTCCTTGGGAATAGATGCTTAGTAGTAGAACCAATAAGTCATAGGATATGACTAGTTTAGTGACTTTTCTCAGTTAATTCCAAGTTGTTTTCCAGAACCATCCCTTTCATTGTTACCGTGGTCAAGTATATTCAAAGGGTCCTTCCCACATCCAAGTATGACTCAGAATGAAAAGTCTGGGAAGCATGGGATAGTAAATAGATTGTCAAACTTGGAGCTGGACCTGAATTTAAATCCTGAGACACTCATTAGCTGTGTGACCCTGGGCAAGTCACTTAACCTCTCTAGCCTAAATCCTCATCTGTCACATGAGGAAATCGGATTTGAAGATCTGTAAAGTCCCTTTCAATTCTGAATCTATGATCCTATGAAGTACTAATTTAAAATAGTAACACAGCCTGGGGTAATATCCACACTCACCACACCCTCACCCAGCTCTGTCTCATGGTTTTGTTTTCTGTGGTTGTGCGGAGTTGTTTTTTCCTCTTCTTCCAGGAGGCAGCTTTTCCGACTCCTGGAAAATTGCATCATCAGGTTGTATTTACTTTTCTTTTCTTAAAAAAGCAAAACTTCTGGCAAAACAATGCTGTATGCCACAAAATTGAAAAAGATTCTGGGGGTGGAAAAATTGGACCGGACACTGCGGCATTTGGGACGGCAGTTCCCAGAATGAGGTCCAGGATCCTAGCTGTGGTCAGGCAGGCGGTGAGGAAGCGGAGGTTGACATCCACTTAAAGATAAAATTATATGTTTCTCCATTTCCTTGGACTTCAGCACCAGCTTCTAGAGGATGGAACTATATCCAGACTGTGCAAAGAATCCTAACAATAGTTCAAGCATCTACTGTGCTTTACAGATCACAAATTGATTTCCCCACACAATCCTATTTGGCAGATAGGAGACTTTTAGAACTAGAAGAGACATTTAGAGGCAATCTTAGGTATTCCAGTATCTCCTTTGAAGGGTGAAATGACTCCACATTTAGCTATCTCACACAAGGGGTAGCAAAAAAAATGCTCCAAATCACTAACAATTGGAAAATGTCAAATCAGCTCTGAGGTTCTACTTCACATCTCTCAGACTGGCAAAGTTGGGGGAAAAGAGAACAACGACAAATGTTGGAGAGTCTAGGGGAAAACACATCATTGGTTAAGCTGTTTCTTGGTCCTGCCATCAGGGAAATCAATTTGAAACTATCCCTCTAAAGTTAGTAAACTGTGCATACTCTTTGACCCAGCAATACCACTATTAGGTCTCTATCCCAAAGAGATCAAAGAAAGATGAAATAAACCCATAATGCAAAAATATTTGTAGCAGCTCTTTTTGTGGTGTCAGAGAACCGGAAACTAAAATGATTCCTACCTATTGTAGAATGGCTAAATAAACTATGTCATAGGCATGTGATGAAATATTGTTGGGCCAAAAGAAATTTATAGAAGGGACAATTTCAGAGAAACCCAGGAATATTTGTATAAATGACTGAGTAAAGAAAGCAGAACCAAAAGAATAATTTATACAATAGCAGCAACATCGTAAAGACAAACAGCTTTGGAAGACTTAAGAATTCTTCTCAGTGTAATCACCAACCACAATTCCAGAGGATCATTGATGAAGCCGGCTACCAATCTGTTGATAGAGAGATGATAGATTCAGTGTAGAGTGAAACATATTTTGGGAGCGTGGACACTGTTGTTTTACTTGACTATGCACACTTGTTACAAGGGTTTTGATTTTTCTTTTCTTTTTTTCAATGGACGGATGGGAAGGAAAGAAAAAATTAATTTTTAAAAATATGTAGAGAATACATTGAAATTATAAACAAGTGTATAGCTATATAACCACTTCACATTTCTCCTACCAAGCAAACTTGAATCATTAGTTTGTTAATATTTTTGACATAATTCACTCATAATAGTGGAACTCTATGGAATCTCTCATAGATATTATTTGTTGTTGTTTAGTAGTTTTCAGTCACTTCTGACTCTTTGTGACTCCTTTTTGGGGTTTTCTTGGTAAAGATACTGGCGTGGTTTCCCATTTCCTTCTCCAGCTCATTTTACAAAGGAACTGAGGCAAACAAGGTTAAGTGATTGATGCAGAATCACACAGCTAAGACGTATCTGAGGCCAAATTTGACCTTAGGAAGATGAGCCTTCCTGACTCCAGACCTGGTGCTCTACCCACTAGCTGTCCATTTGTTCTGAATGTCAAAGACCCATTACAAAAACATATATAGCACAAGCCTTTGACAGTAAAATCGGTGATGATTACATATACTTACATTTGTTTGACATATACAATTCACAAGAAATTCATCAGCAAGTATTTCAAATCATGCAAATAAAATGACTAAATTGTTCATAACCTTTGACCCAATAGTACTCCTACTACTATGCATATATTCCAAGGAGGTCAACATTAGATATATACCAAAATATACACATCAGCACTTTTTGTAGTAGAAAAAAACTGAAAAGAAAGTGGGAGACCCTTAACTGGAATAGTTGAACAAATTGTGGTATATGAATATAATGCTTATACTATAAGAAACAACAGATACGGTATAAGGAATTCAAAGACACTCAGGGAGACTTGTATGAACCAATGTGGAGCAAAGAAAGAAAGCCCAAA
Source organism: Phalanger gymnotis (assembly GCA_028646595.1). Lineage (NCBI taxonomy): Eukaryota > Metazoa > Chordata > Mammalia > Diprotodontia > Phalangeridae > Phalanger > Phalanger gymnotis. The sequence goes on from CM053622.1 coordinate 545,995,975, forward strand.
AGACCAGTATATATAATGGTACCAATGAGATAATGAAATAGAACATAAGACATCAAAATTCAGAGTTCAGATTAATCTAATGATCAGTACTGATTCCATCAAACTGATTATAAAACAGTGAGTTTTTCTCATTAAAGAAAGGGAAGACTATAGATGCAAAGTGCTTTATACGCTGTTATATATAATTAATGTTAGTTTGTTTTTCTTAATTGTTTTTGTTTGTGTGACAATAGAGGGATCTAACAGGAAGTAACAGTGATTTTTTTTAAGCATCAATACAACATTTTTAAAAGTAAAAATTTATTCAGCTTTATTCCATTCTTGTCAGAGTTGCCCGGTCTCTAGAGTGTCCAACTGGTCTATTTTAGCCCAGGATAATTACTGTTACAGCAACACTAGCTTGACCTAGAAATTTAATTTGAGCCAGGTTTTTTAATCTCCATCATGACATCACTTCAAGTGAACAATATTTTCCTTCTTAGGATCATTTTTAGAGCACTATATTAGGAGTTAGAGGTAACTGGTTTTCCAGGCCTCATCAGTAAAATAAAGATGTTGGTCTAGAAGATCTTTAAGGGTCCTTCCGGTGATCTAGAAACTCATTTTTTCCAAACTCGCTCTTCTCTGTCACCTTCCACATTACTATACAGACACCATTACTTTCTTTCCCAAGCCTTCCAGGTCCCTGCTGTAAGCTGCTGGTCTTTACCTCAAACTGGTCTTTTTGACCCTTTCCTTTCACTGCATATTTCTTTGAGTTCCTGCCCTTCATCCAAGGGTATACTAGTAAAAGTTTAACAACTGGGAAGCCCTAATGTATAGCAGTTGCTGATTTCCAAGGTATCAATGCTCCCAATGAAATTTTAACAATCAATTCTAGCCATTAGAGCTGGCTCTAGCACACCTCTGTGAAGGTTTCATCCCTAGTTTCATCTCACCCCTCCAGGCACAGGGTCTTTAGGCCCTCAAAGCACAAAGTAAGTCTCATGTGACCCTTTCAGGTGTTCCTAGACTCTAGAAAGTGGGATCTTTATGTGGAGGTCAACTTATACTATAAATTCTACCTACTTAATGAGATGCATGCATTCCAACCAAATGAATTTCTGTTAAATTATTAGGGAAGGAGGTACTATATAGTGCAAAGGACATTGGACTAAGAATTAGGAGACATGGCTTAAAATCCTCAGTCTGCTCCTGACTAGTCGTGACCTTGGAAAAGTCATTTAATTTATCTATCCCTTGATTTCTACATCTATTTAATAAGGAAGTTAGATTAGATGATCTCTCAGGTCTATCTTAGCTCTAAAAATCTGAGTCCTAGTTCCTGACTGACTTCCATTACATAATTTGAGATGCATTTCACTGGAAAAACAGCCAATATCCCATACGCCAAAAAGTCATAGCAATCCCTTTGCTCGAGTACCAAAACAATAAGAACAACAAAATCTTGTAAAAAGTTGTCCATCTGCTGGGCAAATTGTAGCACATGAATATAATGGAATGTTATTGTTCATCAAGAAACACATATGAGAGATATAGTGGACTTGTAGGAACATAGGAAGAAAAACATAGGAAGACTTCCTTAAACTGATGCAGAGTGAAAGGAGCAGAACCTAGAGAAATATATCTATGTGTTTGTTTATGTATGTGTGTGGTATTAGCCAGCTGTTTCAAAACTGTATGTCTCTAGAAACATTGAACAAACCTTTATTACTAAGGAAAAACTGAACCTTTCACCTCTCAGTTTAATGCATTTCTATCTATTCTCATTAAAGAATTTAGTAAGTAACAAACCATGTTGGTTTTACCGGATGAAAGAGGCCAGTAAAGTCAAGTTATGGAATAAAAAGAGAGACAGACAGACAGACAGACAGACAGACAGACAGACAGAGGGAGACATATATAATGACTATAACAAATGAAAACAACACTAAAAGGCACTTCTGATTCAGTCATTTGACTAGTGTCTAAGTGGCACTAAATGCCTACTATGTACCAGACACAGTGCTAGGCCCTAGGAATACAAAGGCAAAAGCAAAACGGTCCTTGCCCTCAAGGAGCTTATATTTTAATTAATTACATTGATCTCATTCTAGAACAGAGATAATGAAACACAGTTCTGCTATAATGTTAGTTTTGAAAAGGCAAATTTTTTCTAATGCAACTGATGTATTAGAGAACAATTTGAGTATGACATGAATTCCAAGTTTGTTTATGTCCATTTTCTTTGGTGAGGAAGAAAAAGAAAGCTAGAAACTGCACCACTTCACAAAAACTCACAAGCTGCATCCCTCCTGAGACCCACTTCCACAAGCAAATCTCAAATGTTTTTCAAGATATTCAAGGTATATGTTTATTGTACATCTTCTGGTGCAGTAGGAACTGTGCTAGAGAGGGCTAATAACGTACAGTATTCTGTCCCCCTTCCACCATTTCCCGTCCTGGTTTAGCCCTCTTGACGTTGTTAGTACTCCCTAGTGGGACCCAGGACACCATAGGCTGAGTAGCCTGCAGAAAGGGGAGTCAGTATTTATTGTGGTATTTATATATTTTTTAACCATTTAAAATGTATAAAACTATACCATCATTGTTTAGGTTCCTATTTGTTAAACAGATAATACACAGGAGGCATTGGAGGTTTTGGACTCTAGCCTCTAACAGGTTCCTTCTTGATCCGGTCAGACAGGAAAGAGACTTTCGAAGGGGTTAATAATAAGCTTTATTCTCTTCTAGTCTTCTCTAACACTGTATTGGTGATAACGGAAGCACCACAAACTCCTACAGCATTCTCTAATCACCCTTCTTGCAGGGGGTGGCAAGAAGTGGGGGGGGGGGCAACTACCCCTATGTCTCCATGGGGTCGACTGAGACAGGCACAACTTGTGCATTCAACCCTAAAGGGTTCCCCTAAATCCCCTCAAGCCTCAGTGAGGGCCGGTTGAGGCACACAGATTTCCCCCTCCCAAACCTTGCTGGTGGCCAGTCAAGGCACACAGCATTCCAGCTTGTGCATTCAACCATAAAGGTTTCCCAACTCACATAGCACATCAGACAAAGAAGGCATATTGCTAGCCATAGCCTCACAAGTTTACATCACCTCATCCCTATATCTCACTGCGCAGTCGCAGTGGATGTTTACAATTTCAGCACACATGTTTATATTACTTATCCTTATATAATGCTGCATAAGCATGGTGGAGATGTTTTGAACCATGAGGCTGGGAACTCATATCTAATACCTGGGAAACAGAGATTGTTATGGCCACAGATCCTGGGAAACTGAACTCTAAGAAACAATAACAAAAATCCACTTTACACACACTAAAATCCACCTTACTTACACTAAAATTCACCTTACTGACACTATTTCTCTTTTTTAATGTGCCACTGATGAAGCATGTGAGTGTTATGCCTCTAACCTAATTTTTCCCATAAGCTCTGTAGTTTTTATTGGGTAACTTTGCATAGCACAATGCTTTTGGGGGATGCATACATTGTGTTGTATCAGAACAGACTGTACTTCTCAAGAGAGAGATAGTAGGGAATGGGTGTGGAATGTGATGTACCTTTTCATAGTTGCTGTGTCTGCTGTTTTTACTTAACTATTTTTCTTTGCTTCAGGGGAAACTTCACAGGTGTGGGGAAAGGGGAGTGCATCCTGGTGAGTGACTATGGTGTAAAAAAAACATCAACTAGCTTTTAAAAATACTTAACCACTATAATAACTTGAAGTAATACAAAAAAACCTTTTAAAATCCAATTTACAGGAAAAATAGCTTTCTGTTTAATGAACAATAATACTCAAAATGCCAACAATAATTTTGTGCCATAGTTTAAATAAATTAATGAAAATATTGCATAATGCTGAATATTATTCCCAATATAGAGGTAGAAGTCCTCAAAGTTTCTAACAATTTGGTTGAGTTTTACTAGCTTTAAAATTCCTTTATACTTCTAACTTTACATTCACAGCCATTCTCTTAACTTTTTTTTGTTGTCGTTCCATAACTTGATTTTACTGGCCTCTTTCATCCAGTAAAACCTATATGGCTTGTTACTATATCCTTTGATGAAAGTAGATAGAAACCCATTAAACTAAGTGCTGAAAGGTTTAGTCTTTGCTTAGCAATGAAGGCTTGCTCCAGTGTCTGCAGGGACATATACTTTTCAAACAACTGGCTAATGCTGAAATCATTTTTTTAAAATTTTCATTCCTGAGCTCCAATCCAGCTCTAAAATCCATGATCTCCTAGATTTTGTCTCTAATCAGTGGACTAAAGGATTCCTACAGTACTCAACAAATATTTATTAATGAAGCTAGTAATTATGTGTGAAAAACCCAGAAAGATTGCAAGAATACAGAAAGATCTATGATTTCTTCAGAGGTGAGGAGCCTGTTGCCTCAGAGCCACATGTGGCCCTCTAGGTCCTCAAGTGTGGAAAGGGCTGCACTTGAGGACCTACAGGGCCACATGTGGCCTCAAGGCCACAGGTTCCCCACCCCTCTCTAGGTGTTGGAATACTCTCCAACAAGGAATATCCATAAGGAGCTACCCAAGGCATAGAAAATTTAACTTTCATCAGGGTTATATACCAAGTTTGAGAAGCAGACTTTGAACACAGGTTTTCCTGACTCCAAGCCCAAAACTCTATACTCTCTAAGAGGATTTAACACACAAACAAGTGGGTATTTGTTAAGCCTGTGTAAATTCTCTTTAGGTTTAGAGTATTAATCCTTAAGATGAGTTTGGGGTTTAAATCAAGGATTACATAAATTCAGTAGGATTACTTTCTCTCTCTCTCATCATCATCATCATATCCTATTATCATATCTTGTAGGTGACTCACACGTCTGGACAGATCCAGTATCAGTCTCTCTCCTGAACTTGAATCCTGTATCACCAACTGACTGTTGGGTACATTGGACATTTCAAACTTGGATGTCTAGGAGACAACTCAGTCTTCAACATGTTCAAAACAGAAATCTATCTTTCCTCCCTATAAAATTATCCCTCTTCCAACCTTCCTTATTTCTATATGGACACCACCATTCTTCTAGTATCTCATGTTCATAACCTTGGTGTCATTCTATATATGTGATATATATACATGTGTGTGTGCGTGTGTATGTATATATATATATATATATGTATATATGACAGTAAAGTAGGGGAGGAGGAAGGCACTACTGCCTGAGAATCTCAGGAACATCTTTTAGAAGATTTAGCTGAGCAATGCAGGCAAGGAGCTTACAATTCATTGTAACTCTTTTGACAGAGGATCTTGCAGAACTAAAGGTCCAGGTTTACTTTAGGAAATTTCTCATTTATTTAGTTCAAAGCCGCCACCAAAAAATTACGGGAAAATTTGTACCTGATACCACTCAAATGCGCTGACACCAGCTCAATTTTCAAGATTCGGCTTAGAAGAATTAGCACAGGGAAGTTGCATCAAATAGCTGATGACAATGAAACTGAGCTCACCACAAACAGAGCTCTTGGGAAATGAAGACCGCCTCCCCTGCCTCTTGTAAGTGCCCTTTCCAAAATCTGCATACAGCCTCAGTCACAGATAAGCAGGCATCAGGTGTCACTCCTTTTCATGGCCTCCTAGCTTTGATTAACTCTCTGTGGGTCTCTGGCATAGATGAGGCTGCTGCTAGAACAGATCTTTTGAGGTTGTTGGGCAACATCTTCTGCAAAGGAGAAGGTCTCCAGGGTTCCACTGTGTGGAAAAGAAGCACAGTTCCTCCTTTGTCCCAACTGAACCTATAGGTTGCCAGCCTAGGAACACTTTATCATTGAAACTACTTTCCTTTACTCCTGGGTACATCTTGCCTCACAAAAACTTGCCAGGGAAGTAGGAAAGCCATTTTCTATTCATTACTATTTTGGTTACCACCTCCCCTCAGACCTAGTGGAGATAGCTTAGGACTCTGAGCCCAAGATCCTTGGGAATAGCCATGCTTCCAGCCCAGTGTCTGCAGCCATCATCCTGGGAAGATGCAGCCTGGCACCTGCTCCTGCAGATGCTAAAGCCAAAGCTACTGAAGATCCAGGAAAGAAAGTACTTGGTACCAAAATCTTTGACACTGTTAAATGGTTCAGCATCTGAAGCAGATATAGAAATGACATTAAAGGAGAGCCATTGTCCTCTGCTTGGCTGCTGTCCCTAAGGATCATGGGGCCTACCATCTGACTTGGAGCTAAAACCTTTCTTATGTGTTATTTCCTCCATTAAAATGTGAGCTTCTTGCAGGCGGGGATTGTCCTACTTGTCCATTTGTGTCCCCCATGCTTAGCATAGTGCCTTACATACAACATTTATTAAAAATGCTTCTTCATTCATTCCCAGGAATCGCAGTAACCAACACCAGATTCAGAAATGGTGACCACAAATCTCAAAGTTCTTTCTCCCTCTGATGCATTGGAAGAGTCATTCCCCAGGGAGCACTCTTAGAGTTAAGAAAATTACTTATCACTAGTGTTTGGATCTGGAGTATGGTTTGACAGATTTATCCTGAGCATGACGGTCCTTTCTTCACTTCTTGAATCACCCTTGTGGTACGAATTTCATTTTCAAATGTTCAGCCAGTGCCAAGTCTTCAAGTCTTTCCTTTTCATTGATGGTGAATTTAGAAAGGGCAGTCACTTCTTCCTCTGTAGGCAGCAGCTCTGCTTCTAGAGGTCTGGAATGGATATTTTGGTCTTTTCTAAGATATTGGACAAGAATTGCCTTTGGAGTTGGAGAAACCTCAGCCTCCTGTTCTGAGCTTTCTTTTGGAGACTCCTCTGTCTCACGTATCTCTTCCAGCTTTTTGTATGCCATGTCCCCAAAGGTCTTCTCCCATCCGCTCATGTTATAGTTCTTTCTGTCCACGTCTAGCTTATACTCATACAGGTTTTTTGTATCTTCCATTGTCAACAAGGTAACTTCTCTTCCTTTCATCTCAGAAAGGAAGACATTACACATAGTAACCCAATCCATTCAGGAGTTGAAAAAGCTCCCCAGTTTCTCCATAATTATCATCTGCCCTTTAAATCCTATAGATTCTCACTGTATAATGCTAAGTGGCTGGGATTATTAAAATCGCAGGAAAAATCTTACTTTAAGGAAAGGAGTCAGGGAATTGGAAAAAGTCAATATGCATTTCCTAAAGGTACATGTCTCCTTCAGTTGTGGACAAAGAAGAAACAGTCAGCATTTACAATGACCACATGAACGGGGAGATGATTATTCTAATATGATGTAGGGGGGAAAAAGGCCACAGGAGAGGTACATTTCAGCAAAGTATAGTTCAGACAAGAAAGAAATCACTTCTGATGGGATATTCTGATTGTTCCTATTTCTTCTTCATGGAAGAGGAAATATTTGAACTGGGTCTTGAAAGATGAGTAGGTTTTTAACAGGCAGAGGTAGGATGGCAAGCAGGGAGAATGGAATCACAAAGATAGGAAAGCACAGGCTATGTTTGAGGAGCCAGTTTGACTGGAATGTAAGGGGCTAGGGAAGTGATTAGTGGGAAGAAAGGTTGGGGCCAGATTGTAGTGAGCATTGAATCTGGTCTTTATTCCTTGGACAAGAGGGAGAAACTAAGGGTTTTAGAGCATTAATGTGACCTAGTCAGAGTTGTTCTTTCAGAAAATTTCTGTGTCGTCAATGCCTAAGAGAAATTAGAGGAAGTAATGATCAAGTGACGGTGCCAGTTAAGAGACTGTTGTAACAGTCTAGGCCACAACGACTACCACCACCACCACTACTAACTACTACTACTACTACTACTACTACTACTACTACTACTACTACTACTACTACTACTACTATATAGGTAGTAAAAAGTATTATTCTTCACATTTTATAGAAGTAGAAACTGAGACTTGTGGAGTTTAAGTGAATTAACCAAAGCTTGAAAATTAGTATAGAAACTCACATTCAGGTCCTCTGACTCCAAAACTGCCCTTCTTTCTATTCTACTTCATTGCCTTCCTAGAACTAATGAGAGTATAATCTAGGATATGATAATGGAAAGGAAGGGATAGATTGCAGACACATTCTAGATCATTGAATCAATATGTAAAGGATTCTCCTAGTTCTTGTCCTTAGGCCTCGGTTATCTGCAGTGAATTCCTTAAGACCATTAACTTCTTCTGTCAAAGTGAGAGCAAGAAAACCCCGGGCCTCTTTTAGAAAATAGCATGGGGGTAAGGGAAAGAAAACTGAACCTGGAAGCAGGAGGCCTGGACTAGAAGCCTGACTCAGACATTTGCTAGCTGTGTGGTCTCAGACAAATCACCTAAACTCTTTGGGATTTAGTTTCTTCATCTGTAAAGTGGGGATAACATTTGTAGTAGTTCATGAGGAAACTTAAAAACTTTAAAGCACTCTGTAGATGTGAGTTGCTTTTGGTTTATTTTTTTTAACTTGTAATCATTATTAAACCTCTTTGATCCCTTAACTTCAACTAGAGGGGTTGAGCCTCCCTGGACTTTCTTGATTGAGGAGTTTGCTTGACAGTCTGAGTTCACCCAAATTCTACTTAGTTATCTTCAGTCCTCTAACTTTCTCAGTCCTCCATCTCCATACATTCATCATGACCAGAACATTTATTTTACTTATTAACAGGGAGAAAGAAGATATAGAAATTTAGAAATAATAAAAAAGGAAAAGGTAATTGGATTTGTGTAAAAAAAAAAACAAATCCATCTTGTCTCTGACTAAATAGTCCTATACTATCTTGGACTAAGGTTTCCTTTTGGCTTAGCCTGGCTATCCTGATTTTCCATGGTCTCACTGTCTCCACTCTGTTAATCTACCCAGATAAGAACGTAGTCTTCATCTTAGGACACCAATACAGGACTATGAGATCAGGTCTTTTCGTTTGGGAGAGGAAGGAGAACATAAAAATAGACACAGCTCTGCTGATTGATGAATATCCATGAGTACAGCCCTAACTCAGAGGAATTCTACCAGCCCTCTGTTTAGCCTCATTTGATTTATTTCTGATGTGTATTTAAATGTAGGACAGATATACATATGTAAGACAGGTTTGTGGCACATATCTTTATCTGTATCCATATCTAACATTTGGAAGACGAAAGAGAGAAGTAGATATCCCCTCCCCCCCACACACACCCCACAGATGGTGTTGAGTAAAATTATACAGGCATGTAGAGTATCCTGAGGAAATGTACAAAAGCAGAAAAGGAAGAAAGGACTGAGAGACATATGTTTTCACTTTATAAGAGCAAAGGGGGTAAACTGAGGAATGAAGAGGAGATAATGACCAGATGCAAGAGTTTTGTAGAGATGCGGGGGGGGGGTGCGGGGGGGGGGAGATAGGAAAGACAAAGGAAGAGAGATTATATGAAGTCTGAAATATTGAGGCTGCATCATCACCTTGGCTCTTATCACTGTAATTCATGAATAATGTAAGACTCCTTCCTAGATCTAATTCTAACCTTGGGAATGAATCAGCCCTCCTTCTTAAATGTTTCTAAGGTATTAGGGTTAGGCAAGTGTCTATCTTTGTAGGAAATAAGTAGACATTTTATATCTTATGCCACTAAAGACCATATTATTATAGTTATCTTGTTCAAAGGAGCACCTTTAAATTTTAGTTATGTGACAAAGGTCTCCTATATAACCTCACAAAACAGGAAAAGAAGCTAGAGTGAACATGAGCCTGCTGGAGGCTTGGCTTGAGACCTGGCTAATCTAGATCATCTTAAGGACAATTTTAGATAACACTGGAAGAGGAACAACAAATAGAATTGAAATGGGATAGATCTTAAATTTCTTCTGTCATCTTCTTTCATTTTATGAAGAAAGTAGAACCGCCACATTAGGACTCAACCACTTCAGTTCTAGATTTAGATCAGTTCTAGATCTATTAAGCCTGAAAGAGTGACAGGGTCTGACCAAATACATATGGAAGATATTTACCAGACAGATTTTAAAGGAATGAATTTTCAGGCTATCACAAAGAGAAGATTATGTTAAAAGAAAGAAGAAGGAAGGATAGTGGATAATGCTTTTTTTTTTAAGGTAACCAAGAAGACATCAGTAACTACCAACACACAGGCTTACTTTTTCAATCACTGAATAATCTTTAAGAGAATGGTCTCTGCTTTTGTAGAATAGCCCTAACTCTCTACTCTCCATGGGTTCTCTTTTCTCTTGGGCTGAAGCTGACTCACTCACCCTACCTGTATCCATCGGCTAGATCCTCTATGGGCAATTTACAGAAAGACGTGGCCAAGAATTGCTGAAGGTGAGAAGGCATTGACAATTTGTAACCAATCCTGGTTCAGGGAATGCATACGCTGATGAGATCACAGATCTTTTGAAGTTATGAGGTGTAGGAGTCTCCAGAAGTTATATGAGGCCCTACATGGCAAGGACTAAAGGCTTCCTCAGGAAATTTCACATTAAGGGCCCAATTTGGAAAACTCTTTTTTTACTTAATGATGTGGAGAATTGTATTAAATTTCATTAAATTTTATTAAATTCATAATATTGGGAAGCAGGATGATATAGCAGACGCAGCCAGGTGGTACAGTGGGTAGAGTATTGGACCTGGAGTCACAAAGACCTCAGTTTAAATCCCAGTTCAGACACTGAATAGCTGTGATCCTGGGCAAGTCCCTTAATCTATGTTTTCCTCTTTAAAATGGGGATAATGACAGCACCTACCTACCTACTGGGGTTGTTGTGAGGGTAGAATGAGATAATATTTATAAAGAGTTTTGGAAACCTTAAAGTGTTACATAAAGGCTAGCAGACAGAGTTTTGGACTTAGAAGGACTTTGGTTCTTCTATCTTACTATTTGTGCGACCCTGGGCCATTCACTTACCCCTCTGAGCCTCACATACTTCTCTAGGATGATAAGTTATAGATACATTACTATCTGCATCAGTAGAGTTAGCTCCCACATTGGGAGATGCCAAACAGATCAAATCACAGATCCTTGAGATGCCGATGTAATGTATATTGTATGGGTTTTATATATCTATTGTTTATAATTACTTACTTAGGTCTTATCTTAAGAAATCAGTGCGGTTTCCTAGCAGTCAGGTTCCCTGTCAACTGCTAGATGAGCCGACTCTAATGAGTTATTCTATTGTTTTAAGAAAAGCATCTTAGGTATGCCTGAGCAAGCCTAGGCACAACTCTAAGGAGAATCCTGAGAGCTGGAGCCACGTCATATCCTCACTCAAAAGTTCTTCTAAGTGCACCAAACAACTAGAAGGACAAAGAGGAAAATGATGGACAGGCTTTGAAGATGTCTGTTCTGTCCATCAGCACACACAGGCTTGAGGAGCTCTGTGATGGCAGAAGGCTCACAGCCGCTTACTGTGTAGTTAATTACTCCCTGTACTGAAAAAGAGTGTTAGGGCAACCACTCGGGGGTTGGGGCATTGTTAGAAGTTGGACTCTGGTAGTTAATAAATGGAATCTGGGTGTGCAGAGATGGGAGGATATGTAAAAAGAGTGACATAAAAGTTAATAGGAAGAAAGATTAATAAAAAGCTGAGGGACCTGAGTTAGTCCAAGTTGTGGGTAGTCATCTTATCTGGGTGTGGATCCTTGGAGAGTATGGATTATATCCCCCTTGACCAAATCTCCGTTCTGGAACCATGAGAGTGATTTATATGCAAAGGGGCTGACATAGGCAAGTGTCTCCCCAAAATGATTTTAGAATCAAAATGAAAATTAAATAAAAATTAAAATCCCCTCAAAAATGATTTTTTTTGAAAATTTTAGAATAGACAAAGCCTTTGCTAATGTAGGTAGTTATCTGATTGCCATTATTCTCAGAACCCAATATTTTCTGCATTGGAAAAGAGAGTTCCCAGAGCTGAGCTGGGGAAGATTCAAGGGACCAAGAACAAAGTGAATGATTGAGCTACAGAGAATATATGAGTAAGTCCATGTCATAATGTTCCTCTCCCCCGACACTACAAAAGAATGAGTAAACAGAGTTGGAAGCCCAGGGAATAGTTATGAGGGCTACAGAGGCTCGTATGCAGGGATGTGCTGGAGCCAACTCTAACCTGCCAATAAGAGTCATTGTTAAATTTTCAGTGTGAGAATTTGCACCTCAAAAATCAGCAGTTACTATAAATTAGGTAATTTTTGATTGTCTAGATAATCAAGAAAAAGTTCATAATGCAAATTAAACTTAAAAAGGTATGTGCATACATCCCCACACATAGCCAAGAGTCTAGTGGTCAAACATTTACCAGCACACCCCTTTATCCCTTTACAAACATTGCTTGAGCTCAGCAGAAGTCAGTCTATCAGCCAGTCAACATTTACTGAGTACCAACTATGTGCCAGACAGCAAAAGGTTTAGGAAATGAACTTGTCATAGGATTGTAAACCTAGTGACTAGAGGCTAAGTAATAATAATAATGAGGATGATGATAATGATAATAGGCACTTATATAGTGCTTTGGGGCAGCTAGGTGGCACAATGGATAGAGTGCTAGAACTGGGATCAGGAAGATCTAAAGTCAAATCCAGACTCAGACATGTACAAGCTGTGTGACCCTAGGCTAGTCATTTAACCCTGTTTGCCTCAGTTTCCTCATCTGTAAAATGAACTGGAGAAAGAAATGGCAAAATACTTCAGTATCTTTTCCAAGAACACTCCAAAGGGGCAAAGAGTCTGACATAACTGAAGACAACTAAACAAGAAAAATATAGTGTTTCAAGGTTTCCAAAGAGTTTTGTATCTATTATCTCATTTGAAACTCATAAAGCCTCTGCTTTTGTGGAAACTTGTAGATAAGTAGAGGTTCTGAGAGCAAAGTACTTAGACTTACTTTCCCATTAATTTTTCAGGAGAAGCTAGAGTTGACCTCAGGCTATAGGGACAGGCAATTAAACCTAGAGTCCGTGGGGCTGAGGACACTGCATATAAGCAGATCTTTTAGCAGTGATGCTACAAAATAAAAGACACCTGGTGTTTCAGTGTGGTGTTCAGAGTTATCTGGTGCATCTGTTATTTTGGAGACAAGTAATAGATGATGACGATTTCTGCTTTGAAATACAAACAGCAATGAGTGAAAGACTCAAAGAGGTCATAACTGTTCATTACTTCCTGGGCTGTGAAATAGTTTCCAAAGATACCCTTGATGGGGGCGATCATGGTTTGGCATGGCGGCCAAGCTATATCTTCCCAGATGTTTGTGATACAATGACATCAGTCGCTTAGCAACTGTGTTTGTTTGTGACAAAGCAGAGAGTGGACTTTTCAGTGATGTGGCTTTAGCAGTGGGTTTAGCACAATTAGAGGTACTGAGAAGGAATTTTCAGTTTTTCAGCGTCAATGGATATATACAGGAAAGATCAGCAGGAATCAAGTTGAGTGTGCCCAGTGGGGAAAACTACAATTTGGGAGGAGGTTTGGGCAGAATGCATATTTGGGCTGGCAGAAGCTGGTGTACCTCCGTGATATTTCCAGTCTTGATATTATATGCAACTTTGGGTTCCAGTGTCCTCCCAAGCAAAAACATCAGCATTTAGGGAGAAATGGAGAGAGAACCTTGGTAGATATAGATATCTGACTGGCAAAATTCTCAAAATGTTCTCGTGGGGAAAAGCCTTTGGATCCAAGGTGTTTGTGTGTAGGGGAGGGGAAGGGTCACCAGCATGTGGCAGCAAGGAGAGCTGTTGTTATACATCCGATCCCACCAATGTAAAAAGAACATATTTACATACTTTAAATACATGGAGTGGAAAATTAATGGCTGTGAACAGCTGTGTGAACCCTCAGTCTCCTCTACTCAGCTGTCTGCTTTTCTCTGAGATTCCAGACTTTAACAGTGGCTGTATTTTCCCAGTCAGTTTGATTTTTAGTTAAGGAGCAGAAAGAAAGCAAAGTTGCTGCTTACCTCTAAAGTTAACACATGTTTCCTGAATGCTTAGTATCAATCAGCAAATTTTTATATTAAAGGAAATGTGGTATAGGGTCTATAGGAAATACAGAGATAAAGGAACTTATACTTTCATAGAGAAATATTGTGCCTACTATATGTCAGGCCCCAAGAATAGAGGCAGGTCGAATACAAGGAAGAATTTAACATATTCTGTGAGAAAAGCACTAAGTATTATGGAAATTTAAAGAAAAGAGAAATCACATCCTGTCGGATGAATCAAGAAAGGAAGACTTCATCGAGCAGATGACATTGCATATGGGCCTTGAATGAAAACTAGGATTTCAATTGCAGGGATGAGTGGTAGGTTAGGACAGGGAGAGAAAAGGATGTTGCATGATTACAGACACATGGTATCTGTGATGACTCACTTCGATAGACTTGGTTCCTCTCAGCGATACAAGATTCAAAGACAGCTCCAAAAGACTCATGATGGAAAAAGCTACGCACATCCAGAGAAAGAATTATAGAGTCTGAATGCAGATTGAGGCAAACTATTTGCTCTCTTTTTTTCCTTCTTTTAGAGGTTTTGTTTCTTCTTTCTCATGATTCATTCCATTGGTTATAATTCTTCTTTACAACTTGACTATTGTGTAAATAAGTTTAATGTGAAGATATGTATATATATATATACATACATATATATAGAACCTATATTGGATTATGTGCTATCTTGGAGGGGAGGGGGAGGAGAAGGAGGAGGAGAAAATGTGGAATTCAAAAACTTGTGGAACTGAGTATTGTAAACTAAAAAATTAAAAAATAAATTTAAAAAAAAGAAAAGGATGTTGCAGGTGAAGAGGGCTGAGTGAACAAAGTCTAGAAATGGGAAAGTAAGGCACATGTTGAGGAAACATTGAGTTATACAGTTTGCAGTATAGAGAATAGGAACACAGGAATGTAAGAATATAGGAATAGGTATTATTTCATTCTTAGATTTGTTTTCCCAGAGCCTTGCACAGTGCCTGGCACATAGTAGGCACTTACTAAAAACACTTGTTGATTGATGTAGAGGAGTAATGAAAGATGGGGATAAGTTGGGACCATGTTGTGGAGAGGTTTGGAGAATTTATATTTAATCTCATAGGCAAAATGGAGAGTTATTGAAGTATTTTCAAATGGGGAAGGACACAATTAGAACTTGCGATAAGACATTATCTACCAGGGTTCTTCCTCCCCACACCACAGTGGGTTTGACTGGTTTTTCCTTGAAACACACACAAGAGATATCTCTAGGATTAAATGACCCAGAGTGCAAGGCTCATAATGTACCTCCCTTCATGTAACTTCCTGCTAACTTCTGGTCACAGTGACATGACATTCTCATCACCTAAGCCCATAAAAGGCCCTGCCATGTGGAAGCAGGACCCTTCATATTTGATAGATGTCCTAAGAAAGTAAGTCACCTTACCCTGCAATGCTAACTAGATGTGTTTCCACAGAAATTAGGCGGGCCATGTCTACCAAAGCCAAATGCTTCAGGATCCTTTCTATGTTATAGCTAAATATGATTCCTTTTGTTAACTTTGAATAACCTACAAATGTGTCATCTCTATTCAATGCTGAACCCAACCTTACAAGGGAATGGGCCAGAATCATCAGGCCCATTCATTCTAGAGCCGTACCTTAGGAAGCTGTACTGGGTAATAGGAAGAATGGCTGGCATTCACATAACAGTTTAAGGTTTAAAAAGTAATCATAGGTGTCATCTTATTTGATCATCACAGCAGTCCTGTGAGGTGGGTGCTGCAGGTGTTATAATCCCCATACTGCAAACAGACAAGCTGAGTCTCAGCGAGGCTAAGAGAATTGCTCAGGCAGGATCACGTAACCATTAAGTGTCAGGTAAAATTTGAATTTAGGTACATCCTGACTCCCAGTACTCTTTCTAAGGCCTTGGAAAACTGGAAAGCATACTTTCCAATTCAAGTTCCAGAAATCTTTCTGCTATGTTACCCGAAAGCACTCAATAAGACAATGGTTTCTTACTAGAAAACTACTCTGGGGAAACCCCTAACCCAAATCATTGCATCTTGGCAACCAGAGAAACTTTAAAAATTTTTTCTTTTTTTCTTTTTGGTCACGTTTAAAGTTCTGAACTGCCTCCCTCTCTCCCCACTCTGCACTAGAGAAGGCCACCATTCGATATATATATCAAATGTATATGTAAAATCATATTATATATACTTCTCTTTATCAGTTCTTTCTCTAGAGGTGGATAGCATCTTCCTTCCTAGGTCCTTTGTTATTTATTTGAGTACTTACAATAGAACAATTTAGGTGTTCACAGTTGTTCTTTGAATGATATTGCTGTTACTGTATACAACATCCTCTTGGTTCATTTATTTCATGCAAGTCTTTCCACGTTTTTCTAAAATCAATCAGCTCATCATTTCTTGCAGCACAGTAATATTCCATCATATGGAAACTTCAAAGAAATAAAATACGACAGGAAATTTTTTTAAAAAGAATAAAAACATGAAGATTTCACTGCAGTGTTCTCTAGTATAGGTAAGGAGGTAGAGGTGAAGAGAAGAAACCTGATCTAAATGCAAACACATACTCACACAATCTATGCTATAATAAAATTACAAATAACAGAAATAATATATTTATTGCAGTTGTACAAAGAAGGAAAATTAATATCTATAGGAATTATAGAAGACAAAATAGATTGATTTGATTATGTAGCATCACCTCTGTGACCATTCAGCCAACTTACATTCACAGGTTGGGATCACCAGATAGCAGCTGACCATTTACTCCCTTCACAGAGCTGGGGCATTCTTGATGGAATGAGTTTCTAGTGCTATTGCTCTTGAGCCCCCACTAGAATGGTCCTAGCAAATAATCAGACAATCAGCTTTTAAAAAAGGAATTTACAAAAAAAATTTAAAAATTTAAAAAAGGAATTTACTTAGAAAGTAAAACAAAAATACTTGATATAAAACTTTTCCCTCAAACCATAGGTACATTCTCCCCTTGTACAACAAAGTCTCTAGTGATAGTGGGCACTAACATAAAATATAATGGTGAGAGGCACACATGTAGGGAACACAGAAAATGAATGCTTCCAACTCCTGGCCCTAAAAGTCTTTTTTTTCTTTGTGGACTCCCCATGAAGTTCATCTGTGGGTCATAGTGTCAGTGGCATGGACTTTTCTGGCATGCTCCCTTTCCTATTGCCCACAGGCTTTTGGCTGAGTTTTTTTGTGTAGTTCTGTGGTAGACAAAGTCACTTACTGAAGTTTTCTTTGAATTTCTTAATCATTATTTTGTATGTTTTTTAAAAAATATTCCTGCTTGGAGTAGGTGTGTGGAACTAGCTTGATTGCCTCTGAGTCTCTAATAATCAGAAAATGAAAATTAAAACATCTATAAGATACCACCTTTTATTTTTATTGGTCTAGAACTGTGATTTCATCCCTCTGTTATCTAGGCCTGCCTGATTAGCCTTGCTTGACAACACATCAATTATCAATTGATGCATTGTTTTATTTTAAAGGAGAGCAATCATTCACCTCTCCCCTACTCATTTCAGCCCAGAGACATAGATAAGTTTCAGAAAGGTGGGTCCCAAACATAGTACTAGCTTGAGGATTGAATTTTCTGTGGCAACCTCTTACTAGTTGAGATGCTGTCATTATCAGGAAGAATATGTTATAATCTCTGAAATTTTTTTTTGGGGGGTGGTACTCCAAGGCATTACCCTAGCAGCATTGATGAAGATGGTCCCAACTCTCCAGGCTGGTGGGCAATCTGACTACAATCCCAGGAGAGGCTCTAAAACAGCCTCTCCATTTAGTACAGAGTCAAAAGAACTACTACCAGAGGGCCCCTCTATAAGGCAAGAATGAGCCTGTGCCAGGGCTTGAACTGCCGCATAGCTAGTTTCAGAGCCCACGCCCCATATGCTTCACTTCTCTCTAAACCTCTCTGAGTTGAGAAGCATCTTCTATTGAAGTTAGGGAGAAAAAGAGACTGAATAAGTCTCTTCTTGGACAGCTAGGAGATTCAGTGAATGGCACCCTGGGTCAGGAAGGCACTTACTGCTTTTGTAACCTTGGATAACTCTTCCTGTCCACAACTGTAAACCAAGGATAATAATAGCACCTATCTCCCAGGGTTGTTCTGGGGATCACATGCAAGAATATGTGTAAAGTGCCTGGCACATAGTAGGCATTATATAAATGCTAAGTTGGCTATTAGTATTGTTAGCCAGAGGGGCTGATGCCCTTGGCACCTCCCTAGCTCAGTGCTCAGTGCGTGGCATAGAGCTTTGCAAGTAGGGAGAGCTTAAAAACTTCCAGTTGAATAAAACAATATCTCCTCTCCTTTTAAGTATTTTTGTGTTAAGAAAAAAATTAGCATGATCTTTGATCAGTGGGGTGAAATATGAGAGTCCTTGAGCCAGCTTGCATTTGTCTCCTGAGGTATAGAGGTTCCTAACTTTTGGAGGACGGCCACCTGCTCTGTTTTCTGCTCTATCGGGTGACAGTGCAAGTGGAGAGTGTCCTAAAAAAAATCTGGCATGGGTATCAGAAGGGCCAATACCTATGTCTCCTGCCAGCAAATTAAATGTAAATCACCCCTACTTAGTGCGGTTGGTTTGTGATTACCTGGACATTCCTGGGAAATCACAGAAAAGGAAGGAGAGGCATTGCTGGGTTCCTGTGTTCTAACATGAAGAGCTCGGGCTCTAGGTCTTTCCTATAGAGTTGACAAAAACACCAAAGCTAATCACAGGCAGAAGCTCTCCACTTTTTTTCTGGCTGGATTAAGAAAGACTCACATCGATCAGACAAGTGAGGGAAAGGCAGATGCATTTCTAACTCTGCAAAATAACTTGCTTCAGGACAACCAAAGTACAAGTAAGTAACTGCCTTATCTGACTGCTGGCTCTCGGCCAGGAGAGAGCAGTTTATCTCTTAGGCCCGTTTTCCTAATGGGGCCCAGGGAGTGCATTCGCCTTAGGATGAGTTTGGATTTTTACTTTCATTTTTCCCCCCTTGAGGATGGAAAGGATTAGAAGAGTGAATATTTCAAGTCACAGATACCCTGGGATATGAAGCCATTAGGGAAGAGAGGATATCACACCAGCCCTAGCTTTAGGAAGCAGCTGCCACCATAATTGGAAAGAGAAACTAGGAGGCTGGTGATAAATCGTGGAACCATGTGACTTTAGAGTTGAATGGGACTTAGAGATCATCTGGTCCAGGGGTGCTTAACTGTTTTTATGGACCCCTTAGGCAGTTTGGGGAAACCTATGGACTCCTTAGGATAATATTTTTAAATGCACGAAATATAATACACAAGATTACAAAAGAAACCAGTTATAATGAAATATAATTGTATATACATATGCATAAACACACATATAAATATATTTATATATGTATCTCCTTTCCAAGGTCCATTAGTATGGGTAAGCCTCTCACTGACTCTACCCTGCCCTGCATGCAGCACCGCTCATCAATTTCCACCAATGGTTCATTAAGTTCAAGGACTCCAGGTTAAGAACCACTGATCTTTAGTTGAAAAAACTTAAACCCAGAGAGTTCTTAAAATGGGCCAAGGTCATGCAGGAAATGAGTAATAATAATATAGCTAACATGTATGGCACCAACTATGTTCAAGGTACTGTGCTAAGCGCTTTATAATTTTTGTCTCATTCGATTCTCACGACAACCCTAGGAGGTAGGTATTTATTATTGTCCCCATTTTGTAGATTAGCAAACTGGGGCAAAAAGAGATTATGTGGCCAGTAAGTGTCTAAGGCCACATTTGAAGTCAGGTTTTTCTGACTCTCTGGCCAGCACTCTAACCACTCTACTACCTAGCTACAGTCAGGACCTGAATCCAGGTTGTCTGACTACTATCTAACGCAAATCTAACGCTATGGCAAATTGTGCAAGAGGACGAAGGGGAGGGAGGGAGAGAAGCAGTCAATGTGTTGAACTCTATGCTATAAAAAGGAGAAGGTAAAAAGGTGAGAAGAAAAAAGAAGGCAGGGCTGTTCCATAGAAAGGAGCACTTCTCAAGTAGGTAAGTAAACCTGTAACATCTATGAGCCAGACTCTGTGCTTAGCACTGGAGATACAAAAAATATGGTGAAAATAGTCTCTTCCCTTTGCTGTCCTCTAGCCTGGATAAAAATGAAGGAAATGAAAGGGAGAAAAATTAAAGAAATAAAGAAAAAAGAGTAAGAAGGGCTTGCTGATTTATGGGGGAGGGAACTGATTACTCCAGAGTCCATCCTTCTGCATCTCAGTCAACCAATGACTAGGTGACAGACCCAGTCACTAGGGACCAAGCAAAGAATTTCCCTATGGCCTCTCATCCAGAAGCTAGGGCCACCTGTCTATGATTATGAACAGACTTCTCTTTGGATAAATGTCTCTATATCATAATATCATCAAGTGGATTGGAGGAATCCATCAAATTGATTCTTTAAACAAACCCTATTATAAGGAGAAAGGAGATGGAAGGAAAAAAGGCAAATGAGATGAAAAGAATCAGGAAAATATTGGGGAGCATTATAAGAGGCCACAATTATGGTGGCATGCTACAATGTAAAACATTATTACTATCCTCACAACCATCATCTGGAAAAGTAGCTCTGGTGGAGAAGGGGTCAACCAATCCCACCAACTTCCAATTAACTAATTCACACTCAAAGGATGAGAAGGCCAGAACCACATGTGAGACATGTCAGAACACCACCCCCACCTTGACTGTCATCTCCCCTCCCCTGATGGAGACAGGCCAGGACCTAAGAACCTCGGGAATAGCAATGCTTCCATCCCAGCCACTGTAGCCATCATCCTTGGAAGGAACCCTTGTGGAGATGCAGCCCAGCAACTGCTCCCACAGGTGACGTAGCCACATCTATTGAATTCTCAGAAAAGAAGGTTCTTGCTGCCAAAGTGCTTGGCATTGTCAATGTCAATGTTCAATGTCAGAGACCGTGCTTAGTTAGACACAGTGCCTGGCACATAGTAGGTGCTTACTAATTGTGTATTGACTGACATAATTTTATTAGTGTAAGAATATTTGGGATAATAATTTTATTCTTCTTCTTAAAAAGAGACATTACCATCTGCTTTGCCACTGTACCCTAAGGACCATGGGGCCTTTCCATCTGACTTGCAGCTGAAACCTTGCCCAGGTGTCATCTCTCCCACTAGAATGTGAACTCCTTGAAAGCAGGAACTGTCTTACTTTCCTATTTGTATTCCCAACACTTAGCACAGTGCAATGTACCAAATGTTTCATTTGTTTGTTCAAAATTGTTCATGAGATTGGAAGGGGAGGTACCCAAAGGAAGTATTAAAGTCAAAGCATGGAGAGTTCACCTTGGAGCAGATTTTCCACACCACAGACAATACTCATAACAAGAGCCACCTTCTGCATGGACCTTTCCCCATCTCTACCACTTTACTTCCTTCCCCTATAAA
Organism: Phalanger gymnotis; assembly: GCA_028646595.1. Classification (NCBI taxonomy): domain Eukaryota; kingdom Metazoa; phylum Chordata; class Mammalia; order Diprotodontia; family Phalangeridae; genus Phalanger; species Phalanger gymnotis. Next base: position 546,017,373 of record CM053622.1, read on the forward strand.
ATTACTTTGTATTTACTCTGTGTGTGTCTTGTGTAGACATACACATGATGTCTCCTCCCGTTAGAATATAAGTTTCTTGAAGGCAGAGACCCTTTCTTTGTATCCCTAATTCTTAGTAGGGGGCCATCACCAGACCTCCTGACCATGACTCTGGAGGATAGTGAGGCTGATGACTACATAGCCCTGTCTCACTTAAATCCAATTCATTTGCAAGTCAAGACATCACCCTCCTGATGTCATTGGTCCTCTTTGAGAAAGAAGGACGAACAATAACAGTCCTTAGCAGCATCTGGCTCACAGTAAGTGCTTAATAAATGCTTGTTGGGTGCAGCTAGGTGGCTCAGTGAGTAGAGCACCAGCCCTGGAGTCAGGAAGACCTGAGTTCAAATCTGGCCTCAGACACTTGACCTAGCTATGTCACCTAGGGTAAATCACTTAACCCCAACTGCCTTGCCTTCGCCCCTCCAAAAAAAAATGCTTGTTGATTAATTGATTGAACATTAGTGTGTAAGGAATTCTAGTCTAGGGGTAGGGCGGGGCAGGGGAAAGGTGGTTAACTAGGCAAACTCCATCTACCTGTTCCATTCCTCCTCCTCCTCCTCTATGTTTTCTCTTTTATTTAGGCATCTAGATTGTTCTTTCTTCGGGGGAGAATAAAGTGACAAGTCTCAATGCACTGCATTTTGTTGGAGGAAAATTATAATTTTCATCCATGTTGTTGAGTCATCTCAGACTCTTCAAGACCCCGTTTGAGGTTTTCTTGGCAAAAATACTGGAGTGATTTGACATTTCCTTCCCCAGCTCATTTTACAGATAAGAAACTGATATAAACAGGGTTAAGTGATTTGCCCAGGGTCACACACATAGTGAGGTCAAATTTGAACTCAGGTCCTTCTGATTTCAGGACTGGCACTCTATCCACCGTGCCACCTAGCTGCCATAATTGTCCTAACTCGAGGTTGTGGTTGGTAAAAGAGAATATAGCGGGGAGAACAATGGTCAATATGGTAAATCTAGTAGATTGTATATAGACTTAAGTAGATTGCACATAAGCACCCAGAAAGGTCCGTATGCAGAGTGAGGTGAGCACAGCCACTAGAACAAATAAGAACGACCACCATTTATTTATATAACATTTTTAAGGTTTGCATAATGCTTTATAAATATTACCTCATTCTCACAACAATCCCCAGGAAATAGGTGTTATTACTATTCTTATTTTAAAGATAAGGATTCCAAGGCAGACAGCAATTAATTGATTTGCACAGGGTCACACAACTAGTATGTATAGGAAGCTGGTCTGTCTCCTGACTCCAGGTCCAGCACTAATCATTGCGCCATCTAGCGGTCTCATTGTAAAGACAAACAACTTTGAAAGAAAGAACTCATTGACCAGCCCTGATTCTAGACCACCAATGATAAAACAGTACTACTCACCTCCTGAGGGGATGGGCTTAAGATACACAATGAGACATACGTTTTCTCATCCAGCCACTATGGGAATTTTTTTTTACTTAACCATGAATATTAGTTACAAAGGTTTTGTTTTTCTTTTCAGTGGTGATGGTTAGGTGGGAAGTAGGATAGAGAGAAAATAAATGATTAATTAAGAAAAATTATAGAGAGGTCTTTATGGTTCTGTCTGTGGAAGGGCTTGTAAAGCTATATTATGATAGCTTTCTCTTCATTCGCCTGTCTCTCGGTTCTTAAGCTTGTTTGCCCCTATGTGGTAGCATGTGCCCAGGGGAATGGAGGGAGGGAAGAAGACAAAGGAAGCAAGAAGGATATCAGAAATTGATCTGGGTCATATTCCCTATGAAGTTGTGGACAGACAGTTCTGAGATAAGAGCAATAAACAGTGATGACTGAGTTGATATAAACCTGGTTTTCTGTGCTAATTCAGTCAATTTTTTTTTAAAAAAAGGTAATCTGACATATGTTTAATGATGGCCAAGAGATGAAATATCCAATTAACATTATGTTCCATGAGCCAAGGACTGATTCAAATAGTCAAGATTGGTGGGATGAGCCACTGGTCAGACCATTGAATAGAGATGGCTATAGTACATGCAGGATAATTTATTTTGGTGTTCAATGGCTTGACAACAGATTAGGATACACAGATGTGACTAAGTGATATTCATATGGGGAACAAAATAGCTGTCTTCAAATATCTGAAGGCCTTCCGTGTAGGCAAAAGGAACTGCTTGGTTCTGCGTCATTCCTTTAGATTAGAAGATTAAAACTAATGAGTAGAAGTTACAAAGAGAAAATTAAAACTCCTAGACACTAAAAACTTTCTCATAAATACAGTTGACTAAAAGTAAAATAGACTTTCCTAGAAGGTAGCTAGTGTGGACAGCTAGGTGGCAAAATGGATTGAGCGCCAGGCCTGGAGTCAGGAAGATTCATCCTCCTGAGTTCAAATCCAGCCTCAGTCACTTATTAGCTGGGGGACCCCGGGCAAGTCACTTCACCCTGTTTGCCTCAGTTTCCTAATCTGTAAAATGAGTTGGAAATGGCAAACCACTCCAGTATCTTTGCCAAGAAAACCCAAATGGGGTCACGAAGAGTCAGACATGACTGAACAACGACCACAGGAGCTAGTGTACTTTCCCTCACTGAAGATATTTAAACTAGGGCTGAATGTCTGTCAGGGAAGCTATATGGGAAGTTGGATTAGATGACCACTAAACTTTTTTTAACGCTAAAATTCAAGGAGTCTATGCATGGCAATTAGCCAAAATAGTAAGCAATTCACATAAATTACAGTACTTAGAACTACATTCTCTCATTTAAATTCTACTTTCATGCTGCATTACTGGAGGAGAGGTGACCCCAGTTTATCAAAGGCTATCCCATCAAAGTAAAGACCCTGGTAAGGGCTACCAAGCTAGAAAGACCTCTAGGCTGCTGCTGAATACACAGTCTATCTGTTGTCTAAGAATTGGCCTAGGTATGTTCAGAGTGGTCCATCATCAGGCTGGCTACAGAGAGTTAAATTTTTCAGGTACTATGACTCTTGAAGACCATGTATTAAAGTTGCAGAGGGAATTATTGCAAGCTGTACTGCTGTAGTGATACTTGCAATTAACCAATCGATCAAGGAACATTTATTAAGAACCTACTGCATGTCAGGCACTGTGCGAGGTACCGGAAATACAAATAAAAAAATGAAACCATTCCTACTCCCAAGGACCAATACAGTCACAGATCCTCAAAGCATTACTTTAGACAGACAAACTAAATTTTTATACTTTTTCTCTTTTTTGATTTAAGTATTCAACATCTCTAGAGGGCACCAATGGCATGTGTCTGACACCATGTACTATTTAATCTTCATCCTTTCCTTCATTGGAACCCATTCAATGGTGATAGTGAGGTTTGCAGATGTAAGGTGTCTCATTAGACTGTACCATAGAACGCAAGTGAAAATTATATTCTGGTCAATCTAAAAAGAGCACATTCATCACATGTCTCTCTAATCTATTCTTTGTGTTGTGAGTGAAAAGAACTCCCCATAATTGTTTTACTTTCCTCAATTTAATGAAGAAATGCACGAAATATCACTTGAGATGACTTTTATAGGAAGTTAGAGACTCTAAGAGGCAGAGGTGAGAAAGGAGGGCATCCCAGATATAAGGGATAGCTAAGCAAATGCATGGAGGTAGGAGGAATGTCTTATGTGGAGGACAGCAAGGAAGCCAGTCTATGAGGTGGAGTAATGTGATCTCCGTGTGGAAAGAGAGGTTGGAGCTACATTGCGAAGGGCTTTAAATATCAAACAAAGTAATTTATAGGCTATTTGTGAGCCACTGAAGCACATATCTCTGGGGTTTCAGTGTTGATTGATAGCCATTTGGTTGGCCTCTCTGTCTCATCCCTCCCCACTTCAGTCCATCTACCACTTGGCTGTCAAATGTCTCCCTAATGTAGTCATTAAACCCTATTACCTCCACAATCAAATATAATGTCCTCTTTTTAAAGTCCTTTCACAACCTGGCCCCTTCCTATCTTTTTAAATTTTTTTAAATTCTTTTTTTTGAGGGGGGAAGGCAGGGCAATTGGGGTTAAGTGACTTGCCCATGGTCACACAGCTAGTGTGTCAAGTGTCTGAGGCCAAATTTGAACTCAGGTCCTCCTAACTCAAGGGCCGGTGCTCTACTTAATGCACCACCTAGCTGCCCACCTTTCCTATCTTTCTAGTCTTACTACACCAAATTCCCCTCCATCTACTTGATGACTCTGGCCTCCTTACTGGTCCATGAACAAGACATTCTATGTTCAGACTCCATGCATTTTGCTGGCTGTTCCCTATGCCTGGAATTGTCTCCCTCCTCACTTCAGCCTCCTAGTTTTCCTGGTTTCCTCGAGTCTAAGCTAAAATACCACCTTCTGCAAGAAAACTCGCTTGGTCCTCTTTAATCTTAGTGCCTTCCCTCTGATGTCACCTCTAATTTATTTTATACAGAAACACATATTTGTGTATAACATAATTATTCATTTAGGTGTGCATATGAGTATACAAATATGTCTCTTATATGTACATAATTGTTGCAATTTAACTCCCCACCACTGCCTTTAGATTGCGAACCACTGGAGGGCAGACCATTTTTGCCTTTCTTTTTTCCAGCATTTAGCACAACACATAGTACATAATAGGTGATTAATAGATGCTTTTGGATTTGGCTGGGACCAACTCTAGCCTTGAACTCCGCTGGCTTTATGGAAGCCCTGCAACCAGAGAAGTTTGACTTTGGAGATTCCCCAGTGTCTGAAGAGAAGAAATCATCTGAGGAAGAAACTCAGCAAGTGTTCTCATTGTATGAGTGGGGTATGGTTTATGCTTAATGAATAATACGCATGCTCTACCTTTTCCGGAAAAGTCTCAAATCAACAAGCATTTAGTAATTATGTACTAGTTGGGTTTATTTGTTGCTGTTCTTTTTAGCATTCCTTTGGTATGCTGAAGGTCCAGCTGGAAGAGTCATTAATACCAGAATATTTCAACCAATGAAAAAAATCTGAATTAAAAGTCAGGAAACCTGGCTTGGCAACTTAGTACTTCCACTTACTAGTCAAATGTCAAGTCAACAAACATATATTAAGTGTTTCCTGTGTTCCAGGCACTGTGCCAAATGCTGAGAATATAAATATGAGTAGAAAGACAATCTCTGTCCTCAGGGGGCTTATATTCTAATAAGGGAAGATAATGCAAAAAGAAGTTGTAGGGTGGAGAGGAAAATATGAGAGTACCCTATGGCATGATAGAGAAAGGTGAGTCAAGAGTAGGCTAGAGGGAAATAAAGACAAGGTTGACCTGATCATCTTCATTAAAATGGAGGTTCCGGGAAGAACTGGCCAATCAGAGGGAGAGGGCACTGCGTATTTCCAGTATAAGTTCAGGATTGAGGAGAGTTTCTAGGGGAAAGAGGTTTCCTGAGAAAGGAAGGGAGGTGCGCCAAAATTGAAGTAGGGCAGCAGCTTAATACCTATGTAACCTTAGGCAGGTTACTGAAGTAAGCTTTCTGGATCTGTTTTCTCCTCTGTAAAAAGGGCATAATGATGATACTTGCACTGCCTTCCTCCCAGAATTGCTTATACATTAAGGCATGATATAAATGTGAGTTATTAACCATTCTTCAGTACTTCAAGGATAGTGCATATTATTCATTAGGTACAAACCATATCCCACTCATACAAGATTTCATTGGTTGTGTACTCTTCAACCAACACAGACTGCAGCCCTTCTCTGACAGAGTGGCTGAGACAAATATCCAATCATCAAATGGCCAACACAACGATGAGCTTTTCAAAACTTTTTGAGGCTTGTCCTCACATGGCAGGGATAAAGTCTGTCATCAGCCCAGATTTGAAGTCATCTTCTCATATTGATAGGAAATGCCCCAGCTGGTGCCCTGATGTCATTGTCCCTCTCAAAGTCTCTCTGAAGACCTTTAGAATCAACTGTGAGACATGGGAGACATTGGCACAGGACTGCCCAGTATGTCATGCCCACATCAAAGAAAGTGCTGTGCTCTATGAGTGAAGCAGAATTGCAGTAGCTCAAAAGAAATGTGAGATGTGCAAATTCAGAGACATCTCCACTCCAAGTGTTCATGTGGACTATTCGTGCCCTGCCTGTGCTAGAGCCTTCTGAGCTCATATTGGTCTGATCAGCCACAGTCAGACATGCTACACGTTGACCCCAATATAGTGATAACATTTTGGTCTTCTCTAAGAATCGAGGAACAACATTGTCTATTAAAACCTGGCCTTACTTCTAATCCACCATGATAGTTATTGTCTGTCCAATAAGATAAGCCTGCTTGATGCCACCAAAGGTCACATTTTTAGGGAGTGAAGTGACACAGTGCAGAGATGTTGGACTTGGGAGTCAGGAAGACCCAAGTTTGAATCCTACCTTAGACACTTAATAGCTGTGTGACCTTAGGCAAGTCACTTTACCTATCTGTGCCTCAGTTTCCTCATCTGTAAAATACTAATAATATATGATAATAATAAAATAATATGATGATAATTATAATATATGATAATAATAGCTCCTACTTCCCAGGGTTGTTATTAGGATAAAATATTCATAAAGCGTTTTTCAAACCTTGAAGTTCCATATAAATGCTAACTATTTTTTTTCAGGCAATCAGGGTTAAGTGAATTGCCCAGGATCACACAGCTAGTAAGTGTCTGAAGCCAGATTTGAACTCAGGTCCTCCTGACTCTAGGGCTGGTGCTCTATTCACTGTGCCACTTAGCTTGCCCTAGCTGTTATCATTTAAAAAAATCTATTAGTATTTCTTGTTAAAAAAACAAAACAAAACAAAACAACTTCCCCTACCTTTCCAACTGTTTTCCTTCTCACTTTCCCCTAGAAATACAGCTTTTATAATAGAGAAAAAATAGATAAAGAAAAAAACTATACAACAATTAACTAGCATATGAAAAAAGTCTGTGATGTTCCACCCCCATGGCCTTTTGCCTCAACAGAGAATTAGGGAGATGTCTTTTACCAAAGTTCTTTTTAACGTCACTATCCTCCTAGTAGTAGGACATGGCTGCACATCGTGAAACATCACAATTTCAGAAGAATGACAACTTCAGGATAAGGGAAAAATTCAGGGAAAGTTTAAGTAGGACGATATGCTATCAGCAATCAGTTGTTGGATTGGAGAATTGCTATTACAAACATTATTGAAGATTTGCATGACCAGAAAAGAAAATGCGCCAGTCATTGCATAAGAGTGAGGGATAACAGATGGAAATCCCAACAGCTGTGCCGGTATTAGAAGAATATTTAAAGAACCAGAAAGATGAAGTCTTGAGTTTTGAGTGGATCTTTATGGAAGAAAGACATGGATAAGAATAACACAAGGTGAGAAGATTTGGATGGATTGTGATCTGCACTGGTGGAAAACATATTCATGCTCCTATAGGGTTCATTAAGAGAGGAATAAAGTCCAGAGTGAGGGGGTTAATAGTTCTTTCTCCAGACCAGGTCCCATCAATAGTTTGGTGTTCAGTTCCAGGTACCATACTTCAAGTGTAATAGGAATTCCGTCACTGTTCTTTGCAGGGAGCACACTTGTTGAATCAAACATGTGCTCCTAGAGAGAACAAGTTGTATAAAGAGAAAGCAGCTCTCAGACTGTGCAAATGACACAGGACAGAGGGGAGATGGAGAAAGAAGACAGTGAAGTGTTGCTTGGAAAGAGAATCTTTCAGTGCTGGCTGAGCAACCCATGGACAGGGGAGAGACTGCAAATTTCATGGGTCTGGAAGGAGGCAGTATAGGGAGAGAATCTTTTAGTGCTATGGGAGCTGGACAGAGCAGAGCTAGACAGACTGACACACTGGAAGTTGCTTGACTCTGGAGAGATTGTTGTTCAGTTTTTTGTCAGTCATTTCCAATTCTTTGTGACCCAATTTGATGTTTTCTTGGCAAAGATTGTACAGTGGTTTGCCATTTCCTTCTCCAGCTCATTTTACAGATGAGGAAACTGAGGCAAACAAGGTGAAGTGACTTACCCAGGGTCACACAACTAGTAAATGTCTGAGGCCAGATTTGAACTCAAGAAGATGAGTCTTACTGACTCCAGGCCCAGCTCTCTATCCACTGTGCCACCTAGCAGAGAGCATAAGAATTGGCCACGAGCCATGGGGAGAGGAATGGTCAGGAGCAGCGATGTTAATCTGAGCACCATGGACAATAGGAGAAGCAAGAGTTGACAAAAGAACAATCCTCAATTTCTCTTTTTGTTGGAGCTTTGCTCTAACCAGTGCTATGAGACTGTGTAAGACCTTAAGGTGGGAGTGGGGAACCTGGGGCCTCTAGGCCACATGTGGTCCTCTAAGTCCTCAAGTACAACCCTTTGACTGAATCCAAACTTCACTGAACAAAGCCCCTTAATAAAAGGATTTGTTCTGTAAAACTTGGACTCAGTCAAAAGGCTGCACTTGAGGTCCTAGAAGGCTGCATGTGACCTTGAGGCCCTGCTAAGGGAAGGGGACCCATCTGAAAGAAAAAATGCCTCTCTCTTTATTTTCTATGGGCTATAGTATGGATATTTTCTGTGTCCTTTTTTACATTAAATAGAAGTTGTTCTCTGCTTGACGACTTTCTTATCCGTCATGTTTACAAGGAAGCTGGGGACCCCATGAATTGGTGCAATAGTGACGTTAACTTTCGTGCTTGTCTGTGACTGAGAAGACTTAGGGGGTGATGTGCTAGTTGGCTTCATGTATTCAGAAGGCTGTCATTTAGAAAAATAATTGGAGTTTCTAGACGTGGCCCCAAAATGCAAAACTGGAGAGAGATGAGGGGGAGGGATGAGCCAGGAAGTGGACAAGAGGTTCTGATGATCAGCTCCAGCGGTTTCCCTTCACTCCTTCCCCCTGTTTGGACAAAATGCAGCTCTCTAAACTCTCTCTGAAGGCTTTCTTTATTCATTCATTCCACCCACAATGCTTGTTTACTTCCCTAAACCCACCTCTGCTGGAGCTGGTCAGGTTGGGACAGAAACAAGATTCTATCGATCCCCTGGTAGATGCCCCATCAACTTCTGTGGAGAGAGGCAGTGGCTCTCCAAGTTGGGGATCCTCAGACACAGGCAGCTAGATTTAGGAAATGATTTGATGAAGCAGACAGAAAAAAAGAGAACACCATTTATAACACAGTAAATGGGATGAACAAAATAGAGCAAAAAAGAAACTTTGACTGGGTGGTATAAGAGGCAGCTAGGTGGTGCAAGAGACAGAGTACTGGCCCTGAAGTCAGGAAGACTCAACTTCCTGAATTCAAATCTGACCTCAGACACTTGCTATGTGACTCTGGGCAAGTCACTTAACCCTGCTTGCCTCAGTTTCCTCATCTGGAAAAGAAAATGCCAAACCACCCCAGTGTCTCTGCTAGGAAGACTCCAAATGGGGTCATGAAATCAGACATGACTGGATGACAAAAGGTGGTCTGATGGATAGAAAGAAGACATGAATTTAATCCTGCCTTAGAAACTTTACTAGCTGTGTGACCCCAGGCAAATAACTTAATTGCTATTTGCCCCAGTTTCCTTATCTGTAGCATGGAGATAGTAATAGAACTTTACTCCCAGGGTTGTTATGTGGGTCAAATGAGATAATATTTGCAAAGCACTTTGCAAACCTTCAAATATTAGCTATCTGTTTTTGTTTATGGGCAGCTAGGTGGCACAGACTCTAGGCACAGCTGGGCCTAGAGTCAGGAAGACCCATATTCCTGAGATGAAATCTGACCTCAGACACTTACTAGCTGTATGACCCTGGACAAGTCACCTAACCTTGTTTGCCTTAGTTTCCTCATCTGTAAAATGAGCCGGAGAAGGAGGTGGCAAACCATTTGAGTATCTTCACCAAGAAAACGCCAAATGGGGTCATGAAGTGTTGGATGCTACAGAACAACAATTTTTTATATCCCCCTCAATTCTGGTAGAGCTAGAAATTATGGAGTTTGATGCTCTAGGTTCTTAAATTACAAATTCCCTTAGGTCAAGGACTTTCTATTTATTAACTTGTCCAGAGAAGTGCCCAGCGTAGTACACGGTGAGATGCTTCCTTTTGACGTCCTAATTTTCAGGTGAACTATGGAGAGTAGTTTGTCTTGTGGCCACTAGGTGTCACTATTGCACAACATTCAGTTGGGAAAACTGAAGCCTTCTTCCCTGCGACTTTCAACAAAGTACTGGCAATAAAAACCTGGGATTAGCTTTAGTAGATAAAATAGTGGCAAAACCCCTCAGCACAGTGTCAGCCATTTCACAAGCAATAAAACATCTTGTTGTGACTGGCCATTTTCACTTGTTCTCTACTTGATTGCAAGTTCCCCGAGGGCTGAGAACAAGCCTTCCTGATCTTTCTAGCTCTCTCAGACTTAAGGGAGTACTTGCACATAGTAGGTCCCCACTTAATATTTGTTGAATGGATAAATGAGTGCTTGAATGAATGAATCAATGAATTAATTTCATTGAAATGAATTATCTAAATTAAAAATTAATTGATTTCAGTTAAATGTAAACTTTATTCTCTTTGGAAAGCCATTCTGCCTGGGGGAGATTGTAGGACACCAGACAAAGAGTAATTAAATGGCTTACCCAGGGAGCCAGCTGAGTGGAATGAAAGGGGCTGTGTGGCCTAATGAGTAAAGTGTTGGATTTGGAGTCAAGGAAGATCTGAAGACCTAGATTCGAATCATGACTCAGCTACTTATCATCTGTAGCACCTCTGACAAATCACTTCACCCATCTGGGTCTTAGCTTTCTCATCCATAAAATAAACATATTGGACTAGAAATCAGGGGTGGGGAACCTGAGGCCTCAAGGCCACATGGCCCTCTAGGTCCTCAAGGGCAGCCCTTTGACTGAATCCAAACAGATTTAGGGGGATAATCCATTTGGATTCAATCAAAGGGTTGCCCTCGAGGACCTAGAGGGCCACATGTGGCCTCCAGGGATCTTAACAGTTTCTTCTAGCTATACATTCTATGCTCTGTCAACAGCAGAACTAGGTTCCATATCCAGATCCATGGTCTCCTGATTCCTCAATCCTTTCTCTGAACTTCTGGTATTAGGCAATGATGTTTGGGGCATGTTTGCACATCTTTCCGGGTAAGATGCTTGCTCCTTACCAGGGAGTGACTAATGTTGAGTTCCAGTCATGCCTTCATATACTGCTCTATTCCAGGGCATTGCCCACACTACCTAGTGTGAATGGTTATTTTGCTTAAATACTAATAAATATGCAAACTTCCTGTTTACACATTGGCCTATGGCACTGAAAACCCAGAGAAGACTGTTCGTTTTGTCTGGAAGAGGTGGGAGAGCTTATTATTTTATCTCCATAACTAGATCTATTATATAATTGGCATTTATTATGCATATATTTGGCAACCCTGGTTCCCCTTTATTGCTGGTAATTGATACAAAGTAATAGCTACATGTTTAAAAAATGTGGATTACTCCCCTCTGTGTTAATGGGGACCAGAAAGAATTGAGATAGACAAAATCCACAAAGTCGAGTTTTAGTCACACTCATAACATCTCCGAAGAGAATCAAGGGGTTGTCTAATACAATCCACAGAACTCAAGACTTTTAAGAGGGGAAGAGACCTTAGAAATCCTATAGTTAATCCCTTCATTTACAGATAGGATTAAGTGGCATGGGCAGCTCAAGGTTGCCCAGCTGCCTAATAGCAGACCTGAGGCTGGAACCACAGTCCCTTGATATCCAGCTTACTGGTTTTGCCACTGTGCCTTTGCTGTCTCCCCTATCTGAAGCAGAAATCCCTATTATAACATCCTGGACAAGTGGCCATCTTTTTCTCATTCATTTGTTTCAGTTGGGTCCCACCTTCATGACCCCACTTGGGATTTTCTTAGCAAAGATACTGGAGCGGTTTGCCATTTCTTACTTCGGTTCATTTTACAGATGAGGAAACTGAAGCAAACAGGGTTAAATGACTAGGGTCACACAGCTAGTGTCTGAGGCCGGATTTCCTCCAGGCCTTGCGTTCTACCTCCTGCACCATTTAGCTGCCTTATAAGTGGCCATCTAGCATCTATTAAAAATCCTGTATTGGATAGACAATTCCATTGTTACTGCTAATTATTAGGCAGTTCTTCCTAGCTCAACCTCTCTACAGCATCCCATTGCCCCATTGCTTCTAGTTCTATCCCTTAGAACCAAATGAGACAAGTTTAATCTCTCTTCCAAGGGGATAAGCATTTATTAAGCACCTACTATGTGCTTTGCTAAGCATTTTGTCTCTTTGGTCTTCCACATGAAACCTTTAGAATACTGGAAGGTTTCTTCTCCCCCAAGAGTGTAGTCTTTGCTACACCAAATATCACCAATTCCTTGAAATGATACACATTTAGGACATGATTTTAAGTCCCCTCACCTTCCTAGCCATGTTCCTCTGTATGGTTTCTAGTTGATTAATGTGTATCCTAAAATGTGATGCCCAGAACTGAACACGACGCTCAGTTTAGTGGCTGTTTGATGTCTGAGCAGCTGCCTGGGAATCCTTGTTGTGGGTTTGGATGAATGCTGTATTCTTATGACATAAGCCCCCAGGCCCGTGTCTGTCAGTCTCACACCGTACAGCTGTCAGTGACACCTGCAGAGAGGTAGGCATTTATTGGAACTTTAGGGTAACAAAGCTCACGTTACAGAAGTGTCAGGTGTAAAAGGTCCCCTGTGTGAAGAATGCTCATGTTCAATATAGTTCACAAGTGATGTGAGAACCTATTGGAATACAGCCTTACTAACGGAGTTTGCCGGGGACTAGATTTGGTACCAGAGGTCCCCTTTAAGTCGAGGTAGTGCGTAGGACTAGCAGAAGGCCTCCCACTCCCTCCCACCATCCAGCCAGCTAGGGGGCCACTTTCCTAGCCCTTATGGATCTTTCTAACTATGCCTATTAGTCTAGGGGATTCATATATTCTATCTTTGAATGTGGGTTGCCGGGCTTCTCCCTCCATCCCAGATTTCTACTAAGGGAAAAAAATGTTTCCTGTATCTTCAAGGGAATCTTTAAGCCCCATCAGAGCATGACCAAGTCCTCCCCCAAGTGAACAGAGGTCCTGTCTATGTTATTCTGCTTCATCCAATGGCTTTTAATGATTTTTTTAAAGCTTTGCTTGATTGGTTGGTTGAAACATGTTCTTACCTAGTTAAAGCATCAGGGTATAACATCTTATAATTTGCTTTAATGGAGATTAGGATAATTGATCTACAGACTCAGGGACTTCCCTCCTTACACATTTATAAGCAAAAATCCTTGTGCTGAGCTACCAGGGAAAGAATAGGCTTTTCTTTCTTTTAGTCATCCTCTCTCAGAGAGAATGGGGAAGCAGGAAGTGGATACTGTGAGAAGGGCAAACAATGGAGGGTGCCTTGATGACCAGGTACAGAGGAAGGAGAAGTAAGGGGCCTGAAAGGAAGATTTCAAGGACCTGGCATGGTTGGTTCATCGGGCCATTCCACCACCTGCTGCATTCCCTTATACTTGACCGATGTCTGTTCCCTGTTGCTGAGGTTTCTTCTCCACTTGTCTTCTCAGGTTGGGTGAGGAGGTGTTGGCCTGTACCACTGACCAGGTCCCGCAGTTGACAGAGGGCTCAGCTTTTACCGTGCAGCTGCCTCACTTCTTCCTTGTCCTGCTGCCCCACTCCTGTGAAGAAGCAGGTTTGGTGTCCTGGGCATTTGAGAATTCTGAGTAAAATGTCTGTTCGGCTACAAGAGTTACTTCCTGTGTCCCATGTTCTAATGGCAACACCAACAGAAATGAAGCAAGGGTTACACTAAAAAAAGGAACAATTTGAGTTTTGCCTCCGTTCTTTTCCCTTAAAAAAATATACTCTAACAAGCAAGTAAGCGTCTAAGAGTCAGGATATGAAAGGGAGAAACAACAAATAAAAAGAAAAGCCAGATAAAGCACAAATTAAATTTTTAGCCCCTGGACAGTTGTGAGTTGACTGTGATTCAGATCATAGATTTTGAGGAAGGACCTCAGAGATTGTCTAGTCCTAATCTCTCATTTTAGAAATGAAGACTCTGAAGTTTAGAAAGAGTAAGTAATTACTTAGCCAAGGTCACCCAGATATTAACTGACAGAGTTTGAACTGAGATCTACTGATTGCAAATTCAGTACTTTTTTTTTTTTTTTTACTACAGATCAACTTTGGCCTCTCTGTTCTTTCCCCCCCACCCTCATCCCTACTGTCCTTTAAAAATGGTCTTATCTGGTCATGCTCACCATTTCCTCATTACATAATATCATATTTCCTTGTTTTAATCTGCATAGTCTTGTCAGAAAGCCCTAGGAGGGGATTCCAGGATTCAAACAGCACAACTATAGAGGGGAAATGAAGTGGAGTTGGGGGGTGGGGAGCAGAGCGGGGAGGAAGAGAGATGAGAAAGAAAGACTGTCCAGTAGAGCAGAAAATTCCTGTTGTATTTCTCACTTTAAGAACTAGGATTTGGCTAAGGTTCACACAACAGTACTCTCTCTCTCTTCACTGCCCTCTCTCCCCTCACGCACCCCTCCTACACACAGTAACCACTAAGCCATCACCTCCCTGCCCACCATAAAGGTTCCAGAAATAGCCGGTCAGAAGTAGAAGAGAAGGAAGACAATTTCCTGAGCAGTGTGTCTTTCACACCCAGAAAAGGTGATAGATTCCCCCTTGGTGTTTTTTTTTTTCCTATCTCCTCAACATGAGCTCAGCTGGCCATTCTCATGAAGGATGTCTTGGAGGAGAGCAATTCAGCCTTTGGCACTGAGACTGCAGCTGACATTCCAGTCCTGAACTCCAGAATGCGTACAGTATGTTCGCTCCAACTGATAGGCACACAAGCGTGTTCACCCTTCCAGCTCTGTCCTTGGGCAAGGGGTGATCCCGGAATCGAGAGAAACTGTAGAGGGGAGAGCTGTTAACAGGAAAGGTTACCTATTCCATGAGTCCTCTACGGAATGCTTGTTCCCACATGGGACGACCGAGCACATCCAGTCTGCCCCCCTGCAGCCGAGGCTGCTCCAGTGGCGTCAGTCTGTAGGGGGAGGGGAGATAGACAAGAGATGTCTGCATTTCTGGAATAAGTAAGTGATCCTTTCTTCATGTAAACACACAAATATAGTCTGCTTAGGTAAATATAGACTTACACATTAGTCCTGGAGACATTCAAACCTAGCCCTTAGGCTACAGTAGTAGTTTATGACCCAGAATACTTTGGTTTGGAGACCGACGATGTATTTCAGGAGACAGGATTTGAAAAGAGAATTTCTACTTAGGTCATCTACATGGTAAATTCCATGAGGATAAGGACCGAGGTTTATCGCAATTTCTTATCACAGAGTCATGTTTTCCTCAGCGCCTTATACGGTATTTAAACACATGTTTGCTAAATGAATGAATGTTTGTTAGAAATTCAGGGTCAGGTAACAGTAGCTATTGACAAAGGAAGATAATGCTACTTGATATTCAGCTCCCAATGACACAAATGTTAAATCCCTCCTGATTCTTTGGGTCCTTTGGGCTCATAATTCTGTAAAAAGGAACTCATCCCTTGGTGGTGAATATTTGGGATTGTATTAAGGATTCATACTGATTTCTTCAGTCCTATTTAGTTTAAGTGGATGTGGCAGAATAGAACTCAATGGAGAAAAACCAAATGTGCAATAAAAACATACTTAGGGCAGCAGTTTGAGACTTTGTAATTATGCCAAGGAAAAAAAATCACTTATTGCTAGTGACTGGATAGTCAATTCTGGGAAAGTTGGCTCTTGGATTTGGCCAACAAATGGACAATTCCACGAACATTTTAAAAGCATTATCACATGCAAGGACATATTATAGCTTTCATTGGCCCATGGGTTGCCATTGCCAAAGACTGAATCACCAAATGGCCAGTTGATTGACAATGAGCTTCTCAGCATGTACTTAGGTTGGTCCTCAGAAAGTAGCCTATTGTCATGCTGGAACCTTCTCCAACATGGTATAACCTTCCAGAAGGCTGGCTAAGTGGCACAATGGATAGAGCACCAGGCCTGGAGTCAGGAAGACTTGAGTTCAAATCTGCCCTTGGACACTAACTAGCAGTGTGATCCTGGGCAAGTCACTTTACCCTGTTTACTTCAATTTCCTCATCTGTAAAATGAACTAGAGAAGGAAACGGCAAACCACTCTGTGTCTTTGCCAAGAAAACCCCAAATGGGATCACAAAGAGTCAGACGTGACTGAAAAATAACCCAATAATGACATAATCTTCCAAAGTTTGTGCTTTGTTGGTATAGCCTTCAAGAACCAGATTCAGCCCACGGTAGCACTGTGCTAGGCACTGAGGATACAAAGACAAAAATGAAACAGACCCTGCCTTTGAAAAATCATGATTCTTCTACTTTTGAGACAGATCATGGGTTATTTAAAGCTGGAGGAGGTCATTCACTTCAACCTTCTGATTTTACAGATAAAGAAACTGAGGCTCAGATGGGAGAAGTAACTTACCCAAGGTCAGAGAGGTAATATGGATCAGAGTCAGGATTTGTACTCAAGTCCTCTGACTTGAAACCCAGAACTCTTTCTACATGCCATGGTACAGGGTGTCCCTAGAGTCTGGACAGATAGGAAAAAAATGCATATTTTAAAATATTTGGAATATTAACAGACATTAGCCTACTTGACTTCTTTTTCTAGGGTATGCTAAAGAAGAAGATGTACTCAATGAAAATTACAGATGCAACACACTTAATTGAACACATAAAGAGTGAATGTGCTAAAATTGACGGCAATGTGGAGTTATTGCATTGAGTTCACGTGAATCTTGCAAAGCACATCAACCTTTGCATCACAAATGATGGTAATCATATTGAAGATGTTATTTGTTAATATTCCAATTAAATAAAATGTTGTTGAAGATTTCATTCATTTCATTTCTTGAAAATATGCATTTTTGCCTATGTGTCCAGACTTTAGGAACACCCTGTATAATGTCAACTCAGTTCTCTGGGTTTCATACATAATGGGTAAGACTGGCCATGCACACATCATCACAAAAACATATCAAGGTCTTGTCTCTAGAGTTCCCAATGTGAGCTAGCAGGAATTTACTGCTGGTTTTCTCCATAGGAAAGGGGGATTGGCACTCTATGACAGGCATGCTGTAGGAATTGATTTTGATAGCCGTAACATTGGAAATATATACGAGGCGTCCCAAAAGTCTCCAGCTATTAAAGTTTTGAAGATTTAAAGCGGAAATGAAGCTGCACTAAGACTTTTGGGACACGCTGCCAATGTTTGCTAAGTTCAAATACTGGCTTTCGTTGCCTGCTCCTTTTTGTCTCATATAGAGCCGTTTCATTGTCCAACAGCTTTAGGGACAACTTTTGCATCTGTGGATGGCAGCAGGGAGAAGTGGTAGTAAGAGTAGATCTGGTCACATAACTCCCTCCCTTCCCCTCATCCTATCTCCCTCCTATCCTATTTCCTTCAAATTTTTAAATGCCTACTACGCATAATACTGTTCAGGAAAGGAGGATATATAATAAGAAATGTATGACACATTCCAAATATTCTAGAAACATAGAGACAACTATACTGGTAGGACATGATTAAGTACTAATTCAAAGCAGTCCATGATTAAGTAGCCAAAAGGTGGTAATAATGATCACTCTTATTTATAACACATTCCAAATATTCTAGAAATGTAGAGACAAATATACTGGTAGGACATGATTAAGTACTAATTCAAAACAGTCCAGGATTAAGTAGCCAAAAATTTGCAGCATTGTTTACATGCATTTTCTCATTTTATCTCCCAATAATCCTGTCAAGTGGGCATTTTTTGTCTCCATTTTACATACAAGGAACTGGAAGCTGAAGAGTAAGTGATTTGCACAGGGTACAGGTGGTAATTGGCTGAGGGAGGATTCGAATCCATATCTTCCTGTCTCTAGGTACAGTTATCTCTCCACTATGCCAAATGCTTTCCACACAGTTGGTATTTAAGAAATGTTTAAAGGATTAGATTCGGAGAAGATGGAAATCATTGTTAGTAGTTAAAGGTCTCATAGACGAGGCCTGGTTTGAATTGGGCTTTAAAAGATAGGCACTCTAGAGAGGTATGTCAAGTAAAGGAAATGGCATGGACAGAAGATTAGGGTCAAGAATGTCAATCTGATTGCGTTTTTCTGCTCTAACGCTCTGTCTAGCTCTTTATTACCTAAGTAATGTTCAAATTCCTTATCCCGGCATTCAAAGCCCTCCATAATCTAACACCATCCTGTCTGTCTAGCCTTGTCTCCTATTGCTCCCCTAAGAGTCCAATTGGATTATTCGCTTTTTTGCCCATGTATACTCTATAGTTTCCCACCTCTTTGCTTTTGTTGATGCTGTTCCCCCTGCCTGCTATGCCCTACATCTTCCTTTTCCCTACCCATTGCTTAAATCAAGTATTGATGTGGTACAGGATCTGGAAGCCCTAAACCCTAAATCTCAGCAGTACTACCTCCAGCAAGCCTTTCCTGATTTTCACAATCGATAACATTCTTTCCTCCCTCATGAATACTTTGTACCTCTCTTATGTACTTACGCATCAATCTGATAGTTATTTGGGCATTATATTCTTTTCTAAACGGTGAACTCCATAAAATCATGGACTAGGTCTTATCCAAATGTTGACTCTTCCACAGCACAAAGCACGGTGTTCTTCACATAGTAGGTGCCTAATGTTTCTTGAATTTGCTGAAGAATTAACACGTAATGTTTGGAGGACAGTGAGGCCTTGCAGGCTGGTGTTGGGGAGTAATGGGTGAGAAGGTTAGGTAAATAGGGTAAGGAGCAACTAGGTGGTACAGTAGAGAGACCACCAAGTCAGGAAGACCTGACTTCAAATCCAACCTCAGATATTTACTAGCCGGGTGACCCTGGGGAAGTCACTTCACCCTGTTTGGCTCAATTTCCTCTTTTGCAAAATGAGCTGGAGAAGGAAATGGCAAACCACTGCAGTAGCTTTGCCAAGAAAGCCTCAAATGGGGTCATGAAGAATCAGACACAACTGAAGGGACTGAACAAAATCAGGTAGGATCTACTTGTGGAGGGCTTTAAGACTTGATTGACTAAAGTGTCTGGACTTTAAAGCAACCTGCAGGAAATGGAGAGCCTTGGAAGGGTTTTTAACAAGGAGGTTATAGCACAGTCCTTGACACATAGAAGGTGTCTGATTAATTCTTGTAGGCACTTAATTTCTGTTGATTGATTATTTACAGCCAAATTAATCTAAAATGACAAACATCCTCCTTGAATGCCGTCCGAAGCCAAGGAGGTGACCCTGGGATCTCAAAGGCTATGCCAATGGAATGCAAGTTTTGGTAAGTCTTACTGGGTTTCCAAGGCTTTGACTCCAGTGTCAGTGAAGGACTAAGTGTCCTTGGATCAGCTTTGAGGACCAGCTTATCACAGAAGGTTCATTCTCTGATAAATGCTTCTGGCAGCAAATGAAGGCTGTCTCCTAAGGTGGAGGGAGAAAGGGTATGATATGGGTTGGTGGGAGGAGTACTTACACTATGATGAATTTATGGAATTATTGAAATAAATGACCTGGCAGGATTTATAGGACAGACTGGAAGGGAGAGAGACTGGAAGCAAGGAGACAAGGTAGACAGAGATTGCAGTTTTCCCGGAGAGTAGGGACCAGAATTTAGACTGGGGTTGTGGTAGCTGGTGATGGAGTCTTTCCTAGATTTGGAGTAAGGTCCCTTAAACCTCCATTTATTTAGTTTATTAGTCAAGCTGTAGAGAGGAACACAAGACTACAGGTACTAACACTTGTGCAAGATTAGCCAGCAGGCAAGAATGTGAAGCAAAATTTAGACTGTAGACACTCCAGCTGATACCAGTTCTGTCCTTTTTCTTCAGGTGGCCACTTATTGCTGACCTTTAGGTGTGTCGTGACTGTGAGCTTAAAGAGAATGGAAAGTAACTGATAAAATGTTTGAAAGGTGGTAGCTTTTCTGTAATGAGCTCCAGTTTTGGGTAGAATGTAAGCTCCTTGAGGGGAGGCAGTGTTTTTCACTTTTTCTCTTTGTATCCCAGCAGTATCTTAGATATTTATTGTTGTTCAGTCGTGTCTGATTCTTTGTGACCCCATTTGGAGTTTTCTTGGCAGAGATACTGGAGTGGTTTGTCTTTTCCTTCTCCAGCCCATTTTACAGATGAGGAAACTGGGGCAAATAGGGTTAAGCGACTTGCCCAGGGTCACACAGCTAGTAAGTATCTGAGGACAGATTTGAACTCAGGAAGATGAGTCTTTCTGATTCCAAGCCCCATGCTCTATCTATATTTGGTTAAGTACCTAACAAATATTTGTCAGATTGGATTGAATCAAGTTAAGCAAATTCCAGCTAGTGTTGTTGTTGTAGTGTTGTTGTAGTGTTGGTGATTATCAGCAACTGAGAATTTGTTATTTTTTGTCAAAAAAATTTGAACAAGCATTTATTAAGCATCTACTATGTACCAAGCATTATACTAAGCAGTTTACAAATATTATCTCATTTGATACTCACAACAACCCTGGAAGGTAGGTGTTATTCTTGTCTCTGTTTTACAGACAGGGAAATTGAGGCAGACAGAGAGGCTAATTGACCTGCCCAGGGTCACACAGCTAGCAAATATCTGAGGCCAGATTTGGACTCAAATCTTTCTGACTTCAAGTCCAGAGATCTATCTACTGTGCACCTAGCTGCCTCTATTACTGTATTTATTTATAAAACTTGTTGACATTTTAAAAAGTGATATCTTCTATTTTTATATCACCATCATATCAAAATATATACCTCCCCCATCCCATCTAAAAATCCCTTCCTTGTAGCAATGATTAGAAAAGAAAAATGTAACCCCATAAAGAAAACAACATAACGGCTGAGTCTGATAGTATGTACAACATTCCACATCCACAGTCCTCAACCTCGTCAATGAAGTGAGGTGCATCTTCCCTCTCCTTCAGGCTGAGTTGGGCCATTTATTAGAGATTTCTCAATTTCGTTTAAATAAATTATTGTCTTTTCATTCTCACTGTGTAATCATCATGTATATTATTTCCCTTCTTCCGCTTACTTCATTCTGCATCAGTTCACTGAAACCTTTTCATGCTTCTCTGAATTTTTCAGCTGTCATTTCTTATAGGCCAGTGGTATTCTATTATATTCATGTACCAATTGGCTTATTCATTGGCTTGTTCATTCCTCAGTCAATGGGTATCTACTTTTATCCTGTTCTTAAGAATTTATTGGTACTTGGAAAGAAATGTCCTCATTTAGATTGTTCATACCTTGGTGGTAGATTCAACCAGATAAGGTTTTGGGGGCATTTGATTGCGGAATGGGGTGTGTGCGTGTGTGTGTGTATATGTGTGTGTATGTGTGTTGGGGGGGCGGTGTTTCTTAACTCGGTTCCCAGGAAATCACTGCTGATTCAAACACAATAGTGAGATTGGTGACTTTAATATGCTTTCCATAAGACCAGCTACTTCAGCAGTCTCCAAGTTAAATTAGCTATTTGGAGCAGAGAGTAGCTCAACCATGAGCCTGCATGGCATGAACAGACCTTAGGCTAACAGAAAACTGTTCCTGCTAATGAGAAATAACTCATCCCAGTAAAGATCAGGTGTGCTGGGGCCTTCAGAGCCCCAAAGGCTTTGTAGTATTCTGAGCTTCCTAACATTTTCATTAGATTTTTAAAATTTCAGGTGAGTATAGAGAGTTTTCTGAAATTTACTAAAGTCATAACAACATCAGAAAGATAACCCATTTGTCATAGGTGATCTGCTGTGGCAAAGACCAGAGGTCAGGGTTGCAGCCTTATTATCTAGTGCATATAAGGTCTTTACTAAAACATGTCTACCTTCATATCATTGCTTTTTATATCCTGTACATGGTGTTCATTTAATGTCTCAAGGCGCAAATCCATCTGTTCATGACTCCCTACCTATCAGGTCTAGCTAGGCCTTACTGTGTTTTCTGGGATTGGCCCAACCTGGAGGTAAAAAAAAAAACTGTTTGGGCTGAGTTCCCAAATGCCCTGTATCAGCTCGAGATCCAAGAGGGATAAGAATACTGGGAAGGAAGTAAACAAGGTAGCCAAGGGATTGAAGGTTGCCCTTATCTTGGAAAAATACCTTCCCTTGACCCTGTTCCCTTCCCTCCTCCCACTCCCCCCATTTCTCCCTCTCCATTCTTTGATAAACTTATTGAATGATTCATAGGATCACGCCTGCCACCATTACTTCATTGCAACTGTTAATCCTCTGGAATCAGTCCAGTGCCCCTACTTCTCCCCCGAAACTGCTTTCTCAAAGGTCACCAATGCATAGAACGGTCAAAGATATAAACGAATAGTTTTCCAAAGGTTTGAACACTATAAAAGACCTCATGAAAACATATTCCAAATCACTAATAATAACAGAAAATCAAAACAACTCTGCAATTCCATCTCATCTCATGCAAATTAGCAAATATGTCTTCTGGTACCCACCTACCTTCTGGCTTTCCCTTCTCGTTCTTCTCTTCCCCTCCTCTTGTGAGAGTTTATCCTCTTTTCTTCCTGGTTGCTATTTTGATCTGTTCCGCTATATGCATCGTTGCTTTTTGGTGTGTCCTTTCTTCTTCCCTATCACGGCATAAACATTCACCACATGCTAATCTCCTGATGGAACCCCTATCTCCCTTGGTCCCTGGACCTTACTACTGACCTTAAGCCTTCATCTCTTCCTTGCAGAGGGGCTTGAATAGTTCATTGGCCTTGAACGTTTCTAGATCTTGACTCCCCAACTAAAGTCTAACCTCCCTGATAAACCACATCTCATATCCTTTTGTATCTTTCATTCAGCATCTAGCAGAGAGGATAGCGGATGCTCAGCATATATTGTACAGTGGATCATAAGAATGTAAGTCCAAGGCTGGAAGGGACCTTAGCCATTCAGTCTGATCTCTTCATTTTAAAGATGAAGAAACAGGTCATGCAAAGAGTAAGCATCAAAAGTGGCATTTGAATCTAGAACCTCTGACTCCAGGGCCAGGACCCTTTCTATCAGACCAAGATGCTTCTGTTGATTGGTTTAAAATTCCTGAACCCAGGTCCACTGCGAAATGAAAAGGGGTATTATGGTAAATATTTAACAACCAACTCTCTGAAAAAGTGTACTCATGACCCTCAGTGTTTGCTGATTTCCAAGGTATAAATGCTCATACTGAATATTTTAAAACAGATTCTCAAGAGCTGGTGAGCAGGTTGCAGCATACCCCTAGAGATGTCACAAAGTTTACGCACTGGACGTTCTAGACAGAGATACCTCTGGAAGGACCCACACGAGTTTTCCTTAGCCCATGTTGCCAAGAACAAGAGCTTCATCTTAGTATAAAAAGGGGGTCAGCTAGGTGGCGCAGTAGATAGAATGCTGGGCCTGAAGTCCCAAAGATTCATCTTCCTGAGTTCAAGTCTGGCCTCAGAAACTTCCTAGTTGTGTGACCCTGGGCAAGTCACTTCACCCTGTTTGCCTCTGTTTCCTCAGACTGGAGAAGGAAATGGCAAACCCTTCCAGTATCTTTGCCAAGGAAACTCCAAATGGGGTCACAAAGAATCAGACAAGACTGAAACGACTGAACCACAAAAATATAAAAACAAAAGATTATTAATTTGGAGCTAGAAGAGACTTTCAAGATGACTAAATCTAATTACCTTATTTTTACAGATGAGGAAACTGAGATCAGAGAAGTAAATTGATTTGCTCAGTCACATGGCTAAGAGGTATGTGAGGCAGGATTTAAACTCGGGTCTTGCTGACTTTGAATACAACCCTCCATTCTCTATACGGCCCAGCAGCATGTGAATGACCCTGTGGGGCAATAGATAAAGTCCTGGCTTTTGAGCTGGGGGGACTGACATTCTAATATGGCCCCTGCTACTCATTACCAGTGGGCTCGTTAGCCAATCCCTTCTCTTTTCTGAGCTTCAGTTTCCTCATTTGTAAATTATGAGAGTTGGATTAGATCTCTCAGGTCCTTTCCAATTCTAAAACCTATCATTGATCCAGCTCTGTTCTCCCTTCTAGAGTAAAGTGTAAAATGCTCCATGTTCCTGAACCTCACCACATCCTGGTAAGCTGGGTAGGTGGTGATGTCTTCATATTACATACATGTGGGCAGACCACAGCTGGTCATCACTGCTTCCTAGTTGAAGAAAAGTTATTTTGCCCACTAGCTAACACAGTAACCAATTTATTTTGGGTGTAGTGACTCCAGGAGATCATGAGGGAACTTGAATCCACCTGCCGTGGGTGAATAAAACCCTTCCTGAAACTTAGCCGAGCAGCAACAGCCTAGACACCTACGTATCTCCACATGTGGCGGAGATTTGTGAGCTGAATGTAGTTTTTGTTTTGCTTTGTTTTGTTTTTGCTTAAAGGCATAGGAAAGAAAGGACAGCCTTGGATTCTGGAAGCCTGGTTTCAAGCCTTGGACACTTGTGCCCATGTGACTTCAGATACCTTCTGGATGTGTGACTTCAGATACCTTCTGGATGTGTGATGTGTGACCAAGTCACTTAGCCTCTCAGTGTCTTGGACAGTTAGTTGACCATGATAAGTTACCAACAGATGAATATCTGTATTGGTAGAGGGTTCTTAGACACATAAATTTAGTGAAGAAGGGGACTTCAGCCTATAGTCCTTCACTTATTTAGTTCAAACCCAATATTTTACAGATGAGGAAAATGAGCTCCCCCAAAATTGTCAGAAGTCCTTAACGTGTGTGTGTGTGTGTGTGTGTGTGAGAGAGAGAGAGAGAGAGAGAGAGAGAGAGAGAGAGAGAAAGAGAGAGAGAAAGAGATGGATTGCTTTGACAATCTGATGAAGTCCATGGACTCCTCAAAATAATGCTTTAACATGCATAAAATAAAATATGTAGGATTACAGAGAAAACCAATTATATTGAAATGCAGTTATCAAAATACTTAAAAAATCAATTGACTGACTAAGGGGTCTGTGGGCCCCAGGTTAAGAACCCCTGGATTAAATGAATCGCCCAAGGTCATATGGATAGTAGATAGCAGAGCCAAGTCTTGAACCCCATTCCTCTGACCCTACTCATTCTATGGTACCACAGAGTTTTCCCTCCAGGAATGTCTCCTACTGGTGAAATCGCACGTACAGACCAAAATAAAGTTAGATGTTTCAGATCACGATACATACTATTCAATAGTCTGTGTTTGAAAATAGAGGTTTTGAGTTACACTTATGGAGCTTTTTGCAAGAAATCGTGTTTATAAACTAGAGAGTTAGCTAGAAACTGGCTGGAAGAGGAGAAGACTTAAAGACTTTGGTTGCAAAACAAGTTGGGGGGGGAGGGGCATGAAAGTGTCCCTGGGATCTTAGAACAGGAATGGTCATGTCCAGAAATTCTTGGCAAAGGGCCTTCTGACAGGAACGCACTTCAATTTAAATTCTTGAGCAAGGAGGAGAAATGGCCTTGGAATATGCATCTTTGTGGATTGTTCCATAACAAACCCAGAGGGATGAGCTCACTTTAGGTTTGGGATCCCTGCTAGCATCCTCATTTGGATCCATTCTCTTGCTGTACTTCTCAGGGAGGGAGGCAAAAAGGGGACCAAAGAATAAGGGATGGAAAAGAAACACTCACCTCGGTTTTTCTGGCTTATTTCATTTTCTTAGAATTTCCTCTTGGTTTCTGGTTTTATTATCATTTTTTTAATTCTACATTTTTGGGAGGACTGGAAAAACAACCTATTACTGTTGCTATAGAGATGCATCTCTAAACTTTGGGTAGGGCATTAAGACATGCCAAATGTTCTGGTGCAGCCAGTACTGGTGTGGGAGGAATTGCCAGACCTCTCAGGGAATACCATCCAGTTCCTAATTGAGCTCCTCTTGCTAAGTGTGTGAGTTATGTGAGATTGGATAAAGTGACCTTGTGGGTCCCCTGAATGTCCCGCTGCCAAAGCTATGTACTAGTCTACTTGCTATTCATGTCCACATGGCAAAAAAAGAGAACTCTCAGTGGAAAGGAAAGGAAAGGAAATTGTGGGCTTTGTCCCCAAAGCGGTCTTGAACACGCATGTGATAAACTTGAGCAGTGTAGACAGTGGCTCAGTAGCCCAGATGGAATAGCCAGCTGTATCACAGGCCTCGAAAGAGCAGTTCCATGTTGCTCCACGTCACTTTGGCTGGAAAGCTATGCCCATCTTGTATGACCAGGCTGTTAATGGGAGTGTCGTATCATTTTCATGTTTGGTCATGCTTTCCACTTCCCACACAGCCTCTGCTGATCTTCCAGCTGACATCCACCCATCTCTCACTTCATCTGGGAGGGAACTCCCCCCCCCATATTTCTTCTTTATGGGGCCAGTAAGTTTTATAACTGGTTCCTCCTACATTCTCTCACCATGTCAGAGCCAAGGCAATCTGCTCTTTCCATGGGTTCCTGGATGAATGGCTCATGGTCAAACCAAGGCCCAAAGGAATTACGCCCCAAAAAATTCAAGCCAGAGGATGCCGGTCTATGCAGAATGAATTAGAGTCATAGGATCTGAGATCGAGAAAGCCTCTAAAGTCACTTCCAATTCTAAATCTAGGATCTGAAGCCAGAAGGGACCTCAGAGGTCACCTAGACCAACCCCATCATTTTATAGATAAGGAAACTGAAGTCCGGAGAAGTTAAACAACTTTACCAGGGTCGCCAAGGAACAAAGTATCAAAGGTGGGATTTGAATTCAGACTCTGACTGCAGAGTCAATGTTCTTTTTGCTATACAAAGGTGCCTCCTGCTTATGGTGCGTTAGAGTTGTTTGAGACCTTAAAGAACATCTAGTCCCACCCCCTAATTGGACAGGTGAGGAAACTGAGACCCACACCAAGGAAATGCTTTGTCTAAGGTCACAGAGTTAGTTCCCTTTAGAGCCAGGACTAGAACTCAGGCTTGACTCATTTTTCCTTTCTGTGTTGTTGTTGTTTTAATGACAAAATGGCAATCCATTAATTTTTTTATCTTCTAAAAATCCTCAGACATGTTAAATCGGTGGTAATCACGTTATAGCAGAACACAATGGTTTACTATGGGAACTTGTTCCCTGCATGCTTGATCCGTCTTCAATATCCTGTTATGTGAGGTGTCTACTAGTCACTAAGGAATTTCCAGGGATGCATGGTGGATGGATTCTCTATCTGTTTCAGGGCATTGAGGATACTACTGGACCATTCCTCAAGTTCCAAAATGAAGACTGGTACCCCTGGGGCACCTTTATGTCCATCCCTCAATTATCACAACCTTCCTCCTGTTCTCCGAAAAGTAGCAGATGCCATTTAAAGGCATCTAGAGGTGGCCAGGCATAGTCACCATCAGCCAGATGAGAGTGCTTCAATAGAGTGACAAATGCTTCTTTCATTGGCCCTAATGAATTTCTTTCTCACCTTTCTATGACAGGCTCAGAATTTAGGGTCTGATTCCAGAATCTGATCATCTGGTTTATTGATAAATTTTCCACCGAGGATAACTCGTACGATATTGTCGCGGTCAGTTATCACCATTAGTTGCTATTCCCACTCCCCTTCCCAAACCCACCTCTTCCCTGAAACTTCCACGAAACTGCCTTTAGGTATAAACAAGACTGGAATCTTTAACTGAAAACTTTAAACAAACCTCCGGACTGACCTTCCCATGTAGAGCCCCATTTCTCCTTAAATAAAACTGGAACTGCCCTTGGATATTGAGTATGTGAAGGTTGAGTCCTGATTAGAAAGCATTCACAGGGTTATTTTTTTCTCCCTTTAGCAGACACACCCTCTAGGGTGGCATGAATCATAAGGAGATCTTCAAGGCTCTGAGTCTCCTAGAAGCTTGCAGTGGTACTTGTCTCGGCTAAGGAAATTAACCCTTTGTGCCAGCAACCTCAGCAGCCATGACATGGTCTCAAACATCTCTTCCCCTACTGTAGAGTGGAGGTGTACAAGAAAGTAGCATATCTTTTTGCCTCTGGACAGTGAGTGTCAGTGGGAAGACCATTGAATTTGGAATCAGAGAATACAGGTTCAAATTGTGACTTTACAACTTAATACTTACCTCTGTGAGGCAGCTAGGTGGTTCAATGGATAGAGAATTGGGACTGGAGTCAGACAGACCTGAGTTCAAATATGGCCTCACTAGCTGTGTGACTCTGAACAAGTCACTTAATCTTTATTTGCCTCAGTTTTCTCAAATGTAAAATGGTGATAAAAATAGCATCTACTTCCCAGGGATTGAGAGTCAAATGAAATAATACTCATAAAGTACTTAGCACAGTGTCTGGCACAAAATAAGTGCTTAACAAATTCTCATTTCTTTCCTTCTCTAGACCATATTTTCTTATTTTTTAAAATGGGGTGGGGGTAGGGGGTTAAACCAGATGACCTTAGAGGTTCCTACCGGATCTAAATTATTGTATGATCATATGACCCTTGAGTTTGTCTGGAATCTGGTTCAGAACACGAAACTGATCACAAATTCCCTTGATTCTCTGCTTGGCAATAACCACAGATGTCTATGTCCTAGTTATCTCAAGAATAATTAAAGACAGGGCCTAACTTTAGGATCCTCCATCTTTTGAAGAATCATGTGATTATAGGATGTCAAGTTATTTCTGGCCATCGATCCTTCTCTAACACCAAGAAAATGAGTTTGTTCTTAGCTTGGGACAATATGTGTCAACCAGGATACACATGTTCCAAATCAGAGGGGCTATGAAAGAGCAATGGACATGGAAATGAGGACTTTCGGAAAATAGGAACGCTGAGTGAGGAGCACAGGAACTGGGGTCATTTTATTTGGAAAAAAGAAGTGGAGAGATGCCATAATGAATCTTAATGTCTCTAAGGAGAACGAGATTGGCGGTCCCTTAGAATAACATTAATAAATCATATTTACCTAGTGTTTTTCTCACAACAACCCTACATCCATCTAGGGTGGGCCTAATGATGCTACATAAGCATTCCTTTGGTGTGGACAGGATGTTGCCTTTTTGGTGCAACTGTGTTAAATGCCTTAGTGATGGATCACAGGAAGGCCTCTGAGAGCAGGACTAACTTCTAGCTCACAAAGAGATCAAAGGGACACGGGAACCCAGGTGGGAAATAGAGGACAAGGGAGGAGTTTATTGGGAAAGCATTCTAAGAAGGAAAATCAGGTGAAACTTTTGACTTGGAGAATTAGTTATCAGGTCAGGGATCCAGTTCAGCCTGATATAGGAATAAGAAATGAGGGACCAAATGAAATGTTTAAATGTTTGTTGAATGAATGAACTAATGAATACTGGATGACTGAGATGGTTTAAGGAAAGCTCAACTCGGATTGAGATTAAAAGAAAGGTGAAATTAGAAAGAGACTTTATAAGTACATGCTTTTCATGGGGAGACAAAGGCTTGAACTAGATACAGGCTAAACTCAGATGACTACACAGAAATATCAGATCTTGGGGCATCTAGGTGGCACAGTGAATAGAAAACCAGCCCCGGAATCAGGAGGACCTGAGTTCAAATGGGGCCTCAGACACTTGATACTTACTGGATGTGTGACCTTGAGGTCACCTAACCCCAATTGCCCTACCTTCCCTCCTCAAAAAAAAAGGAAATATCAAATCTAAGACACCTGTAAATAGGAGCTCTCTTAATATATATAAAGCTCAATTTCGTATCTAGTTCATCTGTTATTTTCTACTTAGGAGTAATTTTTGCCTTATAAAAACCTCCTGGCTATTGTTTCCAAGATAAATGTAGAGTATGGTGAAATTGGGAAGGAGACATGGGATATCAAAGGAGGGTTGTATCTCCTAAATCAGAGCCCATTTAATTCAGTTAAATAAATCTTTATCAAACATCTTCAAAAAGGAATCCCAAGCCTCTCTGGTAGTGTCAGCCTAGGCAGGAAGTTGCTTCTGTTCATATCCTATCATAGCACAAAGAATACAAGTTAGACTGGGAATTCTCTGACAAGATTGGTTGATAATTGCTCAGAATCAAATAGTGGTCCATCCCTCCCCTTCTGCTAGAATTTAGGGGTGCAGAACCTGCCTCCTCAAGGCCACATGTGACCCTCTAGGGTCCTCAAGTGCCGCTCTTTGAATCCAAACTTCACAGAACAAAGGGCCACACTTGTGGACCTAGAGGGCCACATGTGACCTCGAAGACACAGGTTCCCCAACCCTGTATGGAATGATATTTCATTCCATATAAAAGTATTTCTTAGTCAATTAGTTAATTCCCATCAAAGGTACTTGTTCTGAGATCCTTTGAAGATTCAACCAGTTTAAAATTCCTAGACTAATAAGGCTAAGGGAAGACTATAGACCCACCCCGCTTATATTCTGGGGAATTGTAAGGCCAGGCCACTAGATTATATTAACTTTACAGGGAGGGCAGGCCATATTTGTTCATTCCTTCCATCTTCTCTCTCCTTTCCCTTCCCATTCTTAACTAATGGCACAAAAATGTGAGTGGTACACAATTTTAAAAGATAAAATAGACATATTTGTCTGGGATATAGAGTTGAAGAGAGGGTTTTTGCAAACGGAATATCAGTGGAGCTGAGTGGGAGAGTAGTGTGGAGGGAGAATGATATTGAATAAGGAGGCTCCTAGAGGATGGCAGAAGCTGGAAAGGGATGTGCTGACATTTACGCGTGCTTGGCAGCTCACATTATCTGCCAATATAAAAGAGCCTAAGGCAGATGAGTTGCCAGAAAACCACTTATTTGGGCCTTAGCAAATGTAGCAGGAGTAGGAAGAGCATTGAACTTAGCATCCTAAGGGAAGTTGGATTTATATATATTTCTCTCTCTCTCTCTCTCTCTCTCTCTCTCTCTCTCTCTCTCTCTCTCTCTGGGTGTGTGTGTGTGTGTGTGTAGCCACTATTGACTGTGGCACTTTTGAATTTAGATGATGCTTTTCTGTTCTTAAGTAAATTTCTGCTCAATTCATTTAGGCAGAAACTTAACCGAAGTGGAAAGATTGATGCACTTGGGGGTTGAAGTTCCAAACCACTTCCCCTGGCCCTGTTCCCTGAAAAGAATAAGAAACCAGATTGCTGTTCACTCTCCTTTGGTTCCAGCTGCAGCTGGGGCTTCACTGGAGGTAGGCAGCGGCAGCAGCAGCAACATTTTAATGCCAAATGGGAATGCTCGTCAGTTTTATCTTGTGCATGCTTGTCATTTGTATAGAGGGAAAAATCTGGCAATTTCTTCTTGGCCAACATCTTTGGTCCCACACCCCAAGCTTGGTGTGACTTGGTATAACTTGGATTCAAAAGGAACAACAGGAGATGAGGTTGAACATATGGCCAGGTGTGAAGTGAGAGAAGTTTGCCTTTGGTCCCCTCTCACCTCCCCTATTCTCTCCCTTTGCCAGATGACCATACAGTTTCCTTCCAGCTCTTAGCTTATCTTGAATTTCCCTTCATTTCTCTCTGTCCCAGTGGTTTCAGTGGAAAGTTCACCCAGTGCTTCACAACTTGGCCTCTCCACCACTCCCATCCCCATGTCTTCATTCCATCTGGTCTTCCTTGGAGCTCCTCTCCCTTGTTCAGCACATCCCCTTCTTCATATTAACGCAAACACAGATGAGCATTTTATGTACAGAGAGATGTGTATATGCACCTTATATATACATGTACATCTATGTGTATGTATAGGTGTGTATATACACATACTTATATGTATATAATACATATATAGTACATATACACATACACATATATATACATATATACACATACACACACACTCAGTAAAGCAGGGACTAATGATGGTGCATAGGATCATAGAGCTAGAGCGGGCAGGGTCCTCCTCACATTATTGTTAAGTAATCTTTCTTTTGTGAAATATTAGATGGTCTACAAGTGCCTTATTTCATTCTAATCCCAAGCTTGAATCCCTGGACTAGCCTGACTCAAGCCTGACCAAGAACACCAGCCTTGCTACTAGATGCCGTCTCATACTCAACAATCTTGTCAGGTGACTTCCTGACATACTGTCCTTTATATTTCCAAAAAGTGATAAATTAAAAAGTTGACAGGCTCACTCTGATAGGTTGCTGACCCTCTGTCTTAGACTGAGCTATTTCCGGCATTATCATCCTCACTGGTCCTCCTTTCCAGCACTGGCTGTACCTTCACTCATTCACCTCTGCTCCCTGGTTGAGGTGGGGAAGTTCTCCCGTGAAAACTTTCAGGTTCACTTCCAGGTCACTCCCCTTCCTTTCTCTGTGAGTTCAGAGCCTAGATAGCAATTTTCCTTTACTCCTCATTTCCTGCCCTCAGACTAGGGGACTTCAAGGTAGATATTGACTTTCTCAAAAACCATAACCATTCAGTTCCTCAATTTATTCAATTCCCATGACCTACTCCTCTATCTCACTTTAGCCACACCCTTAATCTTGCCATTACCCACAAAGGTGCTACTTCCTTGTTCAAGAGATCCCCTTATCTGATCATAATCTATTGGCTTTCCACCTCTCCCTCCGCCTCTCTTACCAGGCCCTACTCTCTCAGTCTACACCATGACATTCAAATCTTTCAACTCCTCATTTCTCTTCCAGGCCACTATCCCTGCACTCTTTCCTATTTTCCCCATCTTGACCACTTGGAGAACCAGTTCAGCTCTACGCTGTACTCTCCTCTTGAGTCCCTGGCCCCCTTATCATCTCACTGATGCCAAACCTCAACCTTGGATGACTCCCACCATCCACTGCCTTGGTTCCTACCCACTTGAGGCTGAATGAAAGTGGAGAAAATCATGTTACCATTCTCACTGAATCCACTACAATTCTACATTACACAACTTCAACTAGGCCCTAATTGTTACTTAGGCCATCCTACTATATCTCTCTTATCAACCAACTACCCTACTTTCCACAACTACTCTTCCAAATCTTTTCATCCTTCCTCTAACTTCCCATGTCTCCCCCTCTTCCTACCTTATTAGCTAAGAAACATGCCTTATATTTACGGAAAAAAATTAAGGTTATTCACTGTGAGCTCCCTCTTCTCCCTTCTTCCTCATTTCAGGGCACTCAGATGCTTTTGCCCCTATCTCCTCCTTCACTCTTGTAACACATAAAGGAGTGAACTACTTCACCAAGACAAACCCTTCTACCTGCACAAGTGATCTCATTCTATCCTGACTCCTCTAACAAATTGCCCCCTCTGTCATCTCCACCCTCTCATTTATCTTCGATCTTTCCCTGTCTATTGACTAATTTCCTACTGACTACAAATGTGCTCATGTTTCTCCTATCCTCAAAACCCCCTCACTTGATTGTTCTATCCTCACTATCATCCTATATGTCTTCTGCCTTGCTAAAAATCCTTGAGAAACCCATGAAGTATGAGTACTTCCACTTCTTCTCTCCCTCTCCCCTTAATCTTTTACAAATGAGTATCCAATCTTGTCATTTCACTGAAACTATTCCAAAGTTACCAATGATATTTTTTTTGAAAATGAGAAAAAGGACACTTCAATATGAACCTAGAATTCATCAGCGCTCTCTCTCTCTGTCTCTCTCTCTCTGTCTCTCTCTCTCTCTCTCTCTCTGTCTCTGTCTCTCTCTCTGTCTGTCTCTCTCTCTGTCTCTCTCTCTCTCTGTCTCTCTCTCTCTCTCTGTCTGTCTCTCTTTCTCTCTCTCTCTGTCTCTCTCTCTCTCTCTCTCTCTCTCTCTGTCTCTCTCTCTCTCTCTCTCTCTGTCTCTCTCTCTCTCTCTCTCTCTCTCTCTCTCTCTCTCTCTCTCTCTCTCTCTCTCTCTCTCTCTCTCTCTCTCTCTCTCTCTCTCTCTCTCTCTCTGTCTCTCTCTCTCTCTCTCTCTCTGTCTCTCTCTCTCTCTCTCTGGAGGTGGATAGCATTTTTCATTATGGGTCCTTTGAAATTGTTTTGGATCATTGTATTGATCAGAGTAGCTAAATCTCTCGCATTTGATCATCATTACAATATTGCTGTTACTGTGTACAATGTTCTCCTGGTTCTTCACTTTGCATCAGTTCATATAAATTTTCCCACATTTTTGTCATTTTTTATATTTCAAAAGTATTCCATCACAATCATATACCACAACTTGTTTAGTTAGCCATTCCCTAGTTGATGGGTATCCCTTCAACTAAGGCTCTGGATGAGGATCTAGGAAAAGAGACTGAGAGGGTGTGGTCTGTTAGGTAGGAGAAGAATCGGAAGAGAGTGGTGTCCTGAAAACCTAGGGAGAAGAGAGTATTAAGGAAGAGAAAGTGATCAATAGCGTCTAAGTGGCAAATGAGATATTTGCAAAGCACTTAACAGAGTGCCTGGCATATAGTAGGTGATTAATAAATGCATATTTCCTTCCTTGCTTACCGACTTCAGTCTTCAAGTGAAGTAAGAGAGAGGTCATCTACCATTAATGTGAAAGTTGGGAGTGTGTTTGAGGATGAGATTAGAGGTGGAAAAGTTCGGAGCAATACAGAAGGAAATCCGAATTCAGCAATGGTCAGAAGGATTATTGAGCATCAATGAGGGCACAGATGTATACTAAGAATGTATAGGGGGTATAATCAGATCAATTTTGTAACTTCATACAATAACCCTCAAAAATTTAAAGCAGCAGTGGAGCCATTAAATGGTGGGGGTTACCCAAGGACAAAGATTTATAGGTTGGGAGTATTAAAAATATCAAAGGAAAGGATTTTTAAAGTAGTAGATAGGGAGACATTAAAAAAGTTAAGGACTTGGAGGTCACTGTAAAGGTGAAGAGAAGGAAACTGTGAGTGAAAGAGTACAAGAAATAAAAAAATCAAATGTTGGTGAGTCAAATGTCAAAGTTCCAGGTCTTGGACTGTAGTGCAATTTTGAATGACCATGAGTTCAAAGGAGTGACTACATCAAAGTGTGGTCAAAGCAAAGTAGAGAGAGAGGTCATTGGAGTTAAGGAGTCTAAGAAATGATGTGGTCAGGTTGTCAGACCTGATGAAGTGGCAAATAATATGGGGCAAAGGGAAAGATCATGCATGATCTGGGAATGAATATCATAAAAACAAGTATAGGTGGAAGAAATATAACAAGTATATACTATACACACATGTAAGTATGTAACGAGTATATACAAGTATAGTATGGAAGAACAAGTACAGGTTGGTAGATAACAGAAATGAGGCTAGGGAGAGGATGCTTTAAACAGATTTCAATGCATCTCTAAGAAGAGAAGTTCACTGTAAGATGGCAGTAGAAGAATTGGCTGGAAGGGGGTGTAGGGAGCAAAGAATGTGCCTAGTTCCTTCTCCTAAACCTAAGTAGAGGAAGGTGAAAATGCAGCTGGAAGGAATGATAACTGACAGAAATGTTTGCAAGGAATATGGTAAGCTCTTGGTTGAGCCTTGTGTTCACTGTCTGGAAAGTCTTATGAAAAATATTGAAGATAAGAGAGATGACTCTTCAAGGGTGTCTTCCTCTGAAATACCATGAGAAATACCTTCAAGAGAAAAGTCATTTTTCTGATCTCTAAGTGGGTAAAAGACAAATGGAGCCTTGAGCAATATATTCTTTGGTTCTCTCATGCCCTTGGCCCTCCTCTCCTTTGTCTTCTTTGAAAAACTGTGCTTAATTATGGGATTAGGTGGTTTGGTTTCATTGTTTTCAGAGGATGTGCTTTGGTTGTGGGAATAGTGGTGGCTGTTTCTTGGGAAGCATCTGTTATGGCATCAGTTTTTTAAAATGGCAACTGTGCCTAGGTCATCTTAGTCAGATGGAAGTGGATTCCCGAAAAGTTTCCAGGGAAAGGAATTTCCTAATTTCCCTGGTAACTTGTTCTGTCATCTCATAAACCCTTCCAATTAGGAAGTTTTTTTTTCCCTGATGGCTAGCTTCAAATTCCACATACTGCAAATTAAACCCATTTCTATCTCCATTTGTCCTCCAAAGGAACAAAAACAGTTGGCTAGCAGCTTTCATATACTAACCCACAGATGAATTAAAGAGGCTGTCTCCAATGAGACATCAAGAAACCACATACACACACACACACACACACACACAAATAAGCCCTTCCTAGAATTCTGCCAATGGAGCAAGGACACCCTCCCACTTGGCCTTCCTTTGGCCCTCTCCCTTGGCCACCCAGACCCCATCCGGACTGCTTGACTGCTCACATTGCTGGGATAGGATATTGTTGTTGCTGTTCAATTATTTCAGTTGTGTCCAACTCTTCATCACCCCTTTTGGGGTTTTCTTGGCAAAGAAATTGGAGTGGTTTGCCATTTCCTTCTCCAGCTCATTTGATAGATGAAGAAACTGAGGTAAACAGAGTGAAGTGACATGCCCAGGATTATACAACTAGTTGAGTGTCTGAGGCCAGATTTGAACTCATGAAGAAGAGTCTTCCTGACTTCAGGCCTGGAACTCTATTCACTGCACACCTAGCTACCCACTCAGTTGAGATGGGAGTTGCCAACTCTGTTTCTTACCATGAGGTAGAAAACCTTATTGTCATGTCCTGCCATTGAAGCATAAGGTACTCTAGGCCTCACCAACTGCCCTTCCACTACACCATATTCTCTAACACTGGCACTATCATCAACCTTACTCATGCAACCTAAGGCCCTGTAGACCTTACCATCAGCCGGGAGATGAACTTTCTTTTATGTGTTGTGTCTCCCCCAATTAGAGTCTGAGCTTCGACTATCTTAGCTTTGCTATTTGTTTCCTGAGCATTTAGTATGGCACCTGGCACATAGCAAACACTTAGTAAATGTTCTTTCTTTCTTTTTTGCTTTCTTCTGAAGTTATTTTGAGTTCTTATTCTTTTTCTTTCCTCCTTCCTTTTTTCCCTCATTTCCTTCCATATTGTAAGTTGCTTGAGAGCAGACACTGGGGGTTTTTTTTGGCTTATTTTTGTATTCCTAACACTTAAAACAGTGCCTGGCACATAGTAGGTTCTCAATAAATATTTGTTGGTTGGTTATTGATCAATTGATTCTATATCAGGAAGGAGCTAATTAGTCTCCTTACTATAACAACCAGATAGATCCTAGAATCTATTTCACCAACCCCATTTTCGAGGCACAAATCATCAATTCAGAGCTAGAAAGGATCTCTAGTCCAACCCCCTTATTTTACAAATGAAGAGACTGAGACCCAGAGAAATGAAAGTCACAAAGGCAATGAAGATTAGAGACAGGATCTGAAACCAGGTCCTCTGACTTGCCTGGGTTACATAAGAGCGGCTGAAGGTGACCAGAAATACTCTGTAGGTCAATCCAGAGTTATACCCAACAGCACTCAGACGTCTAGCCTGTGCTTTTGAGGCACTGAGCCCATTTGACTATTGTCCCTTCTACTAATGATTAGACTAAAGACAAAACAAGTCTGAATCTCAGGCTTTCAGGGATAGTCTGGGGGTCCTGAAAGAACTGCTCTTTTTACCCCTCCCCAGCAACTTAACTGCAGTCTTGGGAACTGCCTCTGGGAGAAAAGATAATGATAGGTTTGGGGCATCTATCGAATGTCTCATACTCTTCCATCAGTTCATCTGAAAGCACCAGTCTGAGTCACCCCATTATCTCCATTTTTCTAAGGGTGGAAACCTCTATGAAGAGGTACCCGAAGTCACCCAGTGAGTCAGCGATGAAGCGCAGATTAATACATCCCCCCTGGCTTCTGGTTCCCAGGCCCACGCTCCTTTCTCCCAGATCAGCCTTCCAGAGTCAGGTCAAAAAGAATCTGGAGGGTCATGCTCAAAGAGTGATCTGATTCAATTCAACAAGCATTTAGGAGGCATCTAGATCACAGATTTAGAACTGGAAGGAGCCTTAGAGACTATTGGTTCCAACCTTCTCATTTTACAGGTAAGAAACTGGAGGCCATAGGGGGTGACTTGCCAAGGGTCACATTAGTGACCTTCACTTCAGAAATTCACCAATCAGTGGATTTCAAATACAGGACTCAAACTCATATCTTCCTGGCTCTAATTTCAGTGCTCTAACCACTGTACCATTCTCTGACTTTCCATGTGCCAGGCACATACCGCTGTGTGCTAGTATATGTCCCAGTCATTGGGGATACAGGGACAAAAGCAATACACACCATCATGCCTTCCAGAAGCTTGACTCCAACTAAGGAGAAACAACATATAGGCAATTGAGTCAAAACAAAATGTATACGCAGGAATTCCCAGATGGGTTGGAGAGTTCAGTAACAAGAAGGGGAATAAGAAAAAGTCCTAATGGTTGGCCCTTGAGCTGAGACTGAAAGGAAGCTAAAGGCCAGGACAAGAAGAGGCAGGGGTACCTGGATTGGGGGAACAGGAGGACCAGGAAGTAGGATGGGGAAAGGACAGACTAAAGCAAATGTGGTTGAATGTGGAAAAAAGAGAACTGTAGTGGAAGAGTACAAGAAGGATGAGACTCTCTGGCTGGGAGGCACAGGGTGAAGTAGTTTGGAAGGTGAAAACGGAGGAGCATCTCCCAAAACAGAATAAAAAAAACAATGACTTTTAAGTCCAAATGGGGGCTCCATTTTGGGTGGTGGGGGAGAGCCAGGCTTTGGAAGTATCACCAATAGACCAAGTGCTATAAGAACCATTTTATCTACTAACCCATTATTTGAATATATTATTTGCATACATTGATATATATTATCTACCCCATTATATATATATGTATATATATAGATGAAAATATGCATATTTTTCTTGGTAGAGTCAGACTTAAAGAAATTATTCTGTAATTGAACACTACATAATTATAATGATCAAACTTGGTCCCAGTGAAGAGTTGGAAAAAATGCCTCCCTTCTAGAGGCAGTGATAGAACCCTGGGCCTGGAGTCAAGAAGAGCTGAGTTCAATCTGGCCTCAGACTCTTGAGAGCTAAGTGACTGTAGCCAGGTCATTTATCCTCTGTCTGACTCAGTTTCCTCAAGTGTAAAATGAGAATAATGGTGCCCACCTTCCAGGGTTGTTGTGTAGATCAAATGAGATAATATTTTCAATATGCCTGGTGCTTAAGAAACACCAGGTGCTCTCCTTCTTTGCAGAGTGTAGAAGATATCATATGTTGTCAGCCATGATAGATTGGTTGGTTTTGGTAAAATGCTTTTTTCTTTCTTCTTTTTTAAAAATCATTCGTTAGAAAAGTTGTCTCTTTGAGTAAGAGAAAAGAAAGAGAATACTCAGAAATGAAGATGATATAAACTGTTAAATAAAAAAATTATTCTGTTCATTTTAAAGGGACCATGAGGGATATGTCATATACTAATGATTTTATATCTATCTATCTATCTATCTATCTATCTATCTATCTATCCATCTACTCACACACACATATACATATATATTCACACACGTGTATATGTATACATATGTGTATATATACATACGCATACAGATATGTATACATATACATATGGAGAGAGAAGGGGAGAGAGAGAGAGAGAGAGAGAGAGATTGGATTTCTATCTCATTCAAGCTGGAAGTACTGCAGCCAGTTACAAGCCCAGTCCCACTACTGATCATCGTGGAAACTTTGACCTTCTCCATTCCCAACCTGGGACCTTTCTCCCTTACTTAGGCAGGGTTCTAGTGGCAGGTATGTGGCCTCAATCTCAGGGGCATACCATAGAAGTGCTGTACTAAGTGTATCATCGGATCAGCCTAGCACATTGCAGGTCAGAACTCCTGAGTGCAAGTAACCACCAGCCTCAGCTTCCTCTGTAGTAGGGATTACCAGTATTTGCCACCACACCCAGCTAAATAGCTTATTTTTACATAGTGCGTTGCCATTATAAAGAGCTTTCACATATATGACCTCACTCAATCCTCAAAACACTCTTTTGAGTGTTTTATGGAGTGAGAATTATTGGCCCCATTTTACAGATGATAAAACTGTGGCCCAGAGAGGTTGTCATTTGTCCAAAGTCACACGGCTAGCTAGCAGATTGATGATTCTGATCATGTTTTCTTTCTCATCAACTGCACTGTAGTTTAAAGGATATTAAAAATCACTGCTATTACATATGTCTTAAAGTAGGCAAAGCAGAATCAGAGAATACTACAGGCCCACAAGACCCTGAGGATTTGGGAGATGCTTCGTGAAACTCCTGGCCTGACAGGTTTCCATGCTTCTGGGGGTGGAACTGAACTGGGGATGGGGTGAGGAGAGGTAGAGTAAAAAAGAGAGACAGAGAAAGACAGAGACAGACTGAGAAAAAGAGAGAGACAGAGAAAGAGTCAGAGAGAGACAGAGAGACAAACAGAGAAAGAGAGACAAAGAGACAGAGATAGAGAGACAGAGAGACAGACAGAGTCAGGGACAGAGAGATCGGAGAGAGAAAGGGAGAGAGAGAAGGAGAAAGAGTGAGAGCAAGAGAGGGAGGGAGGGAGGGAGAGAGAGAGA
This sequence comes from Phalanger gymnotis, assembly GCA_028646595.1. Lineage (NCBI taxonomy): Eukaryota > Metazoa > Chordata > Mammalia > Diprotodontia > Phalangeridae > Phalanger > Phalanger gymnotis. The sequence continues at coordinate 546,057,851 of CM053622.1, forward strand.
GAGGGAGGGAGACAGAGGCAGAGAGACAGAGACAGAGAAAGGCAGTCAAAGACAGAGGGATCAGGAGAGAGAGAAGCGGAGGAGCGCACTGTGTGTGTCTGCACAGGATGGGAGGGAACATCTTGATCTTACTTTCTCTTCTTGGTCTCACTTCTTCCTCTTAGATTCACTCAAGGCTCAACTCATATGTCATTCAGCCATCATTTATTAAGCACCTACTATGTGCCCAGAACTATGCTAAATGCTGGGAATACCAAAAAAAAAAAAAAAAGGAGGGAGGGGAAAAGTTCCTGCTCTCATGAGCTTCTTTCTTAATTCCCTTACTGGTTAGTTTTCTTCTTCTCAAATTATCTTGTATTTATTCATTTGTTTTCAATCTGTGCCCCTTGTAGACTATAAGCTCCTGCAGGGCAAGGGAAAGATGAGAAGAATTCTCTTCACCTTTTGTCTGCCCAGCACAGTGCCTTGCACACAGTAGGTATTTAATAAGTATTTGTTAAATCAAATTGATGGCATTCTTCATTCAGTCACCTTCTGTTTTTTGTTTAGCAATCCCTCTCCCAGATTCCTGTATTGGCCACCCTTAGGGCTGTCCTTCCGGAGAGGCAGAACTGGTTGCATTATATTGCATGCTCTGCCCTACACAGTCCTAGTATAGTGCTGGGCACATGTCAAATGCTCAGATAAATTTTATGAGTGCATTGTGTGACCTTGGGGCCGGGAGGTCCTGGACCTACATTACTCACCCAGCCAACTATATGAGCAGTAGTTCTTCTATTGTCATTGCTACCGGAAGTTAAAATCATTGGCATCCAGAATATGTTAGTGACTCAATTTTCTACTCAATATTCTGTAGGCATGCATATTCATATATTTTAGTGGAGTTTAGGTTAAAATTCTGTCTCCAAGAATGTTGCAAAAATGTCATTTTTTAAAAAACCCCCTTCACCAGCCAAATAATTTTTTGTTTGTCTATTTCTTCATCTTTAAAATGAGAGATTGGATGTAGCAGCTTCTAAAGTCTTTTTCTAGCTCCAAAGCCATGATCCCATGATCCCTTCCTACAGCTTTGTAGAGCTGAAAAATGTAACTGAGGATGCTACTTGTATGTAACTGTAATGTGAGTGAAGAGAGATCCTGTTGGGCAGGCCAAGAAGATATTTGTGCCCATCCCTTTGGCTATTGCTTGCCTTGGGGATAATAATCATCTATGTGTTTGCAAAAACAAAGATCTTAGTGAATTAGAATAATGTGATTTCTGTAGTTCTCTGTGCTCTCCTCTTTCGCCAGCCTCTTTGGCTCCCAATCCATTTGTCTTCCAAAAGCCATTTGGCTTCAGAATGGAGACAGGTGAAGACAAATACTAAAAGTAAGAGGTCTGATGACCTGTAGTAATGAATTGTATGAGGAGACCAAAGAAGGAGATTGAAAGAGAAAGTGATGAAGAAAGGGAAAGGAAACAGGTTTTTGAAGCCAGCTGAAAGAACATGAAAGAATATTGCTTTAACTTTTCCTTACAGACTAAACAAACAAATCCCCCTCCCCTGCCAAAATAGAGCTGCATAAGCCGGTGAAAGAAGGTCACTGGGGCCTAAAATGGATGGGTAAGTGTATCTCTAGAATGTCTTGCTTCTGCGGTTTTTCCTCTTCTTTCTTTCTTGGCAATCAAGGAAAAGTGGCTTCCCCAAGGTTGCATAGCTAGTAAGGGTCTGAGGCTAGATTTGAACTCAAACACTTCTGACTCCAGGGATGGTGCTCCATCCATTGTGCACCTAGCTGTGCCCTTCTGTAGCTCTTTTAAGACAGCATAGATTCTCCTCCAGAGATGGTTTGTGTGATGATCATCAGGCAGAGAGAGAGAGAGAGAGAGAGAGAGAGAGAGAGAGAGAGAGAGAGAGAGAGAAAGAGAGAGAGAGAGAGAGAGTAGATGAGATGATTTTCAAAGGTCCATTCCAATCCCAGGCTTATGCAATCTATTTTCTATGATTCTGATTCCAAATAGTCAACCTGAAAAAACTTAATGGAAAGAGCTGAAAATGTATATCAAACATGACTGTGTCCAAGGAATGGAAATACCAAGTTAACTGGCTCATCTTCCTCTTAGCTCAGGGAGAGACATGGAGAAGGAAGACATTCATGTTGCTTCACAGTTATCTGAGTATGCCAAGAATGTGAACCATTTCCCATGGGTTCATCAACCAAAAAATAATCTCAAAGTCAGCCTCCCCAAACATCTGCTTTGTAAATAGATAAAATTGAGAAAGAATCCTGAAAATGTTATCTTGGGCCATCTAGCTTAACCATGCCTGCCAAAGCCTGTTTTTCATTTAAAAATCTGGTTTAAGTTGACAATAGAACAAGGTTGGGAGGGTGGACACAGTGTTATTTCCCCAGGAATTCTCCTAACAAGATGAAGAAGATACACAAAATGGAGAGCGCCCTCTGCAGATTTTCTTTTCTGCAGTCCTCAGCATCATATCACATATTTGCCAATCCAATTGTAGAGAGGCAGCTATAGTGTAGTGACCAGAGCAATGCCTCTGGAGGCCGAGGAGAGGGTGAGAGTGGGTGAGTGTATGGTTGAGATTTAAACCTGGCTCTTCTTCTCACCATTTATATGATCTTGGGCAAATCATATGCTCACTTGCCTGATCTTTCAAAATGAGGGACAAGACTTCCAGGAGCCAAGATGGCGGAGTAAGCATTAAATTGCTGTAACTCTCCCATATTTACCTTCAAATAACCATAAAATTGCACCCCCAAATAAATTCTGGAATAGCAGAACCAGCAAAAGGACTGGGTGAAGCAATCATTTAGCCCAAGAAATTTGAAAGATTGGCAGGCAAGGTCTATCTCGGGTAAAAGGGAAACACAGTCCAAAACAGGAAGCATCTCAGCAAGCCAGCAGCAAGCCTTACCTCAGCAAACCAGCGGGAGGTCCTGAGCCCCAGTGCAGTGGAGCTAGCAAATTCTAACACCAGGACCCCCCACGTGCTTCTGCATAGCCAGGGGAACAGGCAGACTCTAACTCTGAGAATCGCCATGTGCTTCAGTGTAGGCCTGGCCAAACAGGTAGATGCTAACTCTAATGGTGCCTAAGCAAACAGGCAACTGCGAGGGTCAGCCTCCACCTGTGTGCTTCGGCAAAGCCCTGGGCAAATAGGCAGCTGCCAGAAGCCAGACCACCAAGTGCTTCTGTGTAGCCCCAGGGAAATGCAGAAACACCCCACAGACCATAGCACATGCCAGACACCAGCACTAGGACCCTGGCTCAGCACCAGGTAAGCTGCCAGGCCTCTATTGCCTCCATCGGTGCTAGCCAACTCCGACCCCACCCCCTCAGTGCTGCACCAGAAACTAAGGCTCTGAGTAAGCCCCAGGACAACATCAGTACAGCACCAGGTAAACACCCAGAGACTATAGCCCCTGGCACAAGAAGCCTAAGAAGCCCTTTCTACCCCAGGAGCAGAGTTCAAATTTTAAAGAAAAGAAAAAGGCCAAAAAAGATGAGCAAAAAAAAAAAAAAAAGGAATCTGACCATTAAATGAGGAAGATCAAGACACAAACTCAGAAGAGGGTGTCAAAACACCTAGGGGTAAAACCCAAAGAAAAACAGGAAGTGATCTCAAGCCCATAAAGATCTCATGGAAGAGCTCAAAAAAGAGCTTAGAGAAGAAGAAAAATTGGGAAAAGAAATGAAAGTGGTACAAGAGAATTATGAAAAAAAAAGTCAACAGCTTGAAAAAGAAAACAATTGCTTAAAAAGTAAAATTGGCCAAATGGAAAAGGAGATGCAAAAATCTGCTGAAGAAAACAACTCCTTAAAAAATGAAATGGAAATTCAAGAGCCAACTGAGGAAAGCAACTCCTTAAAAGTTAGAATTAGGCAAGTAGAAGCTACTGACTGTATGAGACATCAAGAATCAATGAAACAAATTCAAAAGAATGAAAAAATAGAAGAAAATGTAAAATATCTCAGGATAAACAGCTGACCTGGAAAATAGATTTAGAAGAGACAATGTCAGAATCATTGGATTACTTAAAAGCTATAATCAAAAGGAGGACCTGGATAGCATCTTTCAAGAAATTATCAAGGATAACTCTCTTGATATCCTAGAACCAGAGGGCAAAATAGGCATTGAAAGAATCCACTGATCATCTCAGGAAAGAAATCTCAAAATAAAACCTCCAAGGAACCAAATTATAGAGTTATCATGTCAAGGAAAAGGTACTGCAAGTGTTCAGGAAGAAGCAATTCAGATATCAGGGAGGCACACTCAGGATTATGCAGGATTTAGCAGCCGCAACATTAAAGGTCATGGAACATGATATTCTAAAAGGTAAAGGAGCTAGGACTATAACCAAGAATCACCTAGCTGGTGAAATTAAGCATTACACTTTAAGGGAAAATAGTCATTCAGTAAAACAGAAGGATTTCAAGCCTTTTATAAGGAGAAGACCACAAATGAACAAAACATTTGATCTCCAATATCAAGATCCAGGAGAAGTCTAAAAAGATAAAAAAGAGAAAAGAAAACATAAGAGATTGAATGGAGATGAGCTGTTTATATCCCTACGTGGGAAGATGATACTTGTAATTCTTAAAAATTATACAACTGATACAGCTAGAAGGAATATACATAGAGGGCATGGGAATAGGGAGAATTTGAGGGAACGACATAAAAATAATTAAGGGATGAGAAGGAGGAGTACACTGAGTGCAGAAGGAAGGGAGAGGTAGAATAGGGTAAATTATTTCACAGAGAAAGGCACAAAAAATCTATTACAGTGAAGGGAAAGATGGGAGGGTGGGTGGCGGGCATCACTTGAACCTTACTCTCATTAGTATTGGCTCAAAGAGGGGAAAATATAAATAATCAGTTGAATGTAGAAATTTATTTCACCTAACAGGAAAGTAGGAGGGTAGGAGATTAAGTATGGTAGGGTGGGGAGGACTGACAGAAGAGGAGGAGGCTGTAGACAGAAGCAAAACACTGTGGAGGAGGGAAAAAGTGAAAGGAGAGAGGAGACAAACAGGAGGAAAAATAGGAGGGAGGGAAATATATAGTACTCATAACTGTGAATTGGAATGAACTCTCCCATAAGACAGAAGCATATAGCAGAGTGGATCAAAAACCAGAATCCTACCATATGTTGTTTACAAGAAATCCACTTGAAGCAGAGAGACACACACAGAGTAAAGGTAAGGGGCTGGAGCAGAATCTATTATGTTTCAGCTGAAGTTAAAAAGAAAAAAGAAAAGAAAAGCAGGGGTAGTAATCCTGACCTCAGACAGAGCAAAAGAAAAAATAGACTAGTTAAGAAAGATGAGGAAGGAAACTACATCTTGCTAAAAGGTAAGACAGACAATGAAATAATATCAATATTAAACATACATGCACTAAGTGGTATACCATCCAAATTCTTAAATGATAAGTAAAGTGAATTATAGGTTCATGACCAAACAAGAGATAGAGAGCATTATGAAATGTAAAATAGATAATTTTGCTTATATTAAATTTTTTATCTATGTTCTGTTGTATTTTTATTTTGTTAAATATTTCCCAATTACATTTTTTGGGGGGGAGCATTTTTTATGTAATATATTTAGTTTTCAGCATTGATTTTCACAGGAGTTTGAATTACAAATTTTCTCCCCATTTCTACCCCCTCCCACTCCAAGATGGTGTATATTCTGGTTGCTCTGTTCCCCAGTCAGCCCTCCCTTCTG
>CM053622.1:546064081-546099098 GCA_028646595.1 Phalanger gymnotis
CTTCTCCTCTTTGGCTTTTTGGAGCTCTTTTGCCATTCGAGTTAGTCTATTTTTTAAGGTGTTGTTTTCTTCAGTATATTTTTCGGTATTTTTTTGGGTATCTTTTAGCAAGTCATTGACTTGTTTTTCATGGTTTTCTCTCATCCTTCTCATTTCTCTTCCCAATTTTTCCTCTACTTCTCTAACTTGCTTTTCCAAATCCTTTTTGAACTCTTCCATAGCCTGAGACCAGTTCATGTTTTTCTTGGAGGTTTTTGTTGTAGGCTCTATGACTTTGTTGACTTCTTCTGACTGTATGTTTTGGTCTTCTTTTTCACCAAAGAAGGATTCCAGAGTCTGTGACTGAATCTGGGTGTGTTTTCACTGCCTGGCCATGTTCCCAGCCAACTTACTTGACCCTTGAGATTTTCAGCGGGGCATGACTGATTGTAGACTAGAGAGTTCTATGTTCCAAGCTTGGGCAGATGCGCTGCCACACCAGCAGCCCTCCTTTCCCAAGAACCCCCAACCAGCACTGGACTTAGATCTTCAGCAGGCTCTGCACTGCTGCTCTGATCCACCACTTAATTCCTCCCACCAGGTGGGCCTGAGGCCAGAAGCAACTGTAGCTATAGTTCTGTAGCTGCTCCACTTCCTCTGTCCCTGGGGCGGTGGCCAAACTGCAAACTCTATCCCAGTCTCCAGCAGCTTTTCCCACTAACCTACTCTGTTGTCTTTGGTGTTTGTGGGTTGAGAAGTCTGGTAACTGCTGTAGCTCACTGATTCAGGGCACTAGGGCACATTCCTCCTGGCTCCTGGTCTCATTGGTCAGCGCCGCCCATGCTGGGCTCTGCTCCACTCAGCTCCACTCCCCTCTGCTCCCAGCTCCGTGCGGGATAGACCTTACCCAGAGACTATCCAGGCTGTCCTGGGCTAGAGCCCTGCTTCCCTCCACCACTTTGTGGGTTCTGCAGTTCTAGAATTGGTTCAGAGCCATTTTTTATAGGTTTTTGGAAGGACTTGGCAGGGAGCTCACGCTAGTCCTTGTTTTTCAGCTGCCATCTTGGCTCCACCTCCCCGCTTATATTAAATTAAAAAGCTTTTGCACAAACAAAACCAATGCAACCAAGATTAGAAAGAAAGCAGAAATCTGGGAAACAATCTTTACAACAAGTGTCTGAGATAAAGATCTCATTTCTCAAAATATATAGAGATGAGTCAAATTACAAGAATACAAGCCATTCCCCAATTGATAAAAGGTCAAAGGATATGAAGAGGCAGTTTTTAGACCAAGAAATCAAAGCTATCTATAGATGTATGAAGAAGTGCTCCAAATCACTTTTGATCAGAGAACTGTGAATTAAAACAATTCTGAGGTACTACCTCATACCTATCAGATTAGCTAACATGACAAAAAGAGGAAATGATAAATGTTGGAGAGTATGTAGGATAATGGGGACACTAATGCATTGTTGGTGGAGTTGTGAACTGATCCAACCATTCTGGAGAGCAATTTGAAACTATGCCCAAAGGGCTATAAAACTGTGCATACCCTTTGATCCAGCAATACCACCTCTAGGGCTGTATCCCTAAGAGATCATAGAAATGGGAAAAGGACCCACATGTACAAAAATTTTTATAGTAGCTCTTTTTCTGGTGGCAAAGAACTGGAAATTGAGAGGATGTCCATTAGTTGGGGAATGGCTGAATAAGTTGTGGCATATGAATGTAATGGAATATTATTGTGCTATAAAAAATGATGAGCAGGTGGACTTCAGAAAAACCTGGAAAGACCTGTATGAACTGATACAGAATGAGCAGAACTAGGAGAACATTGTACACAGTAACAGCCACATTGTGTGATGACTGACTTTGAGAGACTTAGCTCTTCTCAGCAATGCAAGGGTCTAAGACAACTACAAAAGACTCATGATGGAAAATACTATCCATATCCAGAGAAAGAACTTTGGAGTCTGAATGCAGATGGAAACATACTATTTGCTCTCTTTTTCTTTTGTTGTTTTATTTTGTTTCTTCTTTCTTGTTGTTCCTCGCATTGGTTCTAATTTTTCTTATATCATGACCAATGTGAAAATATGTTTAATATGAATGTATATATAGAGCCTATGTCAGATTGCATGCTATCTTGCATGGGGAGGAAGGAAGGGAGAGAAAACTTAAAACTCAAAATCTTGAAACTAAAAATTAATTACTTATAAAAAATGCTGGGACACTAATGCATCTTTGGTGGAGTTGTGAACTGATCCAACCATTCTAGAGAGTAATTTGGAGCTATACCCAAAGGGTAACCAAACTATGCAAATTGAATCCTTTTGATCTGGGAATACCACTACTAGGTCTGTATCCCAAAGAGATCATAAAAAAAAGAGAGGGACCTACATGTACAAAAATATTTATAGCAGTTCCTTTTATGATGACAAAATATTGAAAATTGAGGGGATGGCCATCAGTTGGAGAATGGTTGAACAAGTTGTGGTATATGAATGTAATGGATACTATTGTTCCATAAGAAATGATGAACAGGCAGATTTCAGAAAAACCTGGAAAGACTTGTGTAAACTGATGGAAAGTGAAATGAATAGAACCAAGAAAACATTGTACACAGTATCAGCAACATTGTGTGATGATCAACTATGAATAACTCAGTTCTCAGCAATACAATGATCTAGGACAAGTACAAAGGACTCAGGAAGGAAAATGCTATCCATATCTGGATAAAGAACTGAAGGACTCTGAATGCAGATTGAAGCACACTTTTTTTACTTACTTTATTCTTTTTCATGTTTTTTTTTTCTCTTTTGATCTGTTTCTTCTTCTGCAACTATTACTATAATGGAAATATGTTTTACATGATCATACATGTATAACCTATATCAAATTGCCTACCATTTTAGGAAAAGGAGAGGAGAGGGAGGGAGAAAAATTTGGAACACTAAACCTTGTAAAAATGAATGATAAAAATTGTCTTAGCATGTAATTGGGGGAGGGGGATAAAATACTGTTAAAAAAGAATTTTAAAAAATGACAGAATGCTTTTTATAAGATGAATTCTAATGCAAAAATGAATTCATGTAAAAGTTGCCAGGTTCACTTCTATCGTAACAAAATGTTTAAGGATTAAGTTATACATGAATATATTGAATAATCAATTTTAAAAATGAGGGGCAAGCTAGTGGCACAGTAGGTGGAGTGCTGAGTCTTGTGTCAGGAAGACTCATCAAATCCAACCTCAGACACTTAGTAGCTCTGTGACCTTGGTCAAGTCGTTCCTGTTTGCCTCAATTTCTTAGTCTACAAAATGAGCTGAAGAAGGAAATGGCAAGCCATTCCAGTATCTTTGCCAAGAAAAACCCAAAGGAGATCACAAAGGATTGGGCATGGCTGACCATGACAACAACAACAACCAAAAGGGGGTTAGAGGAGATGTCCGTTAATTGCGGGATGGCTGAATAAGTTGTGGCATATGAATGTAATGGAATATTATTGTGCTATGAGAAATGATGAGCAGGCGGACTTCAGAAAAACCTGGAAAGACCTATGTGAACTAATGCTCTCTAAGATGATCTCTAAGACCCCTCCTACTTCTAAAACTGTGATTGTAGGAAGAAAAAATAAATAGATTTCAAGCTTATCATTAGTACTAGTCATGATATTTCAATGTTTTCATATTCATTGACATAGCTGCTTCTACTGACAGATACCAAAGCCCTTCCAAGTGGTAGTAGATGGTCTTCACGAGTCTCTGTAGTCAAAAAAATTCAGGCCCTGGGGGCTAGCTTTCCAGTGACAACCTCTCTGCACTTAGCTAAGCTGGTCCTCAACAATAGACACACAAGGCCAGTACTTGAAGTCTTTCCAGAATGGTAGGGCCTGCCAAAACTTGTACTCTTCTGGCATCACCTATGAGAACCTATTCATGCATGATGCTATCAAATAAGAACAAGCCTGACACTGGAATGATGATTTACTGTGTGCTAATAGCCTATAGCAGAGAATGTAAAAGTCAATGTAGTCTCTAGCCAATATCCAAGAAGGCACAGAAATCAGAATTTGGAATGGGGAGTGAAGGGTGGGGAGACAGTGGCATATTTTGTGTTATGAAATAAGAGCCTGAAGCTTGAGTATGTGACTTATGAGAATGGTCCTGCAGTATTTGATAGGGTGTGGCAGGGGCCTGAAAGAACCATGATTTCAATGCCTGTCCAGTTATCTTGGAGTAGAATCCTAGGGGCTAAATCATCTCTGGTTCTGACCAATCAAAGCCTAAGAACGAGGGAGAGGAGGAGAAAAAGGGCATAACTTTCATAATTGGTCTCACCAGCTTTAAGGTGATTTCATAATGACTCTATGCCATGAGGAATGCATGATTAGGCTCCAAATGACCTATATAGCATCTCTCAAACATCAAGGGAGGAACAGCTGACTCATGCCTCAGGGGAACCAGAGGCTGGGAAAATACCTTTCCTCTCTTTGGATGCAAAGCAGGTAGAGCTTTAGTGAAGGGGAGCAAGAGAGTCTCTGCAGGATCCTGAAGAGCAAAATATTGGACCTTCTTTCTATGTGCAGAATCTCAAATAAATGCACCTTAGCTACAATTTCCCTACTCCAGGAAGGGGCACAGCCTCTAGAGCTAGTATCTGAGGCTGCCTTGACCCAGGGGCCCCTTGAGTACACAGTCGTCTTGATGAACAGGATACCTGGTCCTTGCCACTTGCTTTCATGCTATTCCACGTCTCCTAAGTGAGTGGTCAGATAGGGTATAACTGCAGTTCAGGTTTTCCCATTTGCCATATGGCATGAACAGATGATGGAATCCTCCACTTATTCAAAAGAAACCAAGTGGTTATCTAGCCTGTCATATTAGAGATGAAGAAACTAAGACCAAGAGAGTTCAAATGACATGTCCAAGGTCACCTCTCCAGAAAATTTCAGAACTAAGATCAGAACCTAGGTTTCCTGATTTCCTTTCAGGGTACTTTTTACAACATCATAGAGATACAACTCAAAATTCTTCATTTCTTTGACTCCACAAAAGTCAAGGACTCAGAAATTCCTCTCGTTGAAGGGCCATTTTAATTGGATTATAATGGGACATAGCGACAACTGTGCTGACCTTGGAGTCAGAAGAGCTCAGTACAAATGCTGTTTCCATCACTTAATAGCTGTGTGACCTTAGGGAAATCATTTCATCTCTATGAGACACCATTTACTCATCCTTATAATTAAGATAATAATACTTGCACTACATACCTCACAGGGCTATTGTGAGGAAAGCACTCTGTAAGTCTGAAAATGCTATATAAATATGAGTTATTACATAATGACAGATAAGCTATGGTGAATCAGAACAACCATATCTTTTGACTATGTTTGACTAACCACTGATAGATATAGTTACAGTCTTTTCCAAACTTGAGGCCCAGACTCCAAAGTTAGACAAAAATGTATCCTATTATTAACCCTTTCCACACTGCACATAAGAATGGTTTAACCTGCAGCTTTTACTTCTTACTAAAGAAATCAAATCTTCTGATCTCCAAATCTTTCTGGGATGCCAGAATAAATTACTGTAATTTTTGACCCCATTATCATTGTAGAAAAGCAGCTCTGGTTTTACTTGGCTTCTCGTATGATCTCTATGACCCCCTACCTTGGTTTTTTCTAGGAACATCACAGTTTGTTTTTATTTTTTTCCTAGGATTTCCTCCAAGAACATCAGAATCTGGCTCATGATTGAGTCACCAAAATAAAAGGGAAAGGACTTTTACTTCCCATGCAAGTACCCAGGCTAACAAAACATTTCATATAGCACAGGTTTAATTAATCCATAACAACAAAAATGCAAAGAACTCTACAAAGCCCCTAAATAGTCCAATAAACCCTACTTTGAGGTTGATCTACTGCCTCATAGTGGCCTGTATAGATTTTCTGTCTTGTATAATAACAATAATAGCTAACATTTATATAGTACTTATCATGTGTCAGGCACTTTTCACAATTATTATCTCATTTCGTCCTCACAACAACTTCAGACGGTAGGTGCTATTATTCTCATTTTACAGATGAGGAAACTGAGGCAGAGGTTAAGTGACTTGCTGAGAATCATAGCTAGTAAATCTTTGAGGCTGGATTTGAACTTGGGTCTTCCTGGCTTCCAAACCCGGCTCTCTATCTACTGCACCACCTAGTTGCCCTTTTGTATTATAGTAATATTACCCATGATATTACAGCACTGTCATAGGTAGTACTCTTGGTCTGCCACTACCAGGGGAAAAGAAGTAAGAGTTGCTAGATTGTCAAGTAACCCATCCCTATTATTGAGATCCTTTTCCCCCAGATGACTAATTGCTCTAGACCAGTGGATCTCAAAAAGGTGGTCCAGTGAGTCCTGGGGGGGGTCCCCAAGATTTTTCAAAGGGTCTTGGAGGTTGAAACTATTGTTATAATAATATTATAATGTTTTAATTTCTGATGTGAGAAATATCGATACACATAATTTATATAAACAAAAGCTCTCTGGAGGGTTTTTAATAATTTTTTAAGAGTGTTAAAAGGTCTTGAGTCCAAAAAGTTTGAGAACTCTTGCTCTTAACCAAAGTGCAGAAAGAATGGAGGGCCTTCTTTTCAACCATCTGTGGACCCACCTGTTATGTAACATTAGAAAACTCCCCTTGATATCCTCAAGAAAACAATAAGTAACTCTCTGTCTGTACTGAGTGAGGTTATAGGGAGGGGCAGAATAGAGGTGACCTCTGGTGGAATTAGGGAGAGGTATGTCCTGACAATCTAAGAATTCTATTTTGTGAAGTCATCAGAGACGGGATTCTGAAGGACACAGCCCAGAAGAACAAATACTATCAACTTCGCAATAAATCTCTGTTGCTAAAAGATACAGTAATAGAGGGCAAAAGGAGTGGTATTAGAAGAAAGGACTCCAGCTTTGGGATTGGAAGGGCAAATCCGGGCCCTGCTATTTACTACCCATGTGACTATAAAGCATTAACCTCCCTGGGCTTTAGTCTCTTCATCTGTGAGATGAGAGAGTTAGATTAGATGATCCCTAAGATTCTTTCTGTCCCTCAGTTCTCTGGTTCTATGAGCATCACGGAGACATTTGAGGGGAAATGGTGGAGGAGGCAAGAGATCACTCTCCATTAAGTCGGCGACCCTGTGCTCAGCCTTGTAATAGGTGTTAGGAAGGGATTCAAAGGTATGGGATCTGGTAACTGACTGCCCTTCTAATTGCTTAGAGCCCTGGTGAGTGGACACAATTTATACTCATGAATCAATGAAGAGGCTTGGAGTAGTTACTGAAGATGACTTTTGATCGCTTCTAATTCTAAAACCTTATGATTCTAGGAACAATATAATATAAAGTGAATAATTGGAAAATACGTGGCATGGTTCTTACTCCTATTTATTTCATAGTATCATAGACTGAGAGCTAGAAGTTACCTCAGAGGTTATCTAGTCCGGCCCTCTAATTTTATAGATGAGGAAATGGAGACCTAGGAGGCTTAGTGGTCTGTCCAAAGTTGCTGAGTTGGGATTTTAACCAAAGTTTTCTGACTCCCAATCCCACACTAATTCTATTGTATCATACTGCCTCTTAGTCAATTCTGTATATATCTTGCATATAAGTTCTTTAAAAGACATAAATGTTGTAATGGTTCCCCGCCCCCACCCACCCCAGTTTATCAGCTGGTGATAAATCCACAGTTTATCATCCTATTCTTTTTGTTTGTTTGTTTTGTTTTGGGGCAGGGCAATTGGGGTTAAGTGACTTGCCCAAGGTCACACAGCTAGTACATGTGTCAAATGTCTGAGGTCACATTTGAACTCAGGGCCAGTGCTCTACTCACTGCGCCACCTAGCTGCCCCTTGTCTTCCTATTCTTACTCCACTGACTTTGTTCATGAGGAAACTTTTCAATTAAATTGTCTAGTTTATATTTATTATCAACTCCATCCCTTATTTGGTTAAGAATTCTTCAGAAATGGTTGCACAAGGTAACACCTTTTATTCTTCTTTTTTTTCTTTTTCATGATAGGAGTTTTTATATTTAAGTTGTGTCTCCATTTGGAACTTATTGTGAAATATTACATAAGATGTTGGTCTAAGCCTAATTTCTGCTGTGGTGCTTTCCGGCTTTCCCAAATTTTCTTTTCAGATAGAGTCCTTAGCCTTGTAGCCGGTGTTCCTGATGGTCTCGGTCACTAGATTTGACAAAGTTCTTTATATATTTGAGATATAAGAACTTTATCTGAGAAACTGTCTATAAACACTGATAAATAGAAGCCTGTATAGAATAAGTTTACATATACATGCCTATTTGTGTCTAATGGTAGCCATCTCTAGGTTGGGGGGGGGGAGCAGAGGGAAGAAAAAAGGAAAAAAGAAAAGAAATTTACATGATAACTTTATTATATGTTTAAAAGGAATAGTAAATTGTACATAATAGATTTGCAGTTTCATATGCCATCATCTTTTTTTTTAAATTATTATCATGCTATGTTATGGAAATGCTTGTTTTAGTCCATAAATTAAAAATAAAATAAATTTTAATAAATCAATCACTGGACTATTATATTCTATCACTTCTACTTCTTGCTTACCTAGTCTGTTCCATTAACTAATGTTTCTATTTTTATATTCCTAGTGCTTTGCATTCACAGTCTCTGGGCCCAATATCTAGAAAACTCTAATCTACCCCTTTGGAAACAGTTGTTCATCTGCTTGCCCTCTGCAAGCAAGAATTCATACCAAGTGTGTGGAAAAGTCTTCAAACTTCCTGAAGAACCAATGTCACCTCCTTGGAGGAGGAAAGTATTTAATACATACCATGGGAAAAAGAGAAAGAAGATAGAGATGATGGCAAGTAGGTAAACCTCAGGCAGACTGATTAGTGTTATTTTCTCATTTGTGAACCCTCCATGCAGAAAGGCCAGGAGCGTGCTTCAAGAATTGCCCTTTCCAGAACCGGCTCCGTATACTCCCCGTGAGGGCAGCAGGATTTCTTCTTTGTCCCCTGACAGTAAAGATGCTCCATCCCTACTGTCAAGGAACATGGGGATCATTATTCACATGCTTCAGTTCTGACTCTAGCTGGCTGGATGACTGGACAAGGGCTGACTCGTTTGGCCTGCCATTCGAGGTCACAGGGGTGGTGGGAAAAGCAAGAAAAGGGAGAAAAGAGTTGACTCAGAAACCACATGGAATTTCTGGCCTTTTCTGAATTCTGGGAATAAGAGAAAAAAATAGCTGCACTTATTCCAAGTATGTCAGGACAATAAGAGACTATTTACTATTTACATGCAAAAATTTCAGGCAGCCAGCATAGCATCAGAGAGGGGTGAGGAGTTTCTCCAACTTACCCTGACACAAAAAAATGCGCTTGCTTATCCAACACACTCTGAAGGCGGGAAAGGGAAGGGAAAACAACTTGCCTTTGTTCTACCTGAGGTTTAGAAATGGTAAAATCCATTCAGTTCCTTCCTTCACCCTTCCCTTCCTTCTTTCCACACCTGGTCCCAGCACGTATACTGTATTCCATTGTCATTAGTCATGTGGGCCCTTGCAGAATTCTTCAGCTCTCTTGGAGAAAAGAGAAATGCAAGCTTCCACTCCCTCCCTGTTGGGTTTCTGACCATGCAATGACTTAGCTTACCAAGCATTTTGGGGGTTGGGAAAGCTAGTCATTCTGGATCAATGTGGCTCTTGGAAAATTGGCCTGATTTTTTTTAAGGCAGTCCAGAACACATCATTATCTGGATCTTGTCACATTAGATGAGAAGAGAGCCAAGAGAGAATCCCAGATGTGTTTCTTTATTTTCTACAGAATTCAGGGTTTCTTTAGGAATTCACCAAAGTTTTGTAGAAAGGCAGTGGGTCACAGATTATGCTTTATTTCTGAGTCACCCTAATTCTTAAAGGACAATAACTGGTTCTTCTTCATATCTATTAAAGACAAGACTAGACGTAAGTCACAGTATGAAAAATGTAGGTCAAACTTAAGGAAGAATTTCCCGGAGTTGTTAACCCCTTAAGTCACCATCTTCTCTCTTCCCTTTCACTGCCAAACTTAAAAAAAAAAATGACCTCGACTTTGTTACTACTCACTTATTTTTTTAAAAAAAAATTATGTTTTTTTTTATAATCAGTTTGTAATATGCACCCCTCCCCTTCATTTAATCCTTTCTTGAAACAAACAAATTCAACCAAAATGACTAGCAAAGCAGCCGCATCTAAGAGCATAGGCATTGTTCCATATCCATAAGCCCCCACTTCTTGACCAATTAATTCTCTATTTGCAGCTAATGTATAGAGTGTCTGGCCTGGAATCAGAAAGACTCATCTTCCTGAGTTCAAATGAGGCCTCAGACACTTACTAGCTCTGCGACTCTGGGCAAATCACTTAACCTTGTTTGCCTGGGTTTCTTAGTCTATAAAATGAGCTGGAGAAAGAAAGGGCAATCCACTTCAGTGTCTTTGCCAAGAAAATCCCAAATGCAGTCATAAAGAGTCAGAAACAACTGAAACAACTGAACAACAACAACAAAATTGTGTAAAGATATTTCCTTCTAGTCCTGCTCCATAGTTAGTCCAACCATTCTCCAGTAAATAGGTCCATTGTTTCCAGAGGTTTTTTGTTTATTTGTTTGTTTTCAAACAACTATAGAGAGTGCTGCTGTGAATATTTTGGTATTTATAGGATCTTTTTTTTTCTTGTCATCGATCTCTTTGGAACATATGCCTGGTAGTGGGATCAATAAGTCAAAGTGTCTGAGCAGTTTAATGACTTTTCTCCATAATCACAAATTGTTCATCGGAATGGTTGGACCAATTTGCAGTTTCATCAATGCTGTACTAGTGTACCTATCTTGAAACCACTCCAAAACTGTTTCCTTCATTTATCATCTTTGCCAAACTTATTTACTGCTCCACTACTTGCAATGTTACCTGCTTCCAATACTCTTTTGTTGTTTTAAAACTTTTATTTATTTTATTTTTAATTTATGGAACAAAACAAAGATTTCTATGACATAGTATAATAAAAAAGATGATTGCACATGAAACAGCAAATCTATTATGTACAATTTGCTGTTCCTTTTAAGTATATAATTAAGTTATCATGTAAATTTCTTTTTTTTCTTCCCCCTCCCACCCTAAAGATGGCTGTTATTAGATACAAATATATATATATATATATGAGTATACACACACATGTGTGTGTGTCTGTGTGTGTAAAATCATCCTATTCATACTTCTATTTATCATTTCTTTCTCTGGATGCAGATGGTATGCTCCTTCATATCTCCTTTGTAGTTAATTTGGATATTTATAATAGTCACTCAAAGTTGTTCTTAAAAGAATATTGCTGTTACTGTATACAACATTCTCTTGGTTCTACTCATTTCGCTCTTTGTTATTTTGTTCAGGTCTGCTCATGTTTTTTCTAAGATCATTGCACTCATCACTTCTCATAGAACAGCAGTATTCCATCACAATCATATACCAAAGCTTGTTCAGCCATTCCTGATTTATGGGCATCCCTGCAGTTTCCATTTCTTTGTCACCACAAAGAGAGCTGCTATAAACATTTTAGAACATATAGCTTCTTTTCCTTTTTCTCTAATCATCTTAGGAAAGAGACCTAAGAGTGATATTACTGGGTCAAAGGGTATAGTCACTTTAATAACTCTTCCCCACCCCCATCACTCTTTTAAAGCATTTCTTGAAGACTTCCAATGGCCTACTAATTACCAAAACCTTTTTCTTAGTTCTCGTCATCCTAAGCTTCTTTTTATCATTTGACACTATTGACCAACCCTTCATTTTAGAAACTCTTTCCTCCTTTGACTTCTGTGTACCACACCATAATGCCACACTATTCCTGTTCTCTTCTGTTATCTCTTTCATCTTTCATTTTTTGCCTCTTTGTAAGTTCTTTTTCATCCACATCCCTCCCCTCCCCCAAATGTCATCATATCCAAAGGGTCTGTCTTTGGATCTCTTGTCTTTCTACTTTCAGTAGCTGAATGGGACAGAATCAAATTTAATCACTGAAATAGCTGACCAAGGAAAATTAATCTCTTTCTCTGGAAAATTTTATGAGCGTAATATTGGCTATGTTTATCTGATGGCAAACATTTGGATCAAACTGGTAAATCTGATCAGTTACGGATATTGAGAAGCAGTGTGACACAGAATAAAAAGTGGTCTTGGAATTAAAAATTCTGTATAACCATAAGCAATCCATTCAAATTCTCTGAGCCTCACTTTACTCACTCATAAAATTATGATGATAATATTTATGATACCTATATTTATGAGAGGAAAACAGTTTAGTTGTTTGTTTTAGTTGGAGACTAAATTTCTCTATCTCACTCTAGCTAGAAGTACAGCAGCTATTCATGAGTCCAGTTCCATTGGTGATCATCACAGAAGCTTTGATCTACCCCATTTTTAATGTAGGCCATTTCACACTTCATTAGGCAGTCCATTTCCCAATCCTAATGGCTCACCACACTGGTGCCAGACTTAGTGAAGCACTTTGACCCTACTTAAGTAGACTGGAGGTTCCCATATTCTCAGAGGCTCACCATGTTGGTGTTGGACTTAGTTCAGGCATCCTGTTGACTTCACCCCTACTAAAGCTCAGGACTTCTCAACATCATTTCTTATAATCTACTTAGCCTCACTGTCTCCCAGTAGCAAGAATTACAGGTGGGTACCACTAAGCCCAGCAACAACTTTTTAAATTTTAAAGCTTTCTGTAAATATGGTCTTTTATAATATTTAGAAATAATTAGATAACTTATATCTTGTACAGAGTCCAAGTAGGAGCAGTCCATAGAGAGGGTAGTCTTCCAGATGCTCCTGTATATAAATGGCATAATGTTAATTGCATCAAGCCCAAGGGTATTATAAAGCCTCCTCCTCCTAGTGACCCCCCCTAAAATTGGCTTAACAATTCACATAGGGAAAAAAACTATAAATAAAACCCATTGCTCAAACTATGACAAACTATGCAGTTAGATGGGCTTCTTATTGAGTTAGTCCATCAATGTCTTAGATGAACAGTACAGATAGATAGATGGACCCAGAATTGAAGAGGAAAAAGAAACCAAGCTAGATACACTTGGGCATTATGCAGTACTTTTAATGATCCAAATATGTTCTCTGACACACAAAAACCATCATTTAACATTAATATTGTCTTGGTGATCCAATATGGTTGTGAATCATGTAACGCAGAAATCTCTAAAGAATCAAAATTGTAGCTGAATTGAAGAACAATAGAGAGATGCACAGTGGGAGCAAATAGTCTCAGACATATTATACCAATGAGAAGGAGCATAAAAATATCATTCAATAAATGTATAATTAGAAAAGGAGGTAGGCCAAGCATGTAGCCCCAACATGGAGCAACAAATAGGCAATCTGAACAATGTGCTAGTATTTTTTCTTTGTTGTCTATTTGTTTTTCAGTCTTGTCTGACTCTTCATGACCCCCTTTAGGGTTTTCTTGGTAAGAATACCAGAGTGATTTGCCATTTCCTTCTTTAGCTCATTTTACAGATGAGGAAACCGAGATAAATAGGGTTAAGTGAGTTGCCCAAGATCACA
Organism: Phalanger gymnotis; assembly: GCA_028646595.1. Lineage (NCBI taxonomy): Eukaryota > Metazoa > Chordata > Mammalia > Diprotodontia > Phalangeridae > Phalanger > Phalanger gymnotis. Next base: position 546,077,711 of record CM053622.1, read on the forward strand.
CAGGTAGAAAATATAGGAGGCTGGATTTGAATTCAGGTCCTCCTGACTCCAGGCCCAGCATTCTATCCATTGTGCCATCACACTGTCCCCTACTGGTTGTTGTTGTTTCCTGTCCTACATTCTTGAAGAAGACCGTGACATCAGGAAAGTGATGTCATGACTTGCAAGTGAATTGGATTTAAGTGAGGCAGTGCTAGGTGAAGTCACCATCCTCACTCTCTCCTCTGGAGCCAGTTGGGTCCAGTGGCACAGATACGGATCAGGACACCTGGAGATGGTCTAGATACAGTGGGAGACCTTGGCCTTTTATAGCTAAGGTCTTTCCTAGATCTCAGTTTGTTTGAGGCAACACCCATTCAATGATTAAGGCTAGGCAAGAAGAAGGGCAAAGAATGACCTTTTTTACCTAGTCAAAAAAAAAAAAGACCCTTAGGGTTTCTGGACAAAATAGAAACAAATTTCATTTACATTCACTTGGAGTCATCAAAGCCCAAACAATGACCAAATGAGGCTTAGGCTGGCCAATCAATGAGAGCCAGAGTGATTTGGGTTTAAGGTGTGGTCCTTAAAAAAGAAATCTAAGCTGTGAACCCCAAGATATCTTGTGAGGTTTCAGTGATCAAAATTTATATTCCTTTGGGCAGAGCACCCACAGGTAAGGGTGTGATTTCCTGTGTGGACCGAGGGAGAAGAGAGAAGAAAGGATGGAGGGACAGACAGAAGGAGGGAAGGAAGGAAGGACAGAAGGAGGGAAGGAAGGAAGGAAGGAAGGAAGGAAGGAAGGAAGGAAGGAAGGAAGGAAGGAAGGAAGGAAAGAAAGAAGGAAAGAAGGAAAGAGGGAAGGGAGGAAGGAAGGAAGGAAAAGAGGAAGGAAGGAGGAAAAGAAGGAAAGAAGGAAGGAGGGAAGGAAGGTAGGAAGAAAGGAAGTAAGAAAGGAAAGAAGGAAGGAAGGAAAGGAGGAAGGGAGGGAGGGAGGAAGGGAGGGAGGGAGGGAGGAAGGGAGGGAAGGAGAGAGGGAAGGGAGGGAGGGAGGAAGGAAGGAAGGGAGGGAGGCAGGAAGGAAGGAACCAACCTGTTGCTTAACTGAAACTGGCCAGTTGGGTCCCCATTGGGGCAGCTCCTACTACTGCTCACAGGTCAGTTACAACGAATGGAGAAGTTTTGAATGCTGTGGATGAGTTCACTTACCTTGGAAGTGTACTTTCCAGGGATGTACACATTGATAATGAGGTTGACGCACGCATTGCTAGAGGTGGCTCAGTGTCTGGGAGGCTTTGAAGGAAAGTATGGGAGAGAAGAAGTATTTCACTGACTACCAAACTGAAGGTTTATAGAGCTGTGGTGCTGACCTCATTATTGTGTGCCTGTGAAATCTGGACAGTATATCAGCGCCATGCCAGGAAACTGAATCGCTTCCATTTGAATTGTCTTAGGAAGATTCTGAAGATCGCCTGAGAGGATAAGATATCAGACACTGAGGTTTTTTCTTGAACTAAACTGCCAAATAAGCAAACTCTACTTCAGAGAGTGCAACTCTGATGGGCTGGCCACAATGTTTGAATGCAATATGTTTGCTTGACAAAAAGACTGTTTTATGGAGAACTCGCACAGGGTAAGCATTCAGATGGTGGTCAGAAGAAACAATACAAGGACACTCTCAACATATCTCTTAAGAACTTTGGAATTGATTGCATGACATAGGAGACACTGGCACAGGACTGCTCAGCATGGCATGCCCTCATCAAAGAAGGTGCTGTGCTCTATGAGCAAAGCAGAATTGAAATAGCTCAAAAAAAGAAAAAGTGTAAGATGCACAAATTTAGAGAATCCACCCCAAATGTTCACACAGATTATTTGTACCCAACCTGTGGTATAACTTTCCAAACTCGTATTGGTCTGATCAACCACAGTTGGACACACTGAAACTTGACTCTAGCTTAGTGATGTCATTTTGGTCCTCTTCAAAAAGGAAGGACAACAACCAACCAACCAACGTTAAAAGACCTACAAAAAGACATCCAGTACATTAGGTGACAGCTCTATGAGTTATCTAAGGAAAAGATGGCCCTTCTGGTTAAGGCCATTCTTTCTAATTGTGATTTTCATTTCATCCTCCCCTGTCTTCTCTGAGACTTTTCTCCCTCAACCATACTCTCCTCTTTTCTCTTCCTCTCTAGTTTACCAGTTCCTGCTTCCCTTTCCTTTCCTTCTCTCCTTCAGTCCTTCTCTCTCTCTCTCTCTGTCTCTCTCTCTCTCTGTCTCTCTCTCTCTCTCTCTGTCTCTGTCTCTCTGTCTCTGTCTCTCTGTCTCTCTCTCTCTGTCTCTCTCTCTCTGTCTCTCTCTCTCTCTCTCTGTTTTTGATCTGTTTTTTCTATTTTTGGCCCTCTTTTCTTCTTCCTCTCTACTTGCAGTTGCTGAATGGAACAGAATCAAATTTAATCACTGGAATAATTGACCAAGGAAAGTTAGGGAATATCTTTCTCTGGAAAATTTTATGAGCACAATATTGGCTATGTTTATCTGATGTCAAACATCTGGATTAAACTGGTAAATTTGGTCAGTTATCTAGATATTGAGAACGAATATGGCAGTAGAATGAACAATAATCTTAGAATTAAAATTTCTGCATAATCATAAGCAATCCACTTGAACTCTCTGAGTCTAACTCTCCTCACTGGTAAAATTATGATAATGATCTTTATTTTATCTCATCTTCAGTCTCAATCTCACTGACTGCTTCCCCTTTTTCTGTCTCTTTCCTCCTCCGTTTTCTTCTTCTTCTTCTTCTCCTTCTTCTTCTTCTTCTTCTTCTTCTTCTTCTTCTTCTTCTTCTTCTTCTTCTTCTTCTTCTTCTTCTTCTTCTTCTTCTTCTTCTTCTCTCTCCCTCCTTCTCATCTTCAATCTCACTGACCCTTTTCCTCCTGACCGCAAACATGTTCAGGTACCTCCATCTTAAAACAAAAAAACAAAAAGCTTCCTTTGAACTTGTCATCCACTCAAATATTGTCCTAGAGCTCTTCTCTCTTTCACAATAAAACTTCTAGGAGTTGTTTATACTTAATGTGTTTGTTTCTTTGTCTCCCACTCACGTCTTTGCTATGTAACTCCTGTGCCCATCACAATGTCTCTCCACAAAGTTACCAGTGATCTCTTAACTTTTAAATCCAATGGCCATTTCTCAGTCATCATCCTGCTTGACCTTTCTGTTAATGTTGCCATTCAGTGACCACTTACCCTGCATATTTTCTTTTCTCTTGACTTTAGGGACACTGCTCTAGGCGAGTTTTATTCCTGCCTATCTGACCACTCCTGCTCAATCTTTTTGTTGGATCCTAATTCCTCTCCCACCCACTGCATGTGGGTGCACCCTAAGGTGCTATCCTGGGCCCTGTTCTCTTTGTATACTTCCTTAGTGATCTAACCAGCTTCCAATGGATTAATTGTAATTATGAAGATAACTCCTAAAGTCCTAATCTTTCTCCTGGACTCAACTGGACACCTCCACATAATGTACCCGAACCCTCAAACACATCATGTCCTAAATGACATTGTTTTTTTTTTCTCAGACTCTCTCCAAATTGAGATCACCACCATGTGATATAATAACAGCATGGTACAATGGAAGGAGTCAGATGACATGGGTTCAAATCCCACCTCTGACATTTAATGCCTGTGTAACCTTGGGCAAGTCACTCAACCTCCTTGGTCCACAGTTGTACATTGGTCCACATTGTAAAAATGAGGGGGTTGGCCCCAATGGCTTCTGAGGTCCTGTCCAGCTCTAGATTCATAACACTGTGACATCTGTCCATTCCCCCAGGTTCCCAACCTCAGAATCATTCTTGACTCATGCCTTTCTCTCATCTTCCCTCCTCCCACCCACACCACCCCAACCAACCAGTTATGAGGTTTTACAGATCCTACCTCTACAACATCTAAAATTCAGTAGATTTGTTTTGGATATCATGAGATCATAAGTCTGGAGCTGGAAGGGACTTCGGAAACTATGAGATCCAATGCCATTATTATACCAATGAGAAAACTGAGGCCCAGGGAAATTCAGTGATTTGCCCATGGTCACACAGGTAGTAAACATCATACGTAGGTTTTGAATCCAGGTCCTCTAATTTAAGAGCCAATCCTTTTTCAACTGTGCCATACCCCTTCTGTGTCAGTCTTGTTCTCTCCAATCACTCAGCTACCCCACCCACATCAGGCCTTTAGTATATTTTGATTTGACTATGGAAATAGCAGGTGGCATAGGAGGGATTTGAACTCAGGTGCTATGACTTCAATGTCAATGCTATTTCCACCATACAGTGCTGCCTTACTTCATATTTCTGCTTTAAAATTGTGTTCTGCTGGGCTGGCGGCCCATACCTATAATCTTTGTTATTGGAGGAAACTGAGGGTGGTGGATGACTTGAGCTTGGGAACTCCGAGTTACAGTAGGGCTAAAGCCAATTGGATGCCTACACTATATCTGGTGCCAATATAGTGATCAGCTAAGAGCAGAGGTCTACCAGGTTGCCTAAGATGGGGGTGAGGTAGGGGTGGCAAACTAGCCCAGGTCGGAATAATGGAGCAGGTTAAAGTTTCTATGCCACTTGGTATTGGGATTCAGGTCCATGAATGGCTTCTAGCTGGCACAAGCTAGATAAACTCAGTTTCGAAAAAGTAAAATAAAATTGTATTCTGTCCTGTTTAAACGTATTGGAGAAAGATATGTTGAAATAAATCTGGTCCCTTTAAAAGAAACCAGAATCCAGACCAGGGATGGGGAACTTGTGGCCTCAAGGCCACATGTGGCCTCCAAGTGGCAGGTTCCCCACCCCTGGTTCAAACCATAAAAAATTTCTGGGGAGCTTCAGCACCAATATTTAATGACTAAACATAACTAAAAGACAATGGGATTTTAGAGTTAGCAGTGACCTTGATTATTATTTACTAACGAAATCACAGAGTCTATGAGTCCAAAGGTGGCTGCTTCCACCCATGACTCCTAGTTTTGTCCTCTGGCTAAGACCTATGAGAACAAGTCTTATCCCTTTTGTACGCAACAGTTCTTCAAATACTTGAAGATACTATCATGCTCCCACCCCACCGCAATCCTGGCTAAACATCCCTAGTTTCTTTAGCCAAATTCTCTAGTATTGGACATGTACCAGCTTGTCTCTGTTAGTACTCTTTCCTAATCAGTACTCCAGATGGAATTTGACTAGGAAAGAGTGCAGTGAAACTATGGCTCTCTCATTGTGGATACAATGTCTCTTAATGCAGTCTAAGATGGTGTGGTTTTTTTCCAGGGGGCGGGAGGGGGAGGTGGAGAGCTTCCATGACATATTTTGACTCATATTGAGTTGGCATGGTCATACCTTCCTGTTCTCATACTTGTAGAGTTGATTCTTTTGAATTCCCACAAAGGATTTTGCATTTATCCCTATTTAATTTTGTTTTATTTATTTCGACCTCTCATTCTAGCCTGTCAAATATTTCTTTTCAGATCCTTACTCTAACAACAAACCCCTTTGTTTTGTAGATAAGCAAACTAAGGCCCAGAGATAAGAAAACAGTCTCAGAGAAGCTGAGTGAATTGTCTAGGATCATCCAGGCAGTAAGCAGCAGACGGAAGATTTTATTATAGCTGATATCTAGAAATCTGATGGAAGGAGAGAACCCACTGATTGAGATAAGGTCTCTATAAGGTTTTCACACAGGTCAAAGAATGACTCTAGTTTGTGATTTCTCTCTCTCTCTCTCTCTCTCTCTCTCTCTCTCTCTCTCTCTCTCTCTCCCCCCTCTCCTCCCCATGCCCCCGTTGACCTATAAGGAGATGATGGGAACAACAAAGGACATGTTAGAGTGAATTTGCTCTCTGCCTTGAGGTGTTGCAAGGATGTAGCTGAAGGTTTATCTTGCTAAACAAAGATCATATCGATTTCCAACTAGAATGGATCTAACCACCCCACTATACAGATTAGGAAATAGAGGCATAGAGACATTTCTAACATGCCCAAGTTAGTAAATATCCAAAGCAGGATTCGAAGCCAAGTATTCCATGTTGAAATTCCAGCACTTTATAATACTCCTCAGTCTCTTAGCAGCCACTAGATAGAAGCTCCCTGCAAGGAATTCTGATGCAAAGCTTCTCTGAAACCAAAAATTTCCAAGACCTGTGGGCTAGCCGTAGGAGAGGTTATATTGCCCAAGTCAAGAGGTGCAAATTAGGAGATCCAGGCTATCCCTGGAAATCTACTCAGATGTGCCCCAGAAATCTACTCTAGCCTGAAGCAAAATAGTAAGAACTTGTTAAGAATGGTATCTAATTCTACCTAGATGTTTGTAGGAAGGAAGATCCTATTGTTATCCCAATTTGACAGTTAAGGAAACTGAGGCAGATAGAGTTCAAGCCACTTGCCCAGGGTCACACAAGTAGTAAGTGTATGAAACTGGATTTGAATGCCATCTTCCTGACTCCAGGCCCAGTGCTCTGTCTGATACCCCACCTAGCTCTCCTATCTTGGACAGGGAATTCTCAATGGAAATTACTTTTCCTTGTAACGTTTATCATGCCAGTAGTGAGCAACCTCGTCCTTGATTTTTTCATATGTTTTATCTTCCCCTATTAGAATGTAAGCTTTCTAAGACCAGGGAGTAGAATCTGTAATTTTATCCCTAGCATTTGGCACAGTGCCTGATACACAACAAGTACTAAATCAGTTCTTTTTTTCATTCATTCATAACTCATTCACATAGGAGAGCCTCGAAGGTTTTGGAAAAGGGGAGTGGCATAGTCAGACCTGTGACTTAGGAATGCTGTTTTGGCAACTATGGAATGGATGGATGGATGGGAGAAGGATGAGCTTAGAGTTAGGAGGACCAGTGTTAGAATAAGTTCAAAAGAGAGGTGAGGAAGGCTTGAATGAGGGTGGTAGTGCTGCTGTTCGTGGAGAGAGGGACAGATGTTATGGACGTAGAATCAATAGGACTTGGTAACCTCTTAGTGACATGGGAAGAAGGGAAAAGAAGAGTAGAAGATGACTCTGAGGTTGTAAACTCATGTTTCTAGAAGGATGATTTAGGGAAATTTGTTGGAGGCTCCAGTTTAAGGGGGGAAGTGATACTTTCTCTGACTGCCACATCATACTACTGACTCATCTCGGGCCTGCAGTCCACTAAAACGCCCGGGTCTTTTTGCTATGAACTATTTTCTAAACCTGTACCTCTATTCTGTACTTGATGCTCACACTCAAGTATGGGACTTTAATGTGATCCCTATAAATTCCTTTCTTATCAGATTCAACTCATTGTTCTAGACTACTGAGCTCTTCTTGGATTCAAAATTTGTCCTGCAATGCATTAGCTGTTCTTCTCAGCATTGTGTCATCTGCAAAATGAATAACTGTGTCATTGATTCTTTTATCCAAATTACTGATTAAAAATGATGAATACAAGACAAGCCCAGATCCCTGAGGCATTCCACTTGGGCTCCATAGATGTCATGTCTTTGGTTCATTGAAATTGGAATTCTCTTAAACATACTGTGATCTTTGCAACTTTTCTATAAGAATGCTGTGAGAATCTTTGCAGAGCATTTTGCTGGAATCAAGGCCTGCAATGCTGCCATCTCTTCTAGGACTTGTATTTTGGAAGATAAATACTGTCAGTTCCTTCAACCATTACGTGTCATTTCTTAATGTATTCTAAATGTTACTGACTTTTGTACACACTGCTCTCTTGGCTCACATTAAGCATTAAAACCTAGATCTTTTTCACATAAATGCCTTTCAAATAACAACTTCTCCTCACATATAATAATTTTTTTTAAGTCCAAGCACAGGATCTTATCATTATCCTTGTTGAATCTCATCTTGTTGGGTTGGTTACCATGGAGCAGCCTATTAAGCTCATTTAGAATTTTGTAGGATTATCTATTTAGAACCGGAATAGACATGATAAGCTCTAATGGCAATTTATACTTGAGGATCTTTTTCATCCATTAATAGGCCATGTGACCTGTTTACGTCACAGGAAGCCTAAGTCACACGTGGTAGGAGGAGGTTACTGAGAGTAAAAGGAAAGTGTGTCACAGGAAATGCAGGGAGAGCAGTTAGAACTGAGGGAAAGACCAGATGTGTGCTGTGCTGTGAGTGTGTTTGTGGGAAGGTCTCAGCAGAAGGGCAAAATGTTATGGGATGGCAAGGCTCCATGCTGTGATATTGTGTTTGAAGTTCCTTGCTGTTATGATAAAGTGGGCTTACTGGTTTGGGGAGTTGGTTGCTGCTTGGATGGGTTGGATTTATTGGCTGTGGGATATGGTTCTCTGGTGTCTGAATAAATGTTTTACTTCTTCTACCTTTTATATGTAGAGTCTCTTATATTTTGCAATATAGAACTACATAGGTATATTCACAATTATCATTGATATTGTGTTTATTGCCTTGCTAATACATATGCCATTGAGTTCAACCCTCTCATTTTACAGATGAGGAAACTGAAAACCAGAGAAGAAGGAAAAAATACATATATTAAGCAATTGCTATGTGCCATGCACTTTACAAATATCTCTTTTAATCTTCACAACTACCCTGGGAGATTGATGCTACTATTATCCCTTTCCTTGAGTCACATAGCTAGTAAGCATCTGAGGTCAAGTTTGAACTCAGGTCTTCCTGACTCCGGGCCCAGAATTCTCTCCACTGTAGCACCTAGCTGCCTCTAGGCAGATAAGTTAGGGTCATACTTGTCCAAGGTTATACAGATAGTACATAGCAGAGAAGGGATTTGAACTTGTGACTCCAGATATTCTTCATTCCAATCTTGATTCTAGCTTTTGTAGTGTGAGACAACCCTCCTAGTTTTGTTTTACCTAAAGATGTGATAAGCTTTCTTTCTATACCTTCAAATCATAAAAAGAAAGTTTGAAGAGGACAGCATATGTGAATTATATGAATAGTCATTCATGTAACAAGAGCTGTGCTAGTAAATGTTTAACAACTGACTCTCCAAAAAAATTACTGATGACACACTTATAAGTTTAATCTATCAACAATTTTTCCATCACTTTCTTAAGTGTAGACAATCAGAAAAAACAATAAATTAAGTCCTGATTAGTAGTCTTTTCTTGATTTCTGTGGTGTAAATGCACTCACTGAAAATTTAACATTTGGTTTTCTAGAGCAAGTACCAGGTGTCTCCAGTAAGCCACTATATAAAGCATATAAGTCACAGTATAACTCATGGCTGCTATTCCTGTCCATAGGATTTGGAGAGGTAGGCAATCTACCCCAGTCCTCTAATTTTTCAGCTAAGGAAACTGAGATGCAGAGAAACAAAGAATTCGCCTGAAGTCACAACTGTAGTATTAGCAAAACTATGCTTTCCATGAGAATAACTACTACATAAGCATACTACATAGGAAATAATTAAAGGTCCTCACAGTCTCAGGAATAATTGACATTGTCAGAGAAGGAAGAAGAAAAAAGAGAATGTCTCATAACAACTTTGTGGCATTATCTGAAGGTCAGAAGTGGTTTCCCCCTCTCTGTCTCTCATCCCTTCATCCCAGATGATTGCTGATAAGGTTGCTATGAATGATATAAGTCAACAAAGTGGAGAAACCTTAAGGGGATTCTTAAGGGGATTTCTTCTAGGCAGTTTCTGAGGAGGATTGGTAAAATTTAGAGCAATTGAATACCTGGGAAGATTTAGGGCAATTGGATTCCTGGGATGCATCAGACTCCAAAGGGGCCTCTCTGGGTTGGCCAGTAGTTATGACAAAAATGTCAGGTGCATGCTCAATCGGAAAGCTCCTTGCTGCCACCCAAGGAATGAATGAATGAGTATTGAGGGAGGAAGGAGGGAGAGGAGGTTTCTCTTCTTCAAACTGTGACCTGGGCTGTAGCTTTGACCTTTTTCAGGCTTCCTTTTCTACTGACTCAGATAATTCATTCTGCTGTCCTAGAATGCATGGATTTATTCACTATTGGCATGAGGCAACTTGGTATAAAAACCCTAGGCAGGTGGGTGAATTTGAGACATAGGAGTTTGTTGCATAATCCAACTTGGTCCAGGTTCATACAGTCCTGCTCCTTGGTTCTTCATTTAACTCTACTCATCTCAGCTGCGGTTTTCTGATCAGCACTGACAATTTTTGCATTGAAGATAAGGAGCAAAAAATTGAAGACAAATAGAAGAAACAAGTCCTCTTAAGGCAAATTCATCTGAGAGAGAGGGAGCCAGAAACCCCAGGACTATAAGGGGTGCAGGGGGGTGGGAGGAAAACACAACCATCTGATAGCTTCTGCTTCTTCTTTATAGATAGATGCTCAAAAATCAATTGTTTCAGCAAAACTGTCCATTCCTTCTAAATTTCAGAACTCCAGAAAAAACTGTCCCAGACAGCCTCTCTCACTGACACTCGCCGCCCCATCCCCATCCAATCTGCTGCCAGTCTTGCTGTTTTCACCTTCACAATACCTTTCCTACATAGCCCCTTCTCTCCTCTGCCACTGCCACTCATTCTCGCGCAGACCCTCATCACCTCACACCCGGACTATTGCAAGAACCTGCTGATGGGTCTCTCTGCTTTGAGTCTCTTCCCACTCCAATCCATTCTCCATTCAGCTGCCAAATTAATATTCCTAAGTCAAAAGACCGCCCATGTCATACACGGTCTCATATCTCTCCTCTCTCTCCAACACAATAAACTCTACTACCTATTACCTCCAGAATCAAGTATGAAGTCTTGTTTGGCATTTAAAGCCCTTCATAACCTAACTTTCCTAACTTTCCAGTCTTCTTATACTCTACTTCTCTCTACCTGTCCCCTCCCCACCATGTGTTCTTCAGGTCCAGTGACTCTGGCCTCCTTGTACAAGACACTCCATCTCATGACTGTGCATTTTCAATGACAATCCTCCATGCCTGGAATTCTCTCCCTCCTCATCCCCACCTCCTGGCTTCCCTGGCTTCCTCCGAATTTCAGATAAAATTCCATCTTTTACGGTAAGGCTTTCCTAATCCCCCATCATGCCAGTGCCTTCTCTCTGTGATTATCTCCATTTTACGCTGTATGGATCTTATTGCATATCTGTTTGCTTGTTATCTCCCCCATTAGATTGTGAGCTCCTTGAAAGCAGAGGCTGGGATTTTTTTTTTTTACCTTCCTTTGTAATCCTGAAGGTTAGCACAGTGGCTGGCACATAGCACTTAATAAATGCTTCCTTTCCTCTGCCACAGCTACTGCTTTTCTTCTAATCCTTAAGGAAATCAGCTCCTTGCATGAAGCAATGGACACAACCCAGAGGTAGAGACAAACACTGTCGTTCTCAGAGTCCTGACACCAGGAATTAATTCCTTTATCCTTCCTGGATCTGACACATAGAACTTCAAATTCCAGCCTCTTTCCCAGGCACCAAGCCTAGTTTGGGTTCCTTAAAACTGCTGCCCTAGTTCCTTCATTCACCATTCGACTTTCGACTTGTACAAGTTCATGCCTCCTATCTGGTAGATCATTGGCCCAAATGATCCTCCCACTATTGTTCTGACTGTTCTCAGTAAAATTCCTGGCCCATCCCTACACTAACATTCTCAAAATCTGCATTTGCATCATACCTATCTGTACAATATGTCTCTAACCTATCTTAAAAAAGGGTCACAATTATGATACATATATGTTTGGGATGAGTATGCCTCATAGGGGCAGACAGACCACCAGTGTCCTCCCTCACCCTAGGCAGACAGGAACCAGACTTGTTGATGTCACGCCCAGTTATGTTGTTCATTCATTCATTCATTCAAAAGCATTTATTAAGTACCTTCTATGTTTCAGGAACTGTGCTAGGTGCTAAAGAAACAAAAAATAAAAATAAAATAAACAAAAATAGGTCCTGCCCTCAAAGAACTTATGGTATCATTGGTAGGGTTGGAGAACATATCGTAAATAAATAAATTCAAAATATATACAAAGTGATTTGAGGGGTAGAGGGGAGTTAGGGTCCCATATAGGAAGGGACAGGAATTGAGCCTTGAGGAAAACTGGAGATTTTATATGGCAGAGATAAAGATGTGTTCTCTAGACATGGTAGACAGTTGCTGGTACATGGAGATGGAAAATGGAATGTTGTGTCTAGGGAGCGGGAAGTAGGCCAGTCTGTCTATTCAGAAAATGCCATTCAGAGCTGGGGATGAGGGTGAGAAAAGGATTGGTGGGAACTCACATCAGTTAAAACTCGTCATCTGGAAATGGCCAGCACTCTGGACACCATTTGTTTAATCTCTGTGTGTCTCTAGGCCTAACCCTTGGCTAGGCAATATACAGATCATTAGATAACAGTTTGGGGTTAATGTGGAGGTACTGAGTAGTGGAAAGACTGGACTCTGTCTGGCGTCAGACCTGTATTGGAATCTTGCTTCTGTCATTTATTGCTAGGAGGTGCAGAGGACAGGACTAGGAGTCAGAAGACCCGTGTGACCCTGCGCAAGTCACTTAACCTCTGTCTTCCTTGGTTTCCTCATCTGTCAAATGGGGATAGTAATGGCACCCATGTCCCAGGATTGTTAATCAACTGTGATAATATTTGTGAAGGACTCTGTAAACCTTCAAGTACCACATAGAGGCTAGTTAGATATGTGACCTCAAGCGAGTCAGGGACTCTGAGTTTCAGTTTCTGTGTAAGTGTATGTAAAAGGAGGGAATTGTCTTAGATGACCCTTTACGGTACCTTGTACCTCTAAATCATATTACTATTTGGAAACAAAGGGGCGTGCAGCCCAGAAAATAGTACGGCTTTGCAAATAAAATGAAATGAAATTCAAGATTTAACTTTCCTATAGGTGCTCCCAGCAAAGGAAATCGAATTTGATTCAATTTATTTATCAAATTATTCAATTTGATTCATTTATGAAGGACCTTCTGTATGTCACACAGAGTGCTGGGTGTCATATACTAAGGCAAAAACGAAAACCATTCCTGATTTCAAGTAGCTTATATTATGCCAGTCGGAAATAATGTATACACAGACACATATAGTGAGAAAGACTGAACCTAGCTAAGATCGTAGACTTAGAGATGGGAGGGTCCTCACAGGTCACCTAGTCCAACCCTTCTGTTTGAAATATGAGGACAAGAAGACGCAGAGCAAATATGTCATTTCCCTGAGGACTCAAATCCAGTTCACCTGTCTAGACCTAGGGCTCTTTAACCTGCAGCAAATCATTTCCCTTCCTCCAGTCTTTTACCACCCACATCCAAGCTCCCTGTCATTTTCTCTTCCCCCTTCCCAATAACGTTTAGGAACCATATACTCCCTTGGGACAAGTTGCCCAATATGTCCATCCTCCCCACATACTTGCACATGTTCCTTTCTTACTTGGTGAACAAGGAAACAGCACCTCAAAACCTGCCCCTGTCTCCAAGCATTTGCTCTCAAATGCATTCTGTGAGTCTAGTTTTTCCTACGAGGATAAAAGGAGACGCCCTTTGTTTCCTCCTTATGCTTCATTATACTCCTTTAGCCATTAGCGCTGACCATTGAAATTACAATGCCATCAAATATTAAGGTTTGCCCAGTCCATCGCTGAGACACTATGTTATCTGGAGTGAATACATTTCTCATTTTAAGAATTTTCTCCACTGTTAGGAAGTTTTGGTTTGGGGGGTTCCCCATTGTCCTAGTTCCTCATTTGTCCCATCATCTCTTTGGGACTTAGTGTTCTCTTTTGTAGAAAGACAATATGATGTAGTTAATAGACAGCTGCCCTCAGAGACCATGAGACTTGAATTCAAATTTTGTCTCTGACCCAGGCTCTAAGTAACTGTCTGAGGCTGTGATTCAGAGAGAATGCTGATTCATATTGGTAGAAGGAGCTCCCTCATCTGGGAGTTCCCTATTTCAATAGAATCACTGATGTAGTCCTTTCTGTTCTGGTTGGTAAAATGCAGAGGCCGGATTAGTCTTCCAGCTCTGGGATTATTCTAAGAAATGGAGGTGCTAAGGGCAGAAGCAGCCAGTGCTTGGAGGGTAGAGGCAAGCCCTAGGGCCCCAGGTTGGGAGGAGTCCAAGTTGGTGAGACTGGCAAGGAAGGAAAAAGATTCTTGGGTTGATAACATGGAGAATCATCATTAAGTGTTGCCACAGAAGATACATCCTTTGGGGATGATTATGCCCCTCCTCTCACCCCGATATGGTCACCTTCACATATTATTTAACCAAAGAATTGTAGAAGTACAGGCTCTTTTGGCAGACTTCTTTGGACCCCTCCCTGTGGGGTATTCACTCACCCGTTTCTCCCTGGACAACCCCACCCGGAATTGCGTCACCCCCTTTACTTTTGGCCTGACAATCCAAACCCTGGGAGACTTCCTGGGGAGGGGGGTGGTGTCTGTTGGGGTTTGTGTCATCAATCTGTTTTGGAAAAGTTAGTGATTCACCTGTTCCCAAATCAAGGAATTCCATCCCCGTAATGACTGTTCTGCGTCAGAGAGGAAGTGCCTTAGACTGCCATTGGTGATTCGTCCTTCTTCAGAGAAAAGCGAAAAACTAGGGTGAATGGTTGATGTAGAATGGAAGAGTTGGTGCAGCTTCTATTGTCCTGCTGAGGGCTTCTCCAGATGCAAAAGCAAGTGGGTGCTTGAGGCCGGTCCTGCAGAGGGTGTGGCAAGTGTGAACTTTGATGCAGGTGGGGTCCCCTAAGGGGTTAGGTGTCACTTGCTTAAATGGTATTAAGTAGTGGCTGGGGCTGGGTTGGTAGAGGGTGGGGTGCTAAGGAATATAATCGTGCACAGAGACTTGGGATATAGACCAAATTTGAGTTCAAGGGGGAGTGAGGGTAGGAACTGAATCTTGGTGCGAAAATCTCGACTTGAAAAAAAGTTACCACTGGCTCAGCTCCTGTGTATCACAGAGACTTTGGGCAAGTCTCAACCACCCCTCAACTCAACCACCACTCAACTAGGAAAATCCCACACGTCCCTAAAAACAGTTGAGAATGAAAGGTCCAGCAGCTAACTAATTTATACAGCTACGAATATGAAGGAGGAGACCCGTGGGCAGGGTTGGGTATGCAGAACTGCTAGTCTTATAGTGGTGGGACAGGATTAACCAGAAGCAACATCTCAGAAATGTTACAGGCCCAGGGAAGAGCTACTTTGCAGTTTATAGATGGGAAAAAAAAAAGTAAGTCCCCTTTTAAAAGGGGAGCTCCATTCTGGGGTAGGGCAGCTTCCGAAGGTAGAGCTTTGACAGATATGGGATAAGGGTCAATGTGCCAATGTCTAAGGCTTGCAAAATGCACATGGTCATTTTCCTTCTGCAGACATTCTTGAGCTTCCCCCTCCCACAGGGACTGACTGGCAGTGAAAGACCTCAGAGCCATTTGAGCTAGTGCCAACCATGGGCGGTGCTGGCATTGGACAGGTTTGCCAGGCTTTGAATCTGACCAATTTCCCTTGGGTTCTTCTTCAGGTTGGTATTATTGGGAACTTGACAGCTGGAATGTCCAGGTTGACTGCACAGGAAATACCACTGACCATCATCTTGGGGTTGGGCTACTTGGAGCCAGGAGTGATTTCAAATTCAGTAGGCAAAGCCAGGGAGGGGAAAAGCGTTCTACAGAAGGATCATTCCTGATTACATTTCTCAAATTTCTCAAATAAATTCAGGAAAGACCAGGGAGGAGGTGGGACAGAGGCAGGAATGGTAGTCATGTAGGTATGGACTAGCCTGCCATTGCTTAACCAGTGTGTCCTGATATCTCTAAGAACTCTAAAATCCTCTGGGTTCATAAAACCATGCTAGGTGGGCAAAGGGAGCTTTAGATGCTAAATAAGTATTCAAGGTAACAATGCATACACTGGATACATTATAATCTTTATTCCGCCCCACTGAATGAAGAAAACAGAACTCTGTAACACAATAGCTTATAGAAAGGAACAACTGTCCTACCTCTTTCATAAGTTACATTTTCCCCTTTCTCTCCTCACTCACCCTCAGTCCTGGATCCTATTATAGTCTCCCTGACACATAGCACCACCCTATCGTTTGGACTCCCCATCTCCATTTCTCTCCTTGGAGTTTCCCTCTTTCCATTGGACCTGCACTATTCAAGTATTTCACCGTAACATCAGAGGGCAAAATCTAGATGTTTTGTTAGCTCCACATGATAATTGAGTTCCTGACTGCTTCTCCAGCTACAGGGTCACATTTACCATACATTTCTCAGAAAGCTAGTGCTGTCCAAGTATTCTCCCTTTTCTATCTAGATAACTGAATTTGGGGGTCTTCTTCTCTCCAAGATTCTAGCACAGTCCAGGGATGCCTTGGGCATGTATGCTGAACATTGGAATCTCTAGGTTAAAGGGTATGGACATATTAATAACCTCTTTGCAAAACTCAACATTGTTTCCCAGAATAGATGGATCAACTCACAGTTCCATTCATAAAACATTAGTGTGATGTTCTTGACAAAACTCCTCTGATATTGACTATTCCCATTTGTTGTCATGTTTGCCAATTTGATGGGTGTGAGGTAAAAATTTCAGAGTTGTTTTAATTTGCATTTCTCTTATTACTGATTTGGAATGTTTTTTCATATAGTTTTTTGTTGTTGTTCACTTGTGTCAGTCATGTATGACTCTTCATGACCCCATTTGGGGTTTTCTTGGCAAAGATACTGGAGTGGTTTGCTAGTTCCTTCTCCTGCTCATTTTACAGATGAGGAAACTGAGGTAAACAGGGTTAAGTGACTTGCCCAGGGTCACACAGCTAAGTATCTGAGGCCAGATTTAAACTCACTAAGTTGAGTCCTCCTGACTCCAGGATGGGTGTTCTATCTCACTACCCTACTTATAGTTAGTAGTTTGCAATTCTTCTTAAGAATTATTGATACCCCTTGATGTTTTATTTATTTGGAAATGGTTTTTGGCTTTATATCTTTCTTTTAGCTATCTATATATCTTGGATATCAAATTTGTATCAAAGATATTTGATTAAATGATATTTTTCAGAGTCAACCACATCCACTCTTGTCTAAGGTGCCTTAAGTTTATTCATGTAAAAGCTTTTCAACTTCACCCAATCAAAATTATCTATTTTATGTTCTGAAAGCACTTCTATTCCTTGTTTGTTTAAGAATTTATGCCCTAGGCAAAACTGTGAAACACATATGATCTGCTTTCTCTCTCTCTCTCTCTTTCTCTCTCTCTCTCTCTCTCTCTCTCTCTCTCATTCACTCTCTTTTGTGGCTTGAACTTTGATATTTAGGTCACAGATCCACTTCAAATTTATTGTGGCATATTAGTCTAAACCTAATTTCTGTCAGACTGGTTTCCAGGTTTCCCAGAAATTCTTGTCAAATAGAGAATCCATTCTTTTTTTTTTTTTTTTTTTTTGCAGGGGGGAAGGCAGGCCAATTGGGGTTAAATGACTTGCCCACGGTCACACAGCTAGTAAGTGTGTCAAGTGTCTGAGGCTGAATTTGAACTCAAGTCCTCCTGACTCCAGGGACAGTGCTCTCCTCACTGAGCCACCTAACTGCCCCAAGAATCCTTTCTTAAGTAACATATAGTTTTGGAGTTTATTGAACACTGGACTATTGAGTTTAATTATTTCAGATTGTTTCCTTGAGTAGTCTTTACTGTTTTTACTGTCTTCACTGACTTTACTGTTTTTAAACCAATGACAAAGGGTTCTGAATATCCTTCCAGGCATTTAAGTTGTTCTTTAATTCTTTAAGGACCATTTTGCAATTCTATCTAGAGATTGGTAAACTGACTTCCAGACATTTTATGCATTGTGTAATTACTTTGAATGGAATTTCCCTTTCTATCATTGCCCCATGAATTTTATTATTGCTAAATAGAAATGTTGTTGATTTTCATGGATTAATATTGTAGCCTACAACTTTACTAAAACGATTCTCAATCAGTTCCTTTTCTGATTTCTTAGGACTTTCTAAGTAAGCTATCGTGTCAGTGAATATGGATTTTTTTTGTTTCCTCTTTGTCTGTCTTAATGTTTTTAGCAATTTCTTTCTTTCATCATATTGGTTTTGCTAGCATTTATAAAACTATGTCAAATAATAGCAATGAAATGGAGTATTGTTGCTTTATTCCTGATTCTATTTGGAAAGTTTCTAGTGTTTCCTCCTTAACTCAAAATTATTTAAATAAGCCATTGAAATTTGAAAACAAGATGGAAAATTATGATAGAAATGACATTGGCACTGATTATAATACTAATTTCAGTCAGAAGGTACATGTTTAAAAGAAGTTTGGCAGTGTATCCAATCACACAAAATGATTCCAAGATTATTCCAGGATGAAACTGAAACAAAGACAACAAACAAGAAAAAATGGAAAAGATTTTCAAAAACTATTATAACAAAATGTTTTCTCCATTAAAGATAGTGGAACCACTACACAGTGGAACCTTAAAATCACAATCCCTGAGGACACAGAGGAAATATAAATGGTACTAAAGGAAAAAAAGGGTAGGAGAAACACCTAAATTGAACCAATTGAGTATAGAAGATATTTTTGTTTTAGGTAATACAGTTGTGAAGGCAATGAGGGACTAATTTACAAGGTATCTAAAGGGGGGAAAGATATTAAAAAGTAGGGGGGAAATCTCTGACCTTATTGATAGCAAAGGAAAAAAATCACTGAGAGAAAAACTTCCAATCTAATGCCTATTATTCTATCTACAAAAATATGTATGAAGGCTATCTACAAGTTTTTTTTCTGCACATCCTGTCTTTGAGGGCAATGGTTTTGATTTGCTTAGAGATGAGGCATTCTTTTAATACTGATGCCTTTTGCTTCAGCTCTGCCAGATTTTCTTTCACATCAGCATTTTTATTCCAATCTTTTATTATCTTTTTGACTTCTTTGGGAAAATGCTACTCTGTGGATTCAATTTTACAGAATTTACTAATCAAGGTGTTTTTAAAAAAATTTCTCTTTGAGAGTTATATATTCTGAAGTGTTTATTCCTAATTTATTTTCCTATGGATTTCATTTCTCTTTTGAACCATTGTGGAACTTCTTATTGCTTTTCCATGCTCTGTTTTTGATATACCATAAGATATTATGTTTCATGAAGCATTGGTTCCTTTGTCCTATGATAGTTATTAAGAGAGTTTTATGATGTTTTTGAGTGCTTAGTATTTAGCTCTCTTAATTTTAAGATATTCTGTTGATTTGCCTGTACTCTGTGTTTTTATTTTTTATTTTATCTTTAATATTTTTAATTCAATTTTTATAATTATAAAAATTTTTAACATTCATTTTTTAAAAATTTTGAGTTCTAAATTCTTTCCTTCTTTTTCTCCTCATCCCTCTCCTTGAGAAGGCAAACAATTTGATGTGGATTGTACATGCGGCATCATGCAAAACATATTTCTATATTAGCTATGTCTCAAAAGAAAATAGAGACAAGAAAAAAACAAGAAAATTTTTAAAGGTTTTAAAGAGTATTCTTTGATCTTCATTATGACCCAGTTCTTTCACTGGAGGTGGATAGCATTTTTCACCATAAGTTTTTTGAAGTTGTCTTAGATCATTGTATTGCTGAGAACAGCTAAATCATTCACAGTTGATTATCATACAATTTTGTTGTTACTATGTATTATGTTCTCCTGGTTCTGCTCACTTCACTTTGCATTAGTTCATGTAAGTCTTCCCAGGTTTATGAAAGCATTCTGCTTGCCATTTCTTATAGCACAATAGTATTCCATCGCAATCACATAGAACTTGTTTAGCCATTTTCCAATCGATGGATATCCCCTCAGTTTCTAATTCTTTGCCACCAAAAAAAGAGCTGCTATAAATATTTATGTACATATAAATCCTTTGCCTTAAAAAAAAAATCTCTTGTAATACAGATATAGTAGGGCTATTACTGGGTCAAAGGGTATGCACAGCTTTATAGCCTTTTGGGCATAGTTCCAAATTGCTGTCTGAAATGGTTGGATCAGTTCAAAACTCCCACCAACAATGCATTAGTATCCCTATTTTCCCACATCCCCTTCAATGTTTGTCATTTTTCTTTTCTGTCATATTTGCCAACCTGAGAGGTGTGAGGTGGTACCTCAGAGTTGTTTTAATTTGAATTTCTTTCTTTTTTTCTATCTATCTATCTATCTATCTATCTATCTATCTATCTATCTATCTAATCTTTTTAGTTTTCAGCATTGATTTTCACAAGAGTTTGAATTACAAATTTTCTCCCCATTTCTACACTCCCCCCATATATTTTGGCATATATTTTGATTGTCCTGTTACTCAGTCAGCCCTCCCTTCTGTCACCTCACTCCCTTCCCATCCCCTTTTCCCTTACTTTCTTGGCAAGATAGATTTCTATGCCCCAGTGCCTGTATATCTTATTTCCTAGTTGTATGCAAAAACTTTTTTTTAACATCTGCTTTTAAAACTTTGAGTTCCAAATTCTCTTCCGTCTTCCCTCCCCACACACCCTCCCTCAGAAAGCAAGCAGTTCAACATAGGCCACATGTGTATCATTATGTAAAACCCTTCTACAATACTCATGTTGTGAAAGACTAACTATATTTTGCTCCTTCCTATACTATCCCCCTTTATTCAGTTTTCTCCCTTGACCCTGTCCCTTTTAAAAAGTGTTTGTTTTCGATTCCCTCTTCCCCCTATCTGCCCTCCCTTCTATCATCCCCCCTTTTTTATCTCCTTCCTCCTTCTTTCCTGTGGTGTAAGATAACCAACTGAGTGTGTATGTTAATCCCTCATCAGGTCATATCTGATGAGAGCAAGATTCACTCATTACCCCTCACCTGCCCCCTCTTCCCTTCCAATAGAACTGCTTTTTCTTGCCACTTTTATGTGAGATAATTTACCCCATTCTATCTCTCCTTTTCTCTCTCTCTCTCGATATATTCCTCTATCATCTCTTAATTTGATTTTATTTTTTTAGGTATCATCCCTTCATATTTAACTCACCCTGTGCCCTCTGTCTATACATATGTGTGTGTATGTATGTATATATATTCCCTTCAGCTACCCTAATACTGAGGTCTCATGAATTATACACATCATCTTTCCATCCATGTAGGAATGTAAACAAAACAGTTCAACTTTAGTAAGTCCCTTATGATTTCTCTTTTTTATTTACCTTTTCATGCTTCTCTTGATTCTTGTGTTTGAAAGTCAGATTTTCTATTCAGCTCTGGTCTTTTCACTGAGAAAGCTTGAAAATCCTCTGTTTTGTTGAAAATCTATATTTTGCCTTGGAGCATGACACTCAGTTTTGCTGGGTAGGTGATTCTTGGTTTTAATCCTAGCTCCATTGACCTCTGGAATATCATATTCCAAGCCCTTCAATCCCTTAATGTAGAAGCTGCTAGATCTTGTGTTGTC
>CM053622.1:546099598-546120500 GCA_028646595.1 Phalanger gymnotis
AGATATTTTACATTGTCTTCCATTTTTTCATTCCTTTGGTTCTGTTTGATAATATCTTGATTTCTCATCAAGTCACTAGCTTCTACTTGCTCCAATCTAATTTTTAAGGTAGTATTTTCTTCAGTGGTCTTTTGGACCTCCTTTTCCATTTGGCTAATTCTGCCTTTCAAGGCATTCTTCTCCTCTTTGGCTTTTTGGAGCTCTTTTGCCATTTGAGTTAGTCTATTTTTAAGGTGTTATTTTCTTCAGTAATTTGGGGGGTCTCATTTAACAAGTCATTGACTTGTTTTTCATGGTTTTATCAAATCACTCTCATTTCTCTTCCCAATTTTCCTCTACTTCTCTAGCTTGCTTTTCCAAATCCTTTTTGAGCTCTTCCATGGCCTGAGACCAGTTCATGTTTTTCTTGGAGGCTTTTGATGTAGGCTTTTTGACTTTGTTGACTTCTTCTAGCTGTATGTTTGGTCTTCTTTGTCGCCAAAGAAAGATTCCAAAGTCTGAGTCTGAATCTGAGTCCATTTTCGCTGCCCAGTCATGTTCCCAGCCAACTACTAGACTCTTGAGTTTTTGTGGGGGTATGACTGCTTGTAGAGTAGAGAGTACTTTGTTCCAAGCTTGAGGTGCTGCACTGTTGTTTTCAGAGCTATTTCTACACAGCTAGCTCTGCCACAGCAGTGCTCCTTCTCCCAAAGAACTGACAACCTGGACCAGACTCAGATCTTCAGCAGGCTCTGCACTCCTGCTCTGATCCACCACTTAATTCCTCCCACCAGGTGGGCCAGGGGCTAGAAGCAACTGCAGCTGTAGTTCTGTAGCTGCACCACCTCTGCTGCCTCTGGGGCAGTGGCCAACTAAAAACTCCTTTCATTCTGTCCCCACAGTTTTCCCCACTAACCTTCTCTGTTGTCTTTGGTGTTTGTTGGTTGAGAAGTCTGGTAACTGCCACAGCTTACTGATTCAGGGCACTAGGGCCTGTTCTGCCTGGCTCTTGGTCTGGTTGGTCTGGGCGCAGCCCATGCTGAGCTCTGCTTTGTTCTGCTCCCAGCTCTGTGCGTGATAGACCTTACCCAGTGACCATCCAGGCTGTCCTGGGCTGGAGCCCTGCTTCCCTCTGCTATTCTGTGGGTTCTATGGTTCTAGAATTTGTTCAGAGCCATTTTTTATCAGTGTTTGGAGAGTCCTGGGAGACAGCCTTTGGCAAGTCCCTGCTTTCCAGCTACCATCTTGGCTCCACCCACTAATTTGAATTTTTTTATTGATAGTGATTTTTAGAACATTTTTCTATGTGACTATAGATAGCTTTTATTTCTTCTTGAAAACCACTCATTTAACCATTTATTGGTTGGGGAATGATTCACAGACTTTATATTGAGGAATGAGGTCTTTATCAGAGAAATTTGCTGTAAAGTTTTTTTCCCCAATTTTCTGCTTTCCTATTGATCTTGGCTGCAATGGTTTTATTTGTGCAAAACCTTTTTAATTTGATCTAATAAAAATTATCCATTTTACTACCCATAATGTTCTCTGCCTCTTGTTTGGTCATCAATTCTTCCCTATGCATAGATTTAACAGGTAAAATATTCCATGCTCCTTAAATTGCTTTTGACATGTCCCTAAAGGTCATAAATGTCTAAATCATGTATCCATTTTGACCTTATCTTGATATACGGTGTGAGATGTTGGTTTATATCTAGTTTCTGCCAAACTTCTTTCCAGTTTTCCCAGCAATTTTATCAAATAATCTGGGTTTTTACTGGGTCACAGTCTTCTTTCTTAAATTATTTAATTATTTAGTTTTCTCCTTTTCAGTTGGGTATCCCTCTTGTTGTATATCCCTATCCATTCTGCCCTCCACCTCCACCCCTGGGCTGAACTACAAAGTTGCCTCAGCCTCTTCCCATGTTGGGTGATTTAGTGTTCAGTAGCCAGACAGACCCTTAATAGTTTTTGAAGCAACAAGATTAACTTTAATTGGAATTCTGTCCCCTTTCTTTCAGATCCGGTACAAGCACTGATGCTAGTTCGCTGTCCTAATTCTTTTCTTGATTCTTCCTTTCCTTCTGTGGCTTGGCTGAATTATCATCTGCTGATTTTTTTTCAGAGTATCCAGTCAGACTCTTGGAGGGGCATGCCCCGGGCAGAAGTCAACATACTCTACACCATCACCCTCCCCCCCACTTTCTCCTCACTTGACTGAAGAGAATGAGTATTTGCTTGTGGGAGAGAAAGGAGGTGGGGCGGGGAGAATGGGGGGGGGGGAATCAAGAAAGGATTGAGGTATACCAGAAAAGTCCCTATAGTAGAAGGGATTCTCAATATAAGCCCCAAGTACAAGCCTGGGTCAGTTCGTAAGTGCTAGGAGTTTGGAGTTGATAGGGGAAGGGATGCTGAGCAAGCATTTTAAGGATTAGCATTCTCTGGTGTTAATTTAAAAGGATTTCCCCTTGTCAGAGTTCTTATTCTTTTGATATGTGTATTCAGCTGCAGTTGCTCTATGTCTGACACAATTCTTCTTTTAGAGAGTTTTTGAGAATTAATGGGGTCTGGAGAAAGTGTCTAGTGACCCACCTTGTTTGTTCCAGCATGTTGCTAGGTAGGAAGAAATGATCCCTTCTCTCAAGATCTGATCTTACTTTTTATAGGCAAAATGCAAGTATACTGTGAAATAAGTAGAAAATAAGTCAAGGAAGTATTAACAACTGGGAAGGGGTGGAGATCAAGGAAAAGCTTCATGGTACAGGTGATAACTGAGCTGTACTTTGAAGGAAGATAATAATTTTAGTTCTTTCACTAAAATATTTAAAATACTTATGAGCTAGATTTTTTGAGTATCCTTCCCTTTACTTTATTTTTAGAAAACTATTTTTATAAGCATTATCTCCCCCTCCTAACTGTCCCCCAATTAAACAATTTTTAAAGTAAAAAATAAAACCTTCATTGCGAATTATGCATAGTCCACTGAGACAAATTACCACACTAGCCACGTCCAAATATGCTTGTCTTACTCTGTATTTGAAGTCCATCAACTCCCTGGCAATAGGTGAACAGCACATTTCTCCTTCCATCCTCTGCATCCAGAGTTCTAAAAGTATTAGTCACTCCCACATCCCTTCTTCCTTTTTGGTATGGACTTCTACACAATTACATGAGATCATTTTTCCCAGCTCTCTCTCTCTCCTCCTCTAAGTGTATTCCTCTTTCCTTCCTTTTCCAGTCTTCAAGATCATCAGAACATAACATAACTACTCTAATTAGACTCTATGATCCCTAATGATAATAGGTGGTCAGAGCACAAGGTTTCTAAAGGGATACATATATAATTTTCCCGTATTAGAATGTAAACAATCTATCCTTGTTTAGTTCCTATGATTACTTGCTCATGTTTGCCTTTTTGGAGTTTCTCTTGGTTTCAGCATTTGCATTTAAAAGTTTCTATGAAGTGCTAGTCTCTTCACTGGGAATGTTTGGAAATCTTCCATTCATTAAAGGCCCATTCTCCCCCCAACTCTTCTGCACCCCCTCCCCGCCCATGGAATTATCCCCAGTTTTGTTGGGTAAATTATTCTTGGTTGTAAACCTATATTCTTTGCCCTCTGGAATACGATATCCCAAGCTCTCCATTGTTTTATAGTGGTTGCTGCTAAATCATGATTTTGACTGTGGCTCCTCAGTGTTTGAATTCTTTTTTACTTTGCTCTGGAAGCTCTGTATTTTGGCTGTGATGTTCATCAAAGATTTTTTTGGGGGGGGTTCTTTCAAAAAGTAACCAGTGGATTCTTTCTATTTTCACTTTGCCTCTGGTTCTACGAGATCAGGGCAGTTTTCTTTTAAGGGCAATGTTCTTTTAAATCTTTTAAGATTTCTTGAAATATATCTAGGTTCTTTTTTTGGTCATGGATTTCATGTAGTAGTCTAATCATTCTTAAATTACCTCTCCTTGAACTGTTTTACAGAACAATTGTTTTTGTCATGAGATAACTTAAATTTTCTTCTATTTTTTCAGTTTTCCTGACTTTGGTTTTTAATATTTCTTGTCATCTCATAGAGTCCTTAGCTTCTATTTGGTCCATTCTAATTTTCAGAGTTTGTTGTAGGGTTTTGTACCTCTTGCACCAAGCTGTTAATTCCCTTTCCTTTTTTTTTCATTTAAGTTTTATTTTTTTTCTTAATTACATGAATTTCCCTTTCAGTTCTTTCCATGGTGCTCTGATTTCATTAAAAAAGAAGAAAATATTTCTTTACTTCTTTAAAAATAATTTTAAAAACTTTTGCTTCATCTCTTCAAGGAATTCTAGTTAAATTTATGTCCAAGCTGTGTTTTTTCCTTTGAGACTTTGCTTATAGATGTTTTGGAGTCATTATCTTTTTCTGGGTTCATGTCTTAACTGGCCCTTGTCATCATACTACCCTTTTATGGTAGTATTCCTCTTTTAGTTTGCTCATTTTTTTCCAGCCTACATCCTGGCTTTGGACTTTATGTTAGGGCCAGGCTCTGCACACTTCTAGAGGAAATGTCTAGGCTGACCTTGGGAAACATAGGTTCCTGCTACTGTTTTCTTAAGATATTGAGTGTTGTGTCATTCTACAATCTCAAGGGCAGTCAAGCTAGAGACCTACAAACTTTCAGTGCTCTCAAAGTGGTCCGATGCATGGAAAAGTCTGATTGCTGCCTGCCTGGCTTTGAGCTCTACAAGTTCCTGATCTCAATTTAAATCTGAACAACACACTTGTGATCTTGCCCTGGTTGGATTTTTAGTAGACTACTGATGGACTCATGCAGTATCAGACAGCTGGAAAATTCTGCAAATTCAGAGTGACAATATTGAGGTTTCTCCTTGATCTGGGATTTCTGCCCTAGTTGTTCCCCTGCAGGTTTCCCATTGGGATGGAAGCTGGAACTAAGACACTCCCTGCCCCCATTTTTTTGGGTCAGCACCACACAGCTATTGCTTGCTTCTGAATTTGTTCTAAGCTCAATATACATTTGAGGGCCTACAACCTCCTCAGCCTATAACAATATTCCTAAGCACAGATCCCATCCTCAATCAGCCCTGGATCTGTGACCTGGAATTATATAATGAGCAACAGAGCTACCAGTTAGCACCTCTTTCTGAGCCTTGCGTAAATTTAGTCCCCTCTATGTTGAATGTTCCTTGTTTCATTCCTGGCTAACCCCTGTATTTTGTCCACAGACCTCTCTCTGTCTCTGTGTGCTGATCTGGGCTGGAAAATGACTCACTGTGTTTTTTTTTCTTAGATTTTCTGATCAGGATACACTCTGGTGTGCTTTCTAGATCTCTTTGGAGAAGTCGAAGGGTATAATTCAGACTATATTTCTTTCTGCTACTCAACCACCTTGGCTTTGCCCTTCCCTCTAAATATCTTCAAGCAAAGGTAGAATTTCTACTTGTAGAGGGGATTTCTAGTCAAGCATAGTTTAAACTAGATGGTCTCCAAGGTCCCTTCCAGCTCTTGGGTCCTGTGATCGTCACATTCCTCCTTAAACTTCCCCTAAACATCTATTCTCCTGATGGTTAAGAGTAAGTAAAATGCTGAAACTGCTATTAGGGCCCAGATTTGGACTCTGGGTACCATTTCCTTGGTGTAGGAAAACTGTAATAGTCTACTTGCCTACCTGCCCCCATACCCTTCTAATTCTGACAGTAATTAGATGATGAATTTAACTCTCGTCCATTGATACAGTCTCGCTTCATTTTCTGAAACCAATTCTAGACCTAACCAGGGGGCGATAGAGAGAGCTTTGTCAATTTTAACAGCTCTCTCCCTCAATACCAAGGTAGTCTGGCTCTTGGAGACTCCAGTGTAACACAGGACAACCAGAATTCCATTCCTAAGCACCCACACGGAGGTAGAATTTCCTGTGACAATAGCAGTCCCAGCTACATAACCTTATGGTCCTCTACCACCCTGTGAACCCCTGCAGGGTTCTTTTGCCACAGACTCCCTCTCCCAGGAACCACCTTCCTTCCCAATCCCAATTCTTGGACATTGACTGCTCCTTCTCCTGAGGTGACTGTAGCCAGTGTTAGATTCTGCACCGCCACTGCCACTATACCCACTTTCCAACTAATTTTGCCTTAGCTTCCAGCATTCCTGGGCATGACTCTGGCTCCTTTCCTTTTACCTTTCCATATGGGATTTAGAGCTGGAAGGGACCTAGATACCATCTAATTCAACTGCTTCCTTAGATAAGAAACTGAAGCCTGAGGAAGGGAAGTGATTTTCTTAAGGACCCACAGGTAATAAGCAGAGGGGCTAATATTTGAATACATTGGCTCTAAATCGCTCTAACAATAAATGACTCAATCAACCATAAATCTAGGCTAAGCATCTACTATGAGCCTGGCATTGTGCTAGACTCTCATTTCTCACCTGGCTGTATTCCGTCACTACCCTCTGCCTCCACTATATCCCTCCTTCTATCACTCTGACTGGAGGCAAGACTATGAACCCCAACCTTCCATTTAAGGAGAGAACTTAGTTCAGTCATCTCCTTAATTCTCACTTTGGGACTTCTCTGAAGGCAGTATTTGTATCCCAGTGCTGAGTACAGTGCCAGGCACATAGTAGGCACTTAATAAATGTTAACTGACTATTGATTACATGACACATAATAGGTGTTTGATTCACTACTCTCTCCACTATTCCATGGTTTCCTTTTTAACATCAGTAGTCCAGACTATGCCTTTTTTTTTTTAAGGTGCCTAACCTACCGTTGTTTCAATTTGCCACAGAGCCTCTGATAATTCACCTGCTTATTGGAACTGTGATTCCTGAGCCAGTTTGAACCTCTCTATGGGTCACTTGCCCAATCCCCAACTGAATATATATTTTGTATTTGGAGCTCTAGGAATCTTCTACTTAGGTCTTGATTTAGGATATTTCTATCCCAATAGTCTTTTCTCTCTGGAGTGATCTTTTGGTCTCAGATTTCCTTTGCAAATTCACATGTTGATGTGCTCATGTGAGCATGCTTGGATGTCTGGCTCCAAGCTCATCCTACTGGTTTGTCTGCATTCCAAATCTTGAACTCCTGCAGTTTGGCCTGTTCTGCCACTGCCTGAATCTAGGCACTAACATCTATGCCTTTTCAATTGTTTCTTTTTTTCCTGGGAGGCCATCATTCCACACTAATTTTTTTTTTATAAAATATGTTAATAGATGACCTAAGCTTTACTATTTAACATACAAAATATAGCTACTGACCACAAATAGACAACACTTATATTATAATAAAACATAATAAAATTAATCTGATATGTAAATATGTAAATGTAAAGTCATTATTGTGCTATGTACTATAGATTTTGCTTTCATATTTGATGGAGTCATGATTTTATCTGTATGGATACTTCCACCTACATTCATCATAATTTCTCCATACCTTCTCTGTTTTTGTTGGTTTCATGGTCTATGTGGTAGCCAAATTATCTATCTGGTGGCAACCTTTTGCTATATAGTAGTTTGGCATAAATGGTATTTTATGTAAGTGGTTATAAATAGTACCACTCATACTATGAAACCAAGTTTTTATAGTTTTTCTTTTTTCCTTCCTTTACTAGATCTTCAAAATCATCCATTACTCTGATATCATCAATAAGCCAGTATTTACTGAGTGCATACAATATCGTGCTAGCTTCTGGGGATACCTAGAAATACCAAGAATGAAACAATCCCTACTTTTATACTTTAATCCTTTTCACACACAGATATCGACATTCATATGTAATAGACATTGGCATATTTGTAAAACACCTCTAATGGCCTCTCCTCATGTGGAAGACTGAGAATCCACTTCTGGGAAAGTCATGATGATGTATAATGGAGCTGATGTAGAGAAACATTGCAGCAGGTGTAGACAGTCTGTAACTAGGTTGGGTATGCTATGGTTTTGGAGCTTCAACTGGGTGGTGGGTGGTGGTGGTGCCTCCATGAAGGCCTTACTTGGACTCAGCTACCATCTTTGGCTATTTTCTCTTGGTGTGACTTTTTCACTGATGGTGTCTGTTGAGGAAGAATGGGAGGGAAGCCTTGGGTCTTTTCTTCCCTGAGGTTGACATGTGGTCTTGTGAAAATGGGCCTCAGTCCTTTGCCTCACTACTCTTTTTTGTTTTAGGCGAAGGAGATTAGTCTGGAGACTGCAATATTTTGAGTTTTGAAAGGTCAAGAGAACAGACTTCTAAGAGTCTGGGAGCCTGAGTTCACACCAGGTTTTGGAGTCCTAACGGTATCAATGCCCCAAGAAACAATGAGTGACAGTTAGAAATGATATTCCAAATCCAGACCAATGGTAGCTGAGATTAGAGAGTAACTGACAGGTCTCAAACCTGTTGGTGAGTTAGCGGGATGTCTAGCCTAGGCACATGAAGACTTTCCCTGGCAGAATGAGTGGATGAGGACAATTTGTTCCAACAGCCACGAAGATGGCTGAAGCAGGTAAGATGGAGTGCTTAGAGCTTGGTCAGGCATCCTGCAGTGGATACTGAATCCTGGGCCATCGCCAGTCCTCTTGACTTTTGTCCCACTGCTAGACTTCAATGACTTTAGAAGAGAGAGTGAGGCTGACAACTTTGAACAACTCTGCCTTCCTTAAATCCAATTCATGGGTAAGTCAAGTCATCACCCAATGATGCCACTGGTCCTCTTCAAAAACTAAGGATGAATAACAAACAGCTGTGATTAGAATCAATTAAGAGTCATACTACATCTGGACTTAAGCTTGGTGGGACCAATATTATATAGGAACTGAACTAAAACTGAGCCCACTCTTCCCACAGACTGAGAAGATCTAGGGGAAAGGGAGATGTTAAGATGTAATTTACGAAGTATAGCTAAGGATCACAGTTGGATAATATTTAGTGTTACACCGGAATAAAATTTACAATAAAATTAATCTGATACATATTTAATTATGAAGTCATTCTTGTACTATGTATTATGGATTTTACTTTTATACTTTAATGGAGTCATGATTTTATCTCTCTGGATATTTCTATCTGTGCTTGTAAATTCTCCATGACTTCTCTATTTCTGTCAGCTTCATGGTCTAACACATGCCCTGAGGAGTTAAGGGGGAATGTTTGTACTTTTCTTCTTGCTGTATCTTTGAAGCAAATATCCCTTTGTAAAAGCTAATTCATTGAATGTATATATATATATATATATATATATATATATATATATATATACACACATACATATACACATATAGAAACACATGTATATCTATATTCATGTATATAAATGTGTCTGAATGTATGTGTATGTGTATACACACACGTATGTATATATAAGTATATACATATATATATATATATAAACATTTGTGTGTATATATAACTTGTATATAGCCATGGAGGAAATCTGTTTTGCTTGACTATGCATGTTTTTATTAAAATATATTTTATTTTTTCCAAAGGGGTAAGGAATAGGAAAAAAAATATTTGTTTTTTTTAATAATGTGATGGGATAAAAAAATAATGTGATGGCATCCTACAAATATAAATTGTTGTATGAAAGCTAATTCATGTTAAATGCTTGAAGGGAACTGAGGCACTAGTCACTGACTAGAACAGAACCAGAGTATCTCAAGACAATGGAATTAGAGAACAGACATCCCAAACCCTCTAGAATCCTTACAGGGGGTTGTAGCACTCTGGGAGAGTGAGGCCAGAGTGTACTTGCTACACTTAGTAACTATATCTCACTCTCCAACAACCAGTGTCTTCTCTACCCCTACCTTACATGCTTCCTTCAATGTTCCTGGTTTCTATACGTACCCCACCCCAAGATAACATCATCTAAGGAATTCTTGGGACCTATGTCTAACTATTCCCTGTTTCCCTATTCCTAGACAAAGGAAACAGCCCAAAGTATTCTGGATAATAAGGTCTTGCAGTAGGAAAAATGCTGGGCTATAAGGCTGTAGATGAGATCTTAGACGTTATCTAATTTAGTTTCCCCTTGGATAGATGAGAAACTGAAGCCTAAATAAGGGAAATGACTAGTTGAAAATAGAATCATGGTAGTGGCTAGCAGTGGAGGAGTGTGGGGAGATGAAGGTAGGATATATGTGGAAAACCCAAACTTTAAGAAGTTTAAAAGAAGAGACAAACTTTGAGTTCAGAAAAGATAGTGTCTAGGGGCTATGGCTAAAAGAAACAGAAACACATTCATCCATCTTTAGTAGATCAGAGAAAATAAGCTGACGCTCAGCCCCAAGCTTTGAAAGTCATTCATGCTTTTATCCCTTAGAATGTTAACTCTTGTGAGTAGAGATGATTTCATTCTTTGCATTTGTGTGCCTGATCCTTTGTAGACGCACAATAAGTGATTGTTGATTGACACGATCCACCTTTGACCAGACTGATAGGAGGAGGGCTTAAAGGAGACAGCACAGGTTAAACTAGAAAATTAATGGATTGTAGAAGCCCAGAGAGTCTGAAACGTGGCAGGAAAGAGAGGACTGGGAGAAAGGCTCCTTTCAGGTGGAAAAGGAGACTGGAGCTACTAAAAACATTTGAGGACTTTTATACACAATACCTTCAACTGTGCATAGACAAATGCAAGCTCTTCGAAATGGACTTTTTGAGGCCACTGGAAGCTTTGGTCATGGACGTCTCATGGGAAACACTGAACAGACCCAGTTTATTAAATGTAATTACTTTGGGGCAAAGGACTTTATTTACTTGTCTTTGTTCAAGAGGGATAAGGGGTTCTACTTCCCTACATAATTAAGAAACCAAGCCACTGGCTTCATCTAAACATTTTCCTATTTAGAAAAAATTTAATAGCATTTATCCCAGTGCCTTGCTTTCAGAAGAATCCACTAAGCCAAAATCTAAATGTACAAACCAAAAATGGAAAGGGGTTATGAGAAACGTAGAGAGATAGAGCACATGAGGACATGGTGGACAGGGTGTAGCAGCCTTCCTTCCATGATGCATTCAGCTTTGAGTGCTTCCTCCCTCCACAAATATTCCTAGAGTTCTTTGTCTTTGCTTGCATCACACCTTGCCCAATTATCCTTATCAGTGTAGTGTTGCACCCCTCCCCCGTTCTCTTTCTTCACAACAGAATGAAAGCTCTTCCTGAGCAAGTACTATTTCATTCTGCCTTGGCATGTTTAGTACCTAACCCTGAGCCTTGCATGTAGGCACTTAATATCTTTCCTTAATATCTTTCTGTTGAATTAAAGTAAATCAGTATGTGAATTGTCTTTTTTGCTGTCTTCCTAGGTCCCTTTCTAAACTTGTTCTCTTGCTTTGGGGGAAGGGGGGCAAATGGTTTTTGTTCTACTAGATTGTAACCTCTTTGAGAGCAAGGACTGTATTTTTTTACTGCGTATTCCCCAGATGTGCAAAGTTCTTATGAGAAGAATTAACGTTACCAAGTGCATCCTAGATGAGATGAGATAAGAAAAGAACAGGCAGGTTTTCCTAAATAGCACTTAATAAATGACCCCATCTTTATAGTTACAAATTGACTGAAAGGTCTCTATGCTTGTCATTTGCTGACTTAAAAAGTATTTGTAGTAGAATAGAGCAAAATGCCTCCTTAAGGATTCTTCTCCAACAAAGTATCTCCCATGAATATGACAAAATCTTGCAAAATACTGGAAAGAAAATAGTTAATAATAATAGTAGCTACTATTTATGTAGTGCCTGCTATGTGCCAGGCACCGTGCTAAGCACTTTGTAAATATTATCTCATTTGGTCCTTATGACAGCCCTGGGAAGTAGGTGTCATCATCCTCATTTTAAAGTTGAGGAAAATGAGGCAAATAGAGGTTAAGTGACTTTGCCAAAATCACACAGCTCGTAAGTGTTTGAGGTTGGATTTGAAATCAGGTCATCCTGAATCCAGGCTCAGTGCTCTATCGGCTACACAGAGAAAACCTTATTACACAGCCATCTTATTATGAATATGAAACAAGAAATAAAACAGGCTCACCAAAGATCTTTTGCCACCATCATGGATGATTCTAGCAGAGTCCAAATGGAAGAAAGATTTCCTGCGGATGGTCAAATCTTTCAGGTGCCCCTGTTTTCGGAAGATGTTGTCCTTATCCTTACTGCATCAAGTCTTGAAACATTTGATAACTCCCTTAATAAGATCTACCATCATTCAAAAACATGCAGGCAAACTATCCATGATGATGAAGAAACCAAAGGACGAAAAATGACTATTATCCTAACTGGTACATATTGGATGGCCATCCCGCAGAACTGGTTTATCAGTACATATATGGTAGATAGATACTGTACTAGAATAACAAACTTGTCCAGAATTGAAGAGGAGAAAAAGAATAGTCTAGACTGCCTCTGGGAAATTGTCTAATGCTTTTAATGACTCCAAATTTATGCCTAGAACAAAGATCCTTTTTTAAACAACCATATTCTTCTAGTATTGGTAATAGTATATACCTGTTTCCCACAACATATCATAGTCTTCAAAGAATTAAAGTTGAGGGTCACCCAGAGGGCAATGGAAAGACACATGGTGGGTGTGAGTTGGCTGTAACACTTCACCAATCAAGAATTATGCAACAGAAGTGTGTAGACTATGTCACCAGAGACACGTCTAACCAGAGAAGGGGAGCCAATCTTGTGGAAAGAAGAAAATATTTACGCAAAGAGAACTAGAGGAAGGCTTCCAGAACATTGGGTGGGTCACCTGTGGAGGATTTATGGGAGAACATGGACAAGTGTTGTACAGGGTGAGACAGAACGGATGAGTTGGCTTCCACATCTCTGCAGGCATACCCACATGGATGAGATCACAGACATATTAAAGTCTGAGAGCATCTGTTCTCCACAGGACCTTGCAATACAATTTTTAAAAAAGTTATTAAGCAGCAACTATGTGCATAGCACTCGTTGGGTCTGTAGGAGGCAAAAACTTTAGATAAACCACATTCCTGCTCTCAAAGAGCTTATAGTCTAGAGAAGCCTATGATAGAATGTAAACTTTTTTTTAATGAAAGTATAATTTTATTTCTGGATCTTTTAAAAAAAATTTTTCTACTTGGTAATATTTTATTTTTTCCCAATTACATGTAAAGATAGTATTTACCATTCACTTTTATAAGATTTTGAGTTTCAGTTTTTTCTCCCTCCCTCCCTCCCTCCTCTCCCCCCTCCCCCAAGATGGCAAGTAATCTGATATAGGCTATACATGCACAGTCATATTAAACATATTTCCACATAGAATGTAAACTTCTTGAGGATAGGGACTGTTTTTCATTTTGTGTGGGTGTCCCCAGTGCCTAGCAGGGTGTGGTGAACATAGGACCTAGTCAATGCATTTGGAATCTAATTAAATTGAAAGGGGATAAGGCATAAACACAACAATCTATAAGACTTTATTATGTAAATGCCTTGCGAAGTAGCACAATTGAGTGCTATATGATGTCTAAGGAGGTAATTCATTGTGGGGTAGGAGTGGTCTTGGAATCTGACTTTGAAGTTGGATAGGATTTCCAGAGGCCAAGAGAGTGTGGGGTGAGGGTATTACTGATAGAGGGAACACCCTGGAAATAAGAGATGGAAGCTTGAATATTTGCAGGAAGAGGACTGTCCAGTTTAACTAGAGTGTAGCGTTGAGGAAGGATAATAACATGAAAGAAGGTTGGAAAAACAGCAACAGTGCAGTAACCAGAGCCTTGGATGTCAGTCATACGGGCCAGGGACTTGATAAACATTTGTCAGATGGATGTAGTTGAACAGTTTCCTTCCTT
Source organism: Phalanger gymnotis (assembly GCA_028646595.1). Taxonomy (NCBI): domain Eukaryota; kingdom Metazoa; phylum Chordata; class Mammalia; order Diprotodontia; family Phalangeridae; genus Phalanger; species Phalanger gymnotis. The sequence goes on from CM053622.1 coordinate 546,113,358, forward strand.
CTTTCAGATCAGGTTAATGCGTAATTTAAAGACCTGACTCTCTTCCCTGACTGTGTGAGTGGCTAAGTCCCACTTTGTACTGAAGTCCTAGTCTTACCTGCTGATTTGGTGTATACAAATTTCCCAGGTTGCCTGGGGGAGAGGTTATATGGGTGAAGAGCAAAACATTACCATCACTTTTCAGGGTACAACCTTGCCCTGCCCTGCTCCACCCCCCACCCCCACCCTCCCACCCACCACTGTGGCACTTCCTGCCCCGGTGCAAATTCTTATTGTGAGTAGAGATACCCACAGAAGTTCCAGAAGTCTCTGAGAGGTATAGCAAGAAATATAAAGAAAGACATTATGAGACTTTTAATGAACATAATTGAGAATAGCTGGATATCCTGCTTTTTATCTACCAGAGAAGAATAGAAGTCTCCTAATTAATTGAATTTCTGGCCAACTTAGGGTTAGCCTCAAAGTTCTTTTTGTTTAGATCCTTTTTACAAATCTTCAGTAATATATCTTCAATTGAACACCCTGCCATCCCCTCCAGCACTGTCTGCTTTGTGTCCCTAACACCAAACATAATGTCATATGCTTAGTAGATACTCCATAAAAGTTTATTTGATGATCATGTCCCTAAAGGAACTACTTCTCTTCCTCACTCTCCATCCTACTCCACAAAGCAACTCCTCTCCCCATTTCCTTCTCTCCATGGCACCCCTATTTTTCTCAAGTGCCAAGCTTGAAAATCTGTAGTCATCTTTTATTCATCCCTTCCTTTCATTCTTCATAGCCCACTGGGCACCAAATCCTGGTATTGCTTCTTTCAAAATGTCTGGCCTCTATGACCTCGTATCTGGAATATTGCAACACTCTCCTAGTTGACCTCCCTTGATTCTAAGCTTTACTCATTCCAATCCATCCTGCCTGCCATGGGCAAACAATATTTGCTTTAACTCCAGTTTCACCCAGTTTTATGTCGCAGGTCAGAAATCTTCCATGGGTCTCTACTCTTGCTAAATAGTCTAAATGAATTAATTAAATCTAAATTTCTATGACTTCCAAAATCCGGCCACCCCCTCCCCCACCACATCTCCAACTGCAGATTCTATAATTCCACGATGCACATTCTGCTATTTTCATTGCATTGTGAATTTCCTATGCCAGTTTCTACATTTGAGTTTTTGCTCATGTTATGTCTATGCCCAAAAGAGTGGAAAGAGCACTGGATTTGGAGTCAGCAAGAGCTGGGTTTGAATCCTACCCCTGACACTCACTGGATGTGTTACCCCAGGCAAGGCACTAAACCTCTTTACACTTCAGTCTCTTCATCTTTAAAATGGGAAGAATAATAGCACTTTAACTTTGGAGTCAGAAATATGTGTGTTCAAGCCCTGTCTCACACATATTTACTGCCTGCGTGAGTGACTAGGGGCAGGTCAATTTGCTACTTCTTGTCCCTGGGAACCAAGACGATAAATTACAGATTAGATGGCATAGTTTTATCAGTAGGGAAAATTTCCACACCGGGAAGTCAGATCTCTCCACAAAAAATTCACAAAACTTTCAAATAGATGATCTCATTTGATCCTCACAAAAGCCTCTTCAGGGTGGACAAGGAAAGTTGTGTTACTACCACTTAGGATAAACTGAGACTCAGAGAAGACTAGAAGCTGGCAGAGCTAGATACTGTACCATACAACCTCAAATGGCATTGATAAATAGAGGTTATTGAGTTATCCTATAACAGTAAATTAGTATTGAGATATTAAACATAACAAGGATAATAAAAATATGTCATATGCTAATTTCAAATGAAAATTTTCTTTCCATAAGCTGTATATGGTAACCAATATCATTTTGGAGCTCTTTAAGATCCCAAAAACCTGAGAGTGGATCTTTGCTTTTCCTACTGGAAGCTGGTCCCCTGAACCACCCAGGTGATGGCTTGTGCACTCAGGGCCACAAACACATTCCTGGTGGAGCCAAGGGCAGCATTCAGTTGGATTGTGCCGATAAAGCTGGAATTGGAAGAGATAAGACTCTGAGGAAGGCGTGGTGCAGAAGGCTAAAGGAAGGAATTTCAGTCACACAAAGAATCTCAGACTGGAGCCTACAGGCATCTGAAACTTCTGCTTTGGACTCTGTCATCTCTGGCCCTGACTGGAAAGTTCCTATAGCCATGTCATCTCTACAATGCCATTTTGTGAATGCATTTATATTAAAAGTTAAATATGTCCTTGTTGGGCATGATCGTTCAGGGTATTATCAAAAACAAACAAGAGAACTGTCTATTCAAAGAGTGTTTTATAACAGCATTCTACATAATTGCAAAAAACTGGAAACTACCTAAATATCCCAAAGTAGGGGAATGGTTAAGGAAATTACAGACCATTAATATAACTGATACTATGATGCAATTAAGGTCCAGCAAATACAAGGAATATAAAGAAATCTAGAAAGATCTTTATGAAATGTGAAGACAGGAAGAGAGAGAATTATGAAAGAAAGAAAGAAAGAAAGAAAGAAAGAAAGAAAGAAAGAAAGAAAGAAAGGTAAAAGAAAGGAAGGAAGGAAGAAAAGCAAAGAAAGAAAGAAGAGGGAGAGAGTGAAGGAGAGAGGAAGAAAAAGAGGAAGAGAAAAAGAAAAGGAGGGAGTCAGGAAGAAAGGGAAGGAAGAAGAAAAAAGGAAGAAAGGAAGGGGGAAAGGAAGAAAGGAAAGAAAGAAGATAAGAAAGGAGGGAGGAAAGAAGGAAAGAAGGGAGAGAAAGAAAGAAAAGAAGGAAGGAAGAACTAGAATAGTGGACTGTACATTAACTACCATTATATGAGGAAAGTTGAACTATCATGAAAGGACAAAGAATTCTGATTTGGACTTAGCAGGAGATACCGAAAGAAAATTTTATAATACTTTATGCATTAAAAGGAATTTAAGTGCAAATAGAAAGCAAATTTAGTTGTTTATATTGGTATTCAATGTTAAGTTTCTAATTAAAAATCTAATTCAAAAAGTCAAATATCTTTATTAAAACCTTGTCTTGAGAGGCAATGTGGTCTAGTGGGTGGAGGGCTGGTGTTGGAGTCATGAAGACCTGTGTTTAAGACCTGCCTCTGACATATATTAGCTGTGGGACCATGGGCAGGTTATATTTAGTCACCCTCCAGTTTGCTAATATCTCTCTTAAAATGTGCTATGCAGAACTGAGCACAATAGTCAGTCACTGAGTAAGCATTTATTAAGCTACCATGCCAGTGCCAGGCACTGTGCTAACCCCCTGGGAATACAAAGGCATAAGACAGTCCCTGCTTTCCAGAAGTCAGCCAGTCAGTCAGTCATTAAACATTTATTAAACACCAACTGTGCCGCATACACCATACTAGCCAATGGGGATCCAAAGAAAGGCATGGTTCAAAAGGGAGAAAGTATGCAAACTATTATGTACAGTCTCAGGTCTTCAAATGTCTCACCAACAGAGAATATAGTAGACTAGCATTTCCTCTGTTTTATGAGGTTTGGAAACATCATTAAACAGACAGAGAAAAGGCAATAGCTACATGGAAGGCACACACCCAGAACTAATTTCTCCTGCATAGTTCTACCGTTCTAATTTGACAGTGCCCATAAAAAGAGATAAAACAGGCTCCTTTCAGTCTGTAGCAAATCTAGCAGGGCAGGCTTCCTACCACAAACAAAAAATATTCAAATTCTACACTGAAAAAAATGAATGTAAGGGTCACCTAGGTTTTGATATTTAATTTATTTATTATTTTTCTTACAAGAAAGGCCCAAGAGCACCCTGGTTCTATTCTTTTTTGCCCAGAATTCCTTGAGTTTTTCCCTTCTCTTCTATTACATGGGCATCCCTCTCTACCAATAAAGGCAATGTGGTGTAATGGTTAGAGCACTGGACTCAAAGTCAGAAAGACTTGGGTTCAAATACCATCTCCAACACTAAGAAAGGCACTAAACTTACCTCAGCCTCAATTTTTGATCTGTAGAATGAGGGAATTTGACTTAAAAGTCACTAAGGTTCCTTCCAGACAGGACCATTTGGGTCAGCCTAGCCGAGCAAATAAATACTAGTTGGTTACTGGCCTTCAGACTTGATTTAAAAAAAATACTCTAGGAAAGATGTTTCTAGACATTTCACATAATGGGCGATAAAATATAAAGTAATAAAAAATTCAACATGCCTTCCTCACGACTGGCTCCAGACAAAATACTCCACGAAATCTGGTCTTTTTGTTTCTCTAAGTCTTGGTTGTCTCAATTCTGAGGTCATACAGATAATGGAATTTTAGGGAGCTGACTCAGATAATTTAGTTCCAACCTCATCAGAGTCGAAGGTTCTGAAGTCAAATCTCGACTCCGATACATTTTACCTGTGACCTTGGACAAGGCACTTGCCCCATTTAGGCCTCAGTTTGCTCATCTGCAAAATGAGAGTTTGGGGTTAGATGACCTCTAAGGTCCTGCTCTGTCTGTTATCTAAATACTATGACGGGATGATTTCCCTCCATTGCAGCTCCAGCAAGTGATCATTAACACTCGAGTATCTCTCTTAATGATGAAAAAATGTCACTATTCATGAGGCGTTTGGTACTTTCCCCAAACCATTCTCTTCATCAATGCAAAACTGGTATTCCTAAAACTCAAGGCTTATCATATCACTCACTCAAGAAAATCCAATGCCAACTCCCACCCCATTTCCCACCATTGCCCATAGAATAAAATACATATTAGTTAGTCAACAAGCATTTATTAAGCACTTAATATGTGTCAGGCACTCTGCCCAACTTGGATGTACAAAGGGGCTGCAGAGGGTATACATGGACTGCAAAAGTGGTCTTTGCTTTCAAGAAGCTCACACCCTAAGGAAGGAGACAGTGTATAAAGAACTAGGCCTAGAACATGAGACAATCCTAGAAAAGAAGGCACTAGCAGCTTGGGGTGGGGAGCACATGAGGAAAGGCCTTTTGTAGAGGTAGGGGTTTGAAAGGACTATCAAAAGAAGCCAAGGGAAAACCAGAGCCAAACACGAGGATGGAGTGCATTCCAGGCATGAGAAATAGCCAGTACAAAGGTGTGGAGTTGGGAGATGAAGTATTCCTTCATGAGAAGATGCAAGTTGGCCAGTCTAGCTGGATCACAGCGGGCATGGAGGGGAGGAAAGTGAAAAAAGACTGGAAAGGTAGGAAGGGGCCAAATTATGAAGAGCTTTAAATATCAAATGGAAGGTGTTATATTTGGTCTTGCAGGTAACAGGGAGCCATGGGGATTTATTAAATGGCTGGGGGAATAGGAGGAGTGACGGAATCAGACAAATTAGGAAAGTCATTTGACAACCAAGTGAAGGATAGTTTGGAGTGGAGGAGAGACTTAAGGAAGAGAGAGTAATTAAAAGGCTATTGCAATCATCTAGGCAAGAGGTGGTGAGGCCTGCAATGAGATACTGGCTGTGTGAGTGGAGAGAGGGTGAAATAAACAAGTGTCATGAAGGTAGAAATGATAAAAATTAGCAATAGATTAAATATGTGGAATGAGAGCTGGTGGAGCTCAGGAGAGAGACTAGACCTTTGAGGCCTTTTCTGTTTATTTATTTGTTCATTTACTTATCTATTTATTTGGCTTTTTTGCATTTACCTTTGTGATTTTCTTCTGGAGAGGAGAGAAGAGAGAGATTTCTCATTTCCTCATCCCAAGACAGCTGGTTGACTGTGACTTGCAGCAGAAGCACATGGCAAAGATAGCCTATGTAATTGTTGACATTGTCTGAGAATTCCTAATAGAGAGGTTTTTGTTTTGTTTTGTTTTGTTTTGTTTTTGGCCTAAGAGATGGCAGCAGCTGGGGCATTGATAGAGTTATTGCAGAAACATGTGGCAGATGCAAACATGTGCTTACTCTCGGGACCTGGAAGAGGGATTTATGGACAAAACACCTGAACCCCAACTCCTATGTAGAAGAGGGAGAATCTAGATTTCCTAGACAATATGTCAATATCTTGCCTTCTAGACAGAGAAGGGGGATTTCTTGGTTAGCACTTACTTTAGAGGTTGCCTCAACAGTGAAAGAATCTGTTTCTCTGAGAGGGGTCTTTTTTCAAGATTTTTAGGCAACCGATTCAAATTTATAAGTATTCCTTTATTTCTAAGGCAGGGCTGTCCAAAATGCATCTCACAGTGTGATTTATGCGGCCCACCTACAAGCACAGAAATTTACATAAATGCTTTATTAAACTAAGATGAGCTACCACAGAGCTCTCACTAAAATGGCAAATCAAAATATATTGGCTATTGTTTCAATAAAAACCTAAGGTTAGACAGCTCTGATCTAAGGGAAAGATAAAAGCTATCTCTAGCTATATGGAAAAAAATGCTCCTTATCATCAAAAATTAAGGAAATATAAATGAAAGCAACTCTGAAGCTCCACCTCATACCCATCAGATTAGCAAAATTGTTTGCTGTTGTTCATCCATCATTCTCAAAAAAGATCAATGTGACAAAAGTGGATAATGACAAATGTCAGAGGGCTGTGGGAAAATAGGCATGTTAATGCTCTGTTGGTGAGCTGTTGGAAAAGTACTTTGGAACAATGGCCTCAAAAGTTGCACCCTTTGGCCCATAGATATTACCGGACCTATGAATGAATGAATAATTTATTAAGTGCACATTATGTGAAAATCACTGTTCTAAACACAGAAGATGTAAATGGAAAGGATTAGACAGTTCCTGCTCTCAGGAGGCTCCCTTCTAATGGGGGAGACAAGCACACATGGAAGGTTTCAGCTGCAGGTCAGATGAAAAGATGATGCCATGGTTTGTAGGGTACAGAGGCAGAGCAGATAACAATTCCTCCTCTTTCTTTTTTTTTTTTTATCTTTTATACTTACTACACTTCCAATTTAAATATAGGCCATATTACTAAAACTAGATATTTTTAAAAGAAAAAATGGGCATATATTAAAGATAATTACATAAAATTACATTATTTTAAAGTATATTTACAGTGAAAGGTTTTGGGTTTTTACCTTTCTTTCACATAAAGATGGCTTATTTCTTTTTATCATCATCACTCTTTTTCTTTTTTTTTTTTTGACTTTTTTTTTAATTTATTTTTGACATGTTTGGTTTTCAGCATTGATTTTCACAGGCAT
>CM053622.1:546121000-546137432 GCA_028646595.1 Phalanger gymnotis
CAGGGGCAAGTGGCCGGAACCACAAACTCAGTCACGCAGCTTTTCCCACTTACCTTCTCTGATGTCTTTGCTCTTTGTGGGTTGAGAGATCTGGTGCATGCCACAGATCAGTATTTCAGGATGCCAGGGCACTTTCCGCTCGTCTCCTGGTCTGGTAGGTCCGCGTCTGGTCTGTTCGCGTGCGCGCTGGGCTCAGCTCCGCTCCCCTCAGCTGGGGGCTGGGAGGTCCGTGTGGGACAGACCTTACCCAGAGACTATCCAGGCTGTCCTGGGCTGGGGCCCTGCTTCCCTCTGCCACTTTGTGGGTTCTGCAGCTCTAGAATTGGTTCAGAGCCATTGTTTTATAGGTTTTTGGAGGGACTTGGTGGGGAGCTCTTGGCTCCGCCCCCCAATTCCTCCTCTTTCACTGCATTTATACCAATAAAATAATATCTGTTTCTGACATTGAACTAATTTTCGGTGCCAAGGACTTTGATGTCAAGAATTTTCTTTCCTGGGTCTTCAGCAGCTGTGGCTGTAGCATCTGCAGTAGCAGTTGCTAGGCTGCATCTTCCCAGGGGCAGCTTCCTAGGATGATGGCTGAGGGTACCAAGCTGGAACCACTTCTATTCCCAAGGCTCTTAGGTGCAGGGTTCTGGGCTGAAAAGAAATCAAATAAATACCTGGAGGAAGTCAAACAAAGAGGAAAATGACCCCAACATACAGAAATATCTATTGTAGGTCTTTTTATGGTATCAAAGAACTGAAAAGTAAGAAAAGGAGGTGTCTGTTATTTGGGGAATGGCTGAACAAACTGTGGTAAATGAATGTAATGGTCTGCCCTAAGAAATGATGAAGGGGATGACTATCACGAAAACATGGAAAGTTTTGTATGAATTCATGCAGTGAAGTAAGCAGAACCAGAAGAATAATTTATATAGCAACATTGTTAAGAAAACAGTGAAAGGCATACTGATTAACATAATAGCCAACTATGATTAGAGAGGACTGGTGTTGAAACACTACTCACCTCCTGAGAAAGAGGGGTGACGGACTCTTGGGGGGCAGATTAAGACATATTTTTTTGGACATAGACAATATAGGAATTTGCTTTGTCTGATTATGCAAATTTGTTACAAGAACTGTGTTTTCCTTTTTTCAGGTGAGGGAAGAGGGAGAGAAAAGAGATTTTTGTTAATTTAAAAATAATTAAATGAAAAAATTTTAAAAGATTAGCTTCCTGATCAAAATGGGGAAAAAAAATTAGTGACAAGTTCAAGAGTCCTCAAATCTGAGGACCAGGCAGAGAAGGTGGATTTCTAGGCATCATGATGCCAGAACCTAACCTTCTAGGTAGAGAAGGGAAATTTCTTGGGCCATACTAGCCATGGGGGTTGCCTTGAGAGTAACCTCAAGTTTCAGTTTTCAAGGACCTTGCTTCTAGAAGGAAAAGGAGAGTTCATGAACATATGTGTGTTTTAGTACAAGAAGAGTATTGCCTATGTTGCTCCCTTTGCTGGAGAATCAGTGAAGAATACTTATGACTTGGGGAAGCAAGGGATTTGGACCTTGCCAGCCTTTCCCCTGACTAGCTTTTACAGTGAGTTATTTGGATGTGCAAGAACTATGGGATTTCCTATTCAGCAATATCAAAGTGTGTTTGCCTTCTTATAGGGAGTCCAAATTGCTGGGAGAATTGAGTCTTGGGAGAAATGTGGGGGCTTTGGGCTTATGAAAGACCCTGTAGAAAAGTGAAACTCACCAGGTTGTGACAGGGTTGCCCTTGTATCTGTCCCAAATTCAGTCCCCTTCTAAGGGTAGATTAAAGGCTCCTGGAAAATTTTGTGCATTTTCTTTTTTTTTTTTTATACTGGAAAACTTTTTATTTTAGGTAGAGTGGGATAGCTGGACATAGTTTAGATGATTCCAATTTTGTCGGCAACATCTAAAGCATCACAGTCTGGAGCAAGTCGGACATAGGCCTTCTTCTCTCCATTAGGCTGGATCAGTGGCCATGTTGATGTCATACAGCATCTTTACTGCATGCTTGATCTGGTGTTTGTTGACCTTGACGTCCACAATGAAGACTATGGTGTTGTTAGGTGTTGTTGTCCTCAATCTTCTTCACAGCAGACTCGGTGGTCAAGGGGAACTTAATGATGGCATAGTGATCAATCTTGTTTCTCTGAGGGGTACTTTTCTGAGGATATTTGGGCTGCCTTTGGAGTCTTAGTGTCTTGGATTGCCCAAAGGTGGGGGATGTTCGGATCTTCTTCTTTTTGTGGCTATGGACATCATTCAACACCACCTTCTTGGCTTTCAAGGCCTTGGACTTGGCTTCTGTCTTGGGCGGGGGCGGGGGCGGGGGACAACGGCTTCCTTCTTTTTCTTTGGTGCCATCTTGGGGAAAGGCGAATTTTGTGCATTTTTCTGTCTACCTAGGGGTTCTTGAGAGTCCTGTGCATCTTCTGCATTTTATGTGGGGCTGAAATAAAGGCTGTCCTACCTAACGTTCATTTACTGCCTTGAGTGCTTATATTAAATACAAAGAGCTTGGGACCTTTTACTCACATTGGTATACACCTAGACATCAGTCTATTTGGAGATTTTTTTGGAGTAACTTGAGTGGAAGAGTAAGAAGGCAAAGAGACCTTCTAGGGTGAACCTAAAGTATCAGATTCAGTTTGATGGAGTGAACCTAAAGCCACAGGGGGAGGCCTTTGGATACAGTCCAAAAACATGCTAACGTTCCAGGGTCAATCGGCATAAGTATCTAAGAAATGGTGGTACCTATTCATGGCAGGTGTTTTAAATTTCTTTTGCTTTCAATTTCCTTAAACCTTGAAACTATCTTTGATTGTCATTAGGCAACAAATATTTAATGAAGTAGATTTAAGGCTAGAAGATAGCATAGTATCCTAGATCACAACTTTAAGGAATTTTAGGATTATTTTATTTTTCCTTTCTTCAATGGGTGAAGACAATAAGACCCAGAGAAGTAATTCTTCCCCAGTCATACAGGTCATTAAGTAGCAGAACTGGGATTTGAATTCAGGGCCTGTGACTTGGGATTGTGGTTGTTCAATCGTTTCAGTCACGTCTGACTCTGTGACCCCATTTGGGGTTTTCTTGACAAAGATACTGGAGTGGTTTGCCATTTCCTTCTCCAGCTCATTTTACAGAAGAGGAAACTGAGGCAAATGGGGTTAAGTGACTTTCTCAGAGTCACACAGCTAGGATGTATCTGAGGCAGTATTTGAACTCAGGTTTTCCTCCCTCCAGGCCCAGACCTGTATCCGCTGTGCACAGCGCTAATTAGTTCTACCTACGTTTCCCAGGGCTACTTCTTCCCCTTCAAACTATTCTACTGTTTTACTGCTTATCAATCATCTGATTAGGCTAAGAGACCAGAAGAGATAGCTTTTGCTTAGTTAACATATTAAAAAAAAAGTCTATCTGTACTTCCCCATTCCTATAGAAAACTTACTGCTGGATTATCTATAGGCTTACTCTGAAAGACATCAGGCTCTGGCCATTTAGACAAGTGCTTCTTTCTGTCTCTCTGTCTCTCTATGTCTGTCTCTCTTTTCTACCTTTTGCTTTTATATCATGGTAATTTCTAGATATATTCCCCTCCCCTGTTCAAAGTTCCTTCTCTTTTAAAAAAAATAATTAAACAAAACCAACAACTGCTGTGATTCTATCTGATGTTGTATATACCTTTTTGTAGCCGTAGTCCTTACATTTTCTCATCTCTTCTGGGACTGAGATTAATCCTTACAATCATCCACATTCAACTTCATTTTGTTTTTTGGGATTTTTGTTTGATTTCTTTTTTGGTTTTCATTATCATATTCATTTTATATACTCTTATCCTGGTTCTGCTTATTCAATCCTACATTATTTCAAGCAAGTCTTCCCATGTTTCTCTGAATTTCTCATATTTGAAGTATATGATTACTTACCTCTTGTCTCCAGGGTCTAAAATTGTTAGTGATACCAACAGAGCTAGAAATTGGGGGACAAAATATTACCCCTCAAAGACTCAGTTCTTTGGCTTCTGTGTAAAGTTCACTCCTGTCCCCTCCTCTTAACTATGTCCCTCTGCTCACACCCAACCCACCATAATCTCCTGTGCTGTTTGAAGGTGATGGGGTGAGAGTTAATGTGAAGACAGGCGGGTGGTGAGCCCTTTCATCTAGAGCGTTGGAACAACTCAAAAGAAAAAGGAGGGTTCCAATCAGTCAGGCCATAAAAGATAAGTGTGTGAACTTTGGCCCCTGCACGGGAATGCTTGTGAGTAAAGATAACTCCAGTTATTTACTCTGAGTCTGGGATTTGGACTTCCTTTTGTTCGTCTACCTTAGAATACCTGTAATGGTTGTAATATTGAAAAATCACTCCAGTGCTAATTCAACAGTGAGTTCAGTGGGGAATAGGAAAACATGCTATGCATATATGCATTATGTGCTATTGTATGGGGTGCAGCCGATTAAAAATAGAATCTATTAAAAAGCAACGCAGTAGTAGAAAACAAACTGTTTTGAGAGTCTGGAGCTGTGTGCCCAAATCCAGGTTCTGTTCATTGCTACCTTACCTTATGAGGCCTCAAATTTCCTAAAAACTAGTTCCTCTTGGGTTCCTGAGGTTTAGAACTGGAAAGAACCTTAGTGATCCCCTTCCTCAACTTCCTGAGGAGCCAGTGTGGTGCAAGGGGAAGAACAGTGACAGAGTCAAAAGACCTAAGTTCACACTTGGAGCTGCTGCTTGTTACCTAGGTAATCAGGGTGAATCACTTACCCTCATCTTTCTTATCTGTAAAATGAGAGAGTTGGATGAAATAACGTCTAAGGTCAGTTCTAGATTTATTGTGATTCTTTCACCTTATAGATGAAGAAACTGAGGCCCTGAGAGGACAATGACTTGCCCAAAGTCATTGTCAAACAAAGGAAGCAGAACTAGTATTTGAATGAGGTCCCTGGAGTCAGGTAAGGGCAGCCAGGTGGCCCGTCGATAGAGCACCCGGCCCCAAGTCAGAAAGACTCATCTTCCTGAGACCAAATCTGGCCTCAGACACTTACTAACTGTGTGATCCTGGATAAGTCACTTAACCTTGTTTGCCTCAGTTTGCCCATCTGTAAAATGAACTGGAGAAAGAAATAACAAGCCACTCTAGTATCATCACCAAGAAAACCCCAAGTGGGGTCATACAGAGACAGACACAACTGAAATGACTAAACGACAACAATAAAAGCATGGCATGGTGAATAGAGACTTGGCTCAGGAGGACCTGGGTTCAAGTTTCACCTCTGAGACATCAGTGGTGTATTGGATAGGGCCCTGGATTTACAGTCAGGAAAGCCTGAGTCTGCTTCCTGCCTCAAACACTTAGTAGTCATATGTCCCTGGGCAAGTCATTTACCCTGTCTGCCTCAGTTTCCTCATCTGTCAAATGGGGGTATTAAGAGCACCTACCTCCCAAGGGTTATTGTAAGAATCAAATTAAATAATATTTGTGAGGCACTCTGCAGACTTTAAAGTGAAATACTACATAAATGGTGGCTGCTATCATTTTCGTGATTATCATTTTTATCTCAAGATGTGTGAGATATAATAAGAATAATGAGATATTGTGTATGAAATATAATAATAATAATTATTATTATTATTACACTGACCGTGTGACCCTGGGTAACTCACGTAACCTCCTGGTGCTCTGGGCAGCCCTCTGAGACTCTAAGTACAGAGAAGCTGCTGACTTGCAATGATGATAGAGCGATATTTCAAGGACAGGTCCAGGCCTGATCCTCTGATTCTCACTCCTGGGCTGGCCCCGCGAGTGTACTCTGTATTCTAGTAGAACCGACCTAGTTTCCTATAGTGAAGCTTCCAGCTCATTCTTTTATTCCCTTTGCCCCGGCTGTCCCCCATGTCTCCCCAGTTAAAGGTGTCCCTTCTAACTTTTTCCCTTTGGAATAATCCTGAGCTTACATCAAGGTTAAGCCCAAGTACCACTTCCCTGGTTTCCCTACTCCCGCTAGTTACTAGTGCTCCCCAATATGTAAAAGCAGCTAGGTGAGGTCATGCATAAAGGGCTGGCTCCAAAGCCAGGAAGACTCAACAGCCAATCCTGCCTCTGACACTTTCTAGCTGTATGACTTTGGCAACTCATACCTCTGCCTTAATTTTGTCATCCAGAAAATGGGGATCATAACAGCACCCATTTCCCATCACTGTTGTAAGGATAGGACGAGATTATATATACAAAGTGCTTTGCAAACCTTAAAGGGCTATATAAATGTTAACTGGAATTTTTAAAGTACATTTTGAAAGAACCCCTTCTCTCTTCATGCTCTCAAGCCCTCTCCCTTGTACTTGCATCATCAGGCGGGATCCCCAGAGGGTAGCCGTGTATTGTTCACCTCAGGATTCTGGGGTTTCTAATACTCTTACTCGTAAGACCCCATCCAGTCTCCCAACATTGAATAGTCGATTGATGTCAATTAGTTTTTATAAAGGGATATTTACTGAGAAGATATGGCGACAGCAATAACTATAAAACAGTTGTTCTGCCTCCTCTCCCCCAAACCAAACCAGGAGGTGTGCTCTTCTCTGTGGAGAATAGTCTCGATTCAGAATGGCTGGTGCCATCGTACTCCCCCAACACAGAGGTACACTCTTCTTCTTGCATTTGGCATAGCACACATGTGTACGCACACATACACATACACACAGACACACACAATACACACACACACAAAGATCTGAGACATAGATACAGGGAACATGTCGTGCCAAAGACCATGTAGTACCGTATCTTGAGACTCTTGGCTAGCCTCAGAAGTCCTTTTCTTCCTTCAAAGAATCCTTATTAATTTCACTTCTAGAGGTAGCATAGCCAATAAACAAGTTTATACCTTGCTCAGGTGGGCTAGCTCCTTATGGGACAAATGCTTCAGCTAATGGATCAGTCTATTGCTGGGTTGGGTTAAACAGGTTGTACCCCAAGTCTAGCTTCCCATCTGACAACTACTGTTGCTGACTCTGATTGCTAAGGGAACCTTTGATGGTTCTTCCAACATTTTGAAACTCACTAGGTTGAGACCTGGTTTACTATGTTGCTGAATATCGATTTACTCACGATCAGGAAAGAGGAAATACAAGATACCTGCACCATGTGCTTAGGGACACATGGAAGCTGGGTAAGGAGATGAGGCAATAAAAGCTTCTGTCTCTCCTCTCATCCAGAGACTCATAACATTTTTTCCTCACTCGAAAGACTCAGAAGATGAGAAAAAATGGATAAAAGGCCAAGGGAGGGACTTATAGATCTATTTATATTCAAACTCAGTTTCGGTCCATCATCATTCCTTCTAGCTCTGAAACCAACAAGAAGACTCTGACACCACCCAGCACCAGCCCCTTAGTCACTGATGGTCAGTCCTCAGGTGTTGTACTGAAGCCAGGCAGAGAATATTGTGCACATTCTGAGGGCTAGAATCTCATTGGCCAATCCTCCCTCTACATGTATTCAATTTGAATACACATTGTGTCTCTCCATTGGAATGGAACTTCTTGAGGTCAGCTACTGTTTCATTTTTGTCTTGTATCCTCAGCACCTACCAGAATGCCTAGCACCTTACAAATACTTAAAAAACGCTTCTTGCATTGAATCGTTGTCTCTACCAAAGCATGCCGCTTCGTTTTATTTGGACACATCGTGCCTTAGTAACATGATGTTGGAATGAAACATACTTGAAGGGAGTTTGGTACTGGGGAAATAGCACTGAGTCTGGAGTCAGAGGGCTTTGTTTCAAGTCCACTTCAGGTGCTTATACCTTTTGTGACCTTAGGCAAGTCACTTAACTTCCCTGTTACTCAGGTTCCTCATCTGTAAATTGAAGGAGTTGGGCTAAAGACCTCTGAGGTCCCTTCAAGTTCTAAATCTGTGGTCCTATGACCAAAACAAGTCCCTTGGTGTGGATATAGCAGAAAGAGCCCTATAGTCTGCAAAGATATTAAAGAAAGAGAAAAAAGACATACACAAATTTTTATAGCAGCTCTTTTTGTGGTGGCAAAGAGTTGAAAACGAGAGGATGCCTATCAGTCAGGGAATGGCTGAACAAGTTAGGGTATGTGAATGTGATGGAATACCATTGGGCTGTAAGAAATGATGAAGAGAATGGTTTCAGAGAAACCTGGAAAGATATATGAACTGATACAAAGTGAAGTAAGCAGACTCAAGAGAACAATATAGACGATTTAAACAATATTTTAAAAACAAACAACCTCCAAAGAGAAGAACTCTGTTCAATGCGCTTACCATCTACAATTCCAGAGGACTTGTGATGAAACATGTTGCCCCACTCCTGACAGAGAGGTGATAGATTCAGAGTGCAGATATGTGTGTATATATGTATATATACACACACATATATACACATATATGTATAAGTTATATATACACACACATGTGTATACAAGTATATGTATATATTTTGGATGTGACCAATGAGGGAATTTATTTTGCTATACTAAATGTATTTGTCACAAGGGCTTTGTTTTTCTTTTTCAATGGAGAGTGGACAAGAAGGGAATGAGAGAATGTGATTAATTAAAAAAGAATTATTTTTTTTTAAAAAGAGTCCTTTTAAAATGGGAAAACTTGGGCTTTCTGGCTCTGTTAAACTATTTCTGTGATTTTAGGCAATTTACTTAACTTCTCCGGGCCTCTGTTTCCTCATGTTTAAATAAGTGGGTTGGATTCCTTGACTTCTCAGGTCCCTTCAGATTTTAAAATTCCACCATCCTTTGAAATAAGAAATGACTTTCCTATTCTTTAAGGAAGGCCCTTTCCTGTTGATTCAGTGTGAAAAATCAGGGTGAGTGAGACCTAACTCTGTTTTCCAAGAGCAAATATCCTGCTTTCTTCTCCACTAACCCTGCTTCTGGCAAATCAAAATGAGAGGGGTGTGGCTGACGCAATCGTGCTATATAGAACCTTCAGATCTAGTTGTCTGACTGGGCAAAGTGCCCAGTTCCCTGGGCCTTAGTTCCTCATTCCTGTCCATGCCGTAGTACCTTTTCCCCAGAATTCCATAGGCTTTCTGATCACCTTCAGCCACAGCCTCTCCTCCTCGCTTGTTCTTCCCTTCGAGCCATATTTCTTCGGCTTCACTGCCATGCCGGCTGATAGACCCATGACACACTTGTATTCTGAACCTGCAACAGGTGCTCCAATAAAACCTCTCCTCCCTCAGCACCCACCCCACCCCCTGGAGCAGAGGGAACTATGGAAGGACTTTCGGCATGAAAAGCCTTGGGGGAGGGGGGAAGGGAGGAGACTAGGATTTCTCTTGCTAGTTCCCACAGGTGGGGCTGGCCCCAGACATATATCAGCCAGCGGCGACCCTGCAGCTTCCCAGACCTTGACTCACAGACACAGTCACCCTGCCATACCAGTTCTCAATGCACATACCGACATCTGCCAAGATGCCTCTTTCCCACAACTCACAGCCCATGAGCCTCTGACTCTTGCTCAAAGTCTCCAAGTGAGTTTCTATACATTAGTGTCTATCTGGCCTTAAGAGACACAGGGCTGGGCCACTTAAATCTGAGTTGGGTAGATTGCCGGAGCTGGATAGCGTTCCGTCCACCTTACTGGAACATGCCCCCACAATTCTAGTATGACCCCCGTGTCAAGGTAAAGGGAATACAGGGAAACAAAGTGAAGTAGGAGAAATACAGCTTCCATAATTGTACATTTATGGGGCATGCCTGTGACTGTAGTCAAGGAAGAAGATGAAGCACAAGCCAAGAAGCTGCTAGAATTGATAAAAACTGCTCCCTCCGTGACTCTGAGTCCCTTCAATCCTTTGGCCTCAGTCTCCTCCCCTGCTAAGTGAGGGTGCTCCATTAGTCGAGCCTTTCCAGCTTGAAATTCTTTGATCTAGGGTCCTAGCAGACAGTCATCATCATCCCCCTTCCAAATCCCCCCAAAATTGCAAAGCACAGTCATGCACGTAGGGCTTGCCTATGTGTGACAGACATGCACAAATGAGACTGCATACAGCAGCACTCATTGCATACATCAGTGTTCGTTGGATTGGTTGACTTGGTAACAGGCCTTCCATTTGGTGACATATCCATGCTTATGTATTTAAGAAATTAATTCAAAACAACGCCCATGGGTTCAATACCTGTGGTTTTCTTTCCATCTTGTACAGAGTCTAGCACAGGGTTAATCAGTAAATGATGGTCTCCTGATGGGCCCTTTGGCTCTGGTTCTGGCTCTAACAGTGAGTAGTCATGTTGTCTTGGGTAAATAATTTCATTTCTGTGGGTCTCGGTTGGCCCTCTCTGTTGAACTTGATCTCTAAGCTTCCTTCTAGCTCTGACATTCAGCAGTTTGTGGCCCTGGGGTAGCAATTCTTGTTGTTGACAACAAATATGATACAAACCAAGACAATAGCCTTCTCTCACTTGATGGTTCACTTTCAATGGTGTCTAGCCCTGAAGAACTTTACGACACTGAATGGTGAGTTATCCGAACAGGGTGAGGAAAGGGCTGTTTTTAGGAGCTTAGGAGATGCTTTGGAGTAGTCAGGAGCTGTGCTAAGTAAAGAAGAGTACTGAAGTTGAACCAGAGACTTACGCAAAAGTTTTGTTGGGGGAGAGAGAGAGAGACAGAGACAGAGAGAGAGACAGAGAGAGAGACAGAAAGACAGAGACAGAGACAGAGAGAGAATCCTCTTCTTGAAGGGAACAAACGTTTCTCTCATTATGAAATGCAATGCAGAACCAGTGGAATGATTATAGGTCAAGTTTCTACAACTACAAGGCTTTCCATAGGTGGTCTCTTTGGATCATCATAACAATCCTGGGAGGTAGGTGCTATTATTCTCATTTTACAGATGAGGAAACTGAGACTGAGAGAGGATAAGTGACTTGCCCAGGGTCATACTTCTGAGGCAGGATTTAAAGTTATGTCTCTTTGACAATTAGGTAGCACTGTGCTACCTGTCTGGCGAAATTGATATCTACCATGATCACAGCAATGTAAAGGAAAACGATACTGAAAGATCAAAATTCAGATGAAAGCAGCGACCAATTTCGATTCCAGAAGTTTGATGACAAGGCATGCCTCCCTCTTCTTTGGAGAGATGCGGTGGACTATTATGGTTTACAGAATGCTGAATACATTCAGAGACATGGTCTATAACTTGGTTGGTTTCATTTAGTTCATTTTTCTCTGTTGCCAGGGAGTGCTCTATGGGGAGAGAGGGGATTTACTGAGAAGTGATGCGGATATAACAAAAAGAAAAAATAACTATCAAAAAAAAAAAAAGAAATGCAACAGAGTAAAGGTATCTTATCTCCTACCTCTGGGCTTTTGTAGGAGTCCCTCTTATCTGTAACCCTCTCCTTACTCACTTCTGCCTCTTAGAATCCTGATACAGTGGGTAGAGTGCTGGAGTTGGAGTCAGGAAGATTCCTCTTCCCCAGTTCAAATCTGGCCTCAAATACTTACTAGCTGTTTGAACCCAAGTAAGTCATTTGCCTCAGTTTCCTCATCTGTGCAATGGACAAGAGAAGGAAAATGCAAACTACTTCAGTATCTTTGCCAAGAAAACACCAAATGGGGCCATGAAGAGTTGGACAACAGTAAAGAGGCCTTTACTATTCCCTTAGGAAGTTGTTAACTCTTTCTCTCCCTCTCGAAATGTCTCTGTAATTTTTTTTTGTATAGACTTCATATTTCCTTATCAGTCGACATGTTATGTTATAAAACTATACGCTCCTGGAGGTCAGGGTTTGTTTTGTTTTTGTCATTGAATCTCAGGGGTAGGGAACCTGTGGCCTCAAGGCCACATGTGGCCCTCTAGGTCCTCAATCCAAACTTAATAAAAGAATCCGTTCTGTAAAACTTGGACTCAGTCAAAAGGCTGCATCCAAGGACCTAGGAGGCCACATGTGGTCTTGAGGTTTACAGTGTTCTGTTGTATCCTGATCTCTAAGGCACCTGGCACCTAGCAGGTACTTTATAAATGCTTGTTGAATTATAGGGAAAAAAATCACCCTTGCCAGAGGCAGGAAATAAGACACTGAGAAGGAGGCAGCTCGGAATTAAGGCAGTTTTTGTTTTGTTTTTTAAATTACAAACTCTAAGTCTGAGCATGAATTTTAGTTCCAGCTTGTGCCATTAGTCATTCTCTGTGTGAGAGTTTAGGTGTCATTGCCCTTGGTAAGATTAGCCATTAGAATTTCTACACTACATTTTTTTGTTTTACGTCAAACAAAAAAGAAGTTTCTCCAGAATGACGGGCTGGGCTTCAAGGGAGCCAGAAAGAGAGGCCAAGTTGATGCATGAAGGGGCAAAACAATTTAGGAAGATACAGATATTTGTTGCACAAGGAATCCCTGAAATGTGTCAACAAGCATGAGGCTATCTTAAATTGGCAATGATACAACCAAAAAAGCAAGTGGGGAGAGGAATGGGAGGCAGGGATGGAACTTGACTGAGGCCATCACTCCCAAAGATGTTTCTCTGCATATCTTAGAACAGAATACAGAGAAACAAAGGCCTCTTGTGATGTAGAAATGAACATGTACTCAATTCCCAAGCAAGGGAAATTCTGTGGTCCCAGATACTATTATTCCTGTCTTGGGCTTAGCAAGAATCAGAGTTTTAGAAGGACTCTGAAGACCATCTCATTTCATAGGATTTAGAATCAGAAGGAAACTTAGAGGTCACAGAACCCAACCCCTTCATTTGAAAAGTGAGGAAATGGAAGCCAAGAGAAGGGATATAAATGACTTGCTCGCAATCACACAGGGACTAAGTAGGAAAGTCAGGGTTCAAACCTGGATCCTCTTCCTTCACATCCAGGGCCCTTCTATCTCCCCTATTGCCCCAACATGGCGCATTCGTTAACGGTATGCTGAAGAAACTTAATAAACGTGTATTAAGGGAAGGAAGGAAGGAAGGGAAGGAGGGAGGGAGGGAGGACAGAAGGAAGGAAAGAAGGAAGGAAAGGAGAGAGGGAGGGAGGGAGGAAGGAAGGAATGGAGGAAGGGAGGGAGGGAGAGAAGGAAGGGAGAAAGGAAAGAAGGAAGAAGGGAGAGAGGAACAGAGGAAGAGAGGAAAGAGGGAAGGGAAGGAGGGAAGGAAGGAGAGAAGAAAAGATGGGGGGAATGAAGGGAAGGAGAGATGGAAGAAAAGAAGAGAGGGAAGAAAGGAGAGAAGGAAGGAAAGGAAGGAGGGAGGGTGGGAGGGAAGGAAGGAGGGGGAGGGAAAGAAAGTTCATTTTATAGGTGAGAAAACTAAGACTCACAAAGTAGAGAAAGAGTGGAGTCAGAAGAGCTCTCAGTTTGCCTTGGACCCAAACCTGTTTTCTCATCTATAAAATTAGACCAACAATCCTTTTAATACTTGTGTCATGGGGTTTTGAGGGGATCAAATAGATAGGCATGTACTACGTTCTCTTGACTCTCTAATCCAGTGTTCTTTCCACCATGCTAGACTACTCTAGCATCCTGCATTGAGCCAACTGGGATTTAGTTTTCTGACTTTGTGATGGGTTTGCTTAGTTAGAGAAGGATGCACATGAGTCTTAATGGGCTTAATTACCACATGGACTAATCAACTTTGTTCTATTTCCTGCTTAAACTCTCTCCCTTAATATTAGGCCACAATCTTCTAAATTCATGTTTATAATGAGAAACTGGATGGATTAGTTGAATCAGTCATCCCACTATGGCAAAACCACTTTGAAGTAATAATTTTCCTGTGAAGATAAGTTAGCCATGTCACCCCACTGCTCACATACCTTCGTTGGCTCTCTGTTGCCTCTAAGATGGAATGCAGACTGAGACTGCCATTTAAATCTGGCTTCAACCTGCCTTTTCAGCCTTATTTCATATTATTCACATTCTCATGTTATTCTATGTTCCAGTCAAACTGAACTATTCATTGTTCTCTGATCTTGGCATGTCATCTTCTACCCCCTAACACCTTACAGTCAATTGTCATGCACAACAGGAAGGTACTTCTTCCCCATCTCTGCCCTGCAGAATCCTTGTCTTTCTTCAATGTTCCATTCGGACCCTTCCTCCCTTGTGAAGCCTTCTCTGATTCCTCCAAGACATCGGTGTTTGTTTCCACCAGAAATTCACAAACATTTACTTATCTGTAGATCCTCCTTGAAGCAGGGACCGTTTTTGTCTTTGTATGCTCAACACCTACTACAATGCCTTGAGCATATTGGAGGCTTAATAAATATTTGTTGAATTCCACTTGGTGAATTAACTTGCATACCTGGCTGAGCATGGATGAGCAGCCTTGTCTTTGCATAAAAAGAACACTCTACAACCTTTGTAAATGATAGATTTGTCTTTTAATGGGAAATCTGGCTGTCTTCCATGCTTGGAGTGTACTTCCTCCCCCTATCTGCCCCTTGGAATCCCAAACTGGCTTCAAGACTCAGCTCAAGCCCTGCCTTCTGCATGAAGCTTTTCTTGTTCCCCTAAGCTATAGGTGCATACCCTTCTCAAACTAACTTGTGTTCATTTTGCACATATAGTCCACATTTATATATTTGTCACATATTCTATACATAATAATATTTGTCGGTAGGATCATAGATTTAAAGTTGTTCTCCCCCATTAGAATATAAGCCCCTTGAAGGTAGGCAATATTTCCCTTTTGGCTTTGAATCTTCAGTGCTTCACATAGTGCCTAGTCTACAATAAGCGCTTAATAAATTCTTGCTGATTGATTGACTGGTCTCTAGAGAAACTTTATGTTTAATACGTTGTTGGATATACATGCCAGCACATGAACTTCAGGAATGAAAGCTGGGAAGAATGCATACATAAAGAGAGAGGAATATGTGTGTGTGTGTGTGTGTGTGTGTGTGTATTTTAAATATAGCCTTTACTTTCAGTAGAATGTCTACTGTATAAAAAAAGCTGCCAAATTTTTTAACCAGAAGGCAGTTTTACTCATTTGTCTTTCTATCTCTTCTTTGACTTTTTATTTCTCCTATTGTCTAATATAGAACATTCATTAATGACACACTGTAGGAACGTAATAAATACATGTTGAGTGAATAGAGGAAAGAAGGAAGGAAGGTATTAATAAATGAAAATTCTTGAAGATGAAGTTATTAAACTCTATTAAAATAGATGGCATGATTTCAAATACAAATCCTCTCATTCCAAAGCCAATGCTTTTGTTGCCATGCCATATAGTTTGGTGGTTTTTGGTTTTGGTTTTTGTTTTACAATATTAGCATTAGAAAGTACCTTAGAGGCTGGCCAGTTCAGTCTCCTATGTGAACTCCCCTTTGGGCCTCAGTTTGAGGCAGCTACCAATTCCCTAATAATAGAAGAAATCAAGAGGAAAAATAACTGGTTTTGGTGAACAATTGATTTAATTAAAAGTATTGTCAACAAAGAGCTTGGTTATGGGGGGGGGCGGGGAATGAAACAACATCAGTGTAAAGAAATGAAGGAATAGAGCGCCAAAGTATTTTTCATTTTGGGAAGAGATGATACTCTGCAAATTTTGAATTTGTCAAATGCTGAATAGAGTAGTGGAAGAAATTCCTAACTTCTTATACATTCCTTATTTCTTTTATTTATTTCTTTTTTTTATTTAATGTTTTCAGTTTTTACCATTGATTTCCACAAGATTTTGAATTACAAACTTTCTCCCCATTTCTGCCCTCCCCCACACTCCAAGATGGCATATGCTTTGATTGCCCCATTCCCCAGTCAGCCTTCCCTTCTGTCACCCCCCTTCCCCCCCTCCCCTTTTCCCTTACTTTCTTGTAGGGCAAGATAGATTTCTATGCCCCATTGCATGTATATCTTATTCCCCAGTTGCATGCAAAAACAACTTTTTTTTTGAACATCTACTTTTAAAACTTTGAGTTCCAAATTCTCTCCCCTCTTCCCTCCCCACTCACCTTCTCTAAGAAAGCAAGCAATTCAACATAGGCCACAAGTATATCATTATATAAAACCCTTCCACAATACTCATGGTGTGAAAGACTAACTATATTTTGCTCCCTCCTATCTTGTCCTCCTTTATTCAATTTTCTCCCTTGACCTTGTCCCTTTTTGAAAGTGTTTGCTTTTGATTACCTTCTCCCCCATCTGCCCTCCTTTCTATTGTCCCCCCTTTTTATTTCCTTCCTCCTTCTTTCCTGTGGGGTAAGATACCCAATTGAGTGTGTATGGTCTTCAAGTAAAATCTGATGAGTGCAAGATTGACTCATTCCCCTCACCTGCACCTTCTTCCCTTCCTATAGAACTGCTTTTTCTTGCCACTTTTATGTGAGATAATTTACCCCATTCTATCTCTCCCTTTCTCCCTCTCTCAATATATTCCTCTCTCATCCCTTAATTTGATTTGATTTTTTTAGATATCATCCCTTCATATTCAACT
>CM053622.1:546137932-546223487 GCA_028646595.1 Phalanger gymnotis
ACTTCCATAGCCTGAGACCAGTTCATGTTTTTCTTGGAGGCTTTTGATGTAGGCTCTTTGACTTTGTTGACTTCTTCTGGCTGTATATTTTGGTCTTCTTTGTCACCAAAGAAATATTCCAAAGTCTGAGTCTGAATCTGAGTCTGCTTTTGCTGCCTGTTCATGTTCCCAGCCAATTACTTGAGTCTTGAGTTTTTCGTGGGGTTATGACTGCTTGTAGTGTATAGAGTACTTTGTCCCAAGATTGAGGGGCTACACTGTTGTTTTCAGAGCTATTTCTACACAGCAAGCTCTCTGCCTCACCAGCACTCCTCCTCCCCCAAGAACTGCCAACCTGGACCAGACTCAGATCTTAAACAGGCTCTGCACTCCCACTCTAATCTACTGCTTAATTCCTCCCACCAGGTGGGCCTGGGGCTGGAAGAAACTGCAGCTGCAGCTCTGGAAGCAGGCTCAGAGCTGTGCCACTTCCACTGCCCCAGGGGCGGTAGCCAACTGAAAACTCCTTTCACTCTGTCCCAAAAGCTTTTCCCACTAACCTTCTCTGTTGTCTTTGGTGTTTTTTGGTTGAGAAGTCTGGTAACTGCCACAGCTCACTGATTCAGGGTGCTAGGGCCTGTTCCTCCCGGTTCCTGGTCTGGTTGGTCCTGGCACGGCCCACGCTTGGCTCTGCTCTGCTCCACTCCATGTGATGGACCTTACCCAGCAACTATCCAGGCTGTCCTGTGCTGGGGCCTTGCTTCCCTCTGCTATTTTGTGGGTTCTGCAGTTCTAGAATTTGTTCAGAGCCATTTTTATAGATGTTTGGAGGGACCTAGGGGAGAGCTTTAGGCAGGTCCCTGCTTTCCAGTTCCCATCTTGGCTCCGCCCCATTCCTTACTTCTTAAAAAAAAATCAGTGATTTTTTTTTTGGTAGTAGCAAAGAACTGGAAACTTAGAAGGTGTCCATTAGTTGGGGAATGACTGAACAAAGTGTCATATATATGGATGTAATAGAATACTATTGTGCCTTAAGAAATGAAAAAGTGGTTGGTTTTTTAAAACCATGAGACTTGTATGAACATATGCAGAGTGAAGAGAACAGAACTGAAGAACAATTTATACTATAGAAAGAACATTATAAAAAGTATAACTTGGAAAAACTTAAGAACTCTAATTATTGTAATGATTAATCATGATTTCAGAGGATTGATGGTGAAGTGAGCTACCCATCTCCTAACAGAGAGCTGATGGACTCAGGGTGCAGAATGGGACTCATTTTTGGATATAGTCGATGTGGGATTTCATTTTGACTCTGAACATTTGTTAAAAGGATCATCCTTCTTTCCTTCCTTCCTTCCTTCCTTCCTTCCTTCCTTCCTTCCTTCCTTCCTTCCTTCCTTCCTTCCTTCCTTCCTTCCTTCCTTCTTTCCTTCTTCCCTGGGAAGGGAATGTATAAGAGAGAGAAAATAAAAGCATGTTAATTTGAACATTAATTTAATTTTTAAAATATGTGACCCATGCTGCTGTGCATATTGGTAGCCTAATTTAGAAGTTCTTCATTTTGAGGCTTAGCTTGTGTGCCACCTCCTCCAGAAACACTTTCTTGATTCCCCTTGTTTGTGCTCTGCTTCCTCAAGTCAACAAGCGATTATTTTGTTCTGTGTCAGGCTCTTTGCTATGTGCTGAGGATACAAAAACAGGCAAATGGAAGTCCTTGCTTTCAGGGATCTCACAGTCTAACTGGGGAGGCAACATTCAAAGAACTATGTACAAAGAAACCTATATACAGAATAAATTGGTGATAATCTCGAAAGGAAGGCACTAAGATTAAAAGGACTGAAAAAAGGCTCCTTGCAGAAGATAGGACTTTAGTTGAGACTTAAAGGAAGCCAGGGATGCCAGGAGGCAGAGAAGAGGAGGAGGGAAAGAGTTCCAGGTATGGGGGACAGACAGTGAAAATGCCCAGAGACGGGGGAGCATTCTGTGTAAAGAATAGCAAAGAAGCCAGTGTCATTGGATCACTGGAAAGGTAGGAAGGCAACAGGTGAAGGAAGACTTTTATAACCAAACAGAGAATTTTATATTTGATCCTGGAGGAAATAAGGAGCCACTGGAGTTGATTGAAATGGGGGGGGGCGTCGAGGAGAGTGACACGATCAAAGTTGTGCTTTGGGAAGAGCAATATGACAGCTGAGCTGAGGATGGATTTTAGTAAGAAGAGACTTGAGACCTGAGCTATTACAGTAGTCTAAGCATGGAGTGATGAGCGCCTTCATCGAGGTGGTTGAAGTGTCAGAAGAGAGAAGGTGGCATATGCAAGAAATACCACAAAGGTAGAAATGGTAGGACCTAAAATTGGGGAAAGCGAGAGAGAGAGAGTGAGGAACAGAGGAATGCACCTAGATCGTGTGCCTGAGTGACTGGGAGTTTGGTGGCGCCTTCAACAGTCATAGGGAAGTTAGAAAGGGTTTGGAGGAAAAAACAAAGAGTTCAGTTTTGGACATGATGATTATTATGCTATATTTATTTCTCTCTCTAAATGTTGCCTTGCCCTAGTAGAATGTAAGCTACTTGAAAGTAGGAATTGTTTTAGATCCTGTCTTTGTTTTCCCAGCACTGAGTATAACACTTTCCTTACACGTGGGAAGTCTTTAATAACTGCCTATTGAATTAGATCGAAAAACTGGTTCTGAAGCTTCCTTAGCCTGTGTGATCTGGAGCAAGTCACTCAACATCTGTCTCTGAGCCTCCATCTATCTCTCTGTCTATAAAATGAGGGGGTTGAACTAGATGGCCTTCCAACTCTAGGCCTATGATTCTAAGATCCTATGAGTTGACAATGACAATGTAGGCCTGCTTTAATTCAGAGCAGATGCAGTTCAAGACATAGGTAGAAACGCCGCTTCTTAGTAACAAGGTATGTCATAGATTGAATGAGAATGTCTGCATGCTTACAATTTAGTCCTGGAGTAAAAGAATGTGCTAGACAGCTAGAAATATTTTCAGACCAGATCATATTTTCTTACAGTGTCAGATGTTCAACTGACGGTTCTTATTTTAAACAGGATGCAAACAGGGTGATCTGGGCTTTCATGTTGAATTGCCCATGTAGCCAATTCTCTTTGTGGTGCTATTCACATGTTTTAAATCTAGTAACAGTAAATAAGCAGAAGAGACAATTTGGAGGTTACATTCCTGGGACAAAGCTTGAAGGGAATCTCATAAAAGAATGAATGTTTCGTGGATACTCCAGTAGCTGTCAAATATTCATCCTCATTGGGGAAAAAAATGGCAGCCATTGG
Organism: Phalanger gymnotis; assembly: GCA_028646595.1. Lineage (NCBI taxonomy): Eukaryota > Metazoa > Chordata > Mammalia > Diprotodontia > Phalangeridae > Phalanger > Phalanger gymnotis. Next base: position 546,141,217 of record CM053622.1, read on the forward strand.
AGTCCATGGCAGCTACTCTTTGGGACTTAAAAGGCTCTTTGGGACAGATGAGGCCAATTGGCTAGTGACACTGTAAGCCGTAGGACTTTATTAGGGATAAGGACCAGAGCTGTGATTTCATTGCTATAGGGAACTCCCAGATGAGGGAAGTCCCTCTACCAATGTAAGTTAGTGCTTTCTCTGCAAGTCCTAGCCTTAAATAATTGCCTAGACCACTGAGTGATTAAGTGAGTTGTTCGGGGTTGCAGAGACAGTGTATATCAGAGGAAGGATTTGAACTCTGATCCTCCTGGTTCTAAGACCTACTCTATATCCGATGCGCCATGTTGTTTCTCTGAGGTTTTGTTATCAATGTAGCTTAATTTAAGGGAAGGCTTACTACTTGAAGAGAGACACCTGGGGGTGGTCAAGAACAATCAAGAGCATGTCCACAGGAGCGGGGGCAACCAAAGAAAGTTACAGTGCCTAGTGTTTAAGGATACAACTGAGGAGATCGCTGTAACCCCCACAGGAATGATTTTCAAGCTACAAAAGGAGAAAGGGAGTCAATGGTTCTTTGAGCCTCTGAGAAATTGCCCTCCAGCCTTGTCACATCCCAGCTGTGTCAGCCTCTCATGGCTCCTAGTTTTATGACACCTGGGTCCTTCATCCTTCATGTTTTAGGGCAATTCCAGACATTGATACAGAGGTTAAGTGGGAATATTAGAGTTTTAGAGGGAGTGGTAGATCTCTGATGTGACAGGCAAGGAGGTAGCAAGGACTGGCTATGAGGCTCTGCTATAGAAGGTTGCAGCACTGACCATTTGTGCATGGAAGATTCCAAACATGGAGAGTTTCAGAAAAGAGACAGGGAAAAGGGTGCCAAGCAGGTGGAATAGGGGCACATCTGGAACAGAGACAGCATGTTGCAAGAAACGCTAAGACAGCTCCCCCCCAAAAAACAGGTTTTTCCAAAGTATAACAGGGGACTAAAAAGGGACAGAGTACAGGAGAGGTTTCTGTCCAACTTGGGTTAAAAATAGTCCTATTTAGAGATAGGGGACTGGACCAAATGACCTTAGGGGAGGGGCCTTGGTGGCCTGAGAAACTGGCAAAGCTGTAATTTGATATTTTTATGTATTGCCAGCTCCTCCATAGTACAGCCAACTTGGAGTTTGTTTTTGCTATTTGTCCAATAAATACTTGTTGACTGACTGACTTGTGGAATCCTGGTACATACCAGAGCAGAAGACAAAGTTAAACATTAATCAGAAAGCATGCTGTTCTGGGACGCTAACAATTCTCAGGAAGCAGAAAATGTTAATGAGCTTTCAAATGCCCAGTTAGTGAATAAAAGCTGTTTTGAATCTGGTTGGGGAGGGGAGATGGGAGAGGGGCAGCTCTGAGCTGGGGGGAAGGGGGACTTCTCAGCTTCTGGCTGAATTTCTCTCATGTGCTCTCAGTGCCTATGACAGGAGGGAAGCGAGACTAACCAGGAAGTTAACTATTGATAGGTAGGCATTCCCTCATCCTCTGTAGGTAAATAGAATGAGACAGTGGGGAGATGGGATCTTTCTTCTAGAGTGGACTTCACCGCCTACCACATCTAATACCTTAATTTAACACATGAGGAAACTGAGTCCCAGGGAAGTCAAGTAGTTTTCCCAAAGTCACAAACTTTGTGTGTCAGAGCAGATTCCAAGCCTAGTTTCTCTGTCTCTAGGCAGGGATTCTTTAACTTGAGGCCTATGAACTTGTTCCTGTTTTTAATATTTGGATAATCATATTTCAATGTAATTGGCTTTCTTTGTGATCCTATGAATTTTATTTTATTGGAAATGTATTTTACTTTATTTAAAAATATTCTTCTGAGAAGGGGTCCATAAGCTCTACCAGATGACCAAAAGGTGAAGAATCTCAGTGCTAAAGTCAGTGCATTTTCTACCCTACCACATGATACGGTCTCCTTAGAATCTTATCATTAGAAGACACCTCAGAAGCTGGCCAGTCTAACCCCCATCTGAACTCTGGATCACCTCAACAGCATTTCCTTCCCCACCCCACTCCCCAGGAGGAATTCCACCTTTGTTTGAACATCTTCAGTAAAGAGGACTTCAGTGCCACACCTATTAGGAAGTACTTCCTTAGGCTGGACTGAAAACTACCTCTCTGTAAGTTCAATGAGCATTTTTTAAGCACTCAATTCATACTGAATGGCTTGTAAAGGGCAGTACAGTTCCTGAAATCCAACAGGTGGAGGGCATTCCAGGCATAGGAAAGAGTATAAACAAAAGCCCGGAAAGAGCAGGTTCAGATTACAAGGGGTAATAGAGGATGAGAGAATAATGGCTTGAATGCAACGTTGTAGAGGTGTTGTGCCAATCCGACTGCTGGGACTACAATAGTAATAGTTACTGTCTGTGTAGTACTTTTTTTTTAAGGTTTGCAAAGCACTTTATGTATGTTTTCTACTTATATTAATCTTGGGAAATAGGTGCTAATATTATCCCCATTTTACAGGTGAGGAAACTGGGTTAACTGATTTGCCTAAAGTCACACAGATAGTAAGTGACTAAAGCCAGATGGGAATTTGGGTCTCCCTGACTCCAGGTCTCTGTCCACTGTGCCACCTAGCAAAGTTGGAAAGGCTGGTTGCCTCCATTTTGTACAGGCTCTTGTATTTCAGGTAAAGGAACCCAAATGTTACTTGATAAGCAATAGGGAGCCAGTGAAGCTTTTTGAACAGAGGGACACATAACAGATACCCATGCATAATGGAGATCAGTCTGCCAGTGATTTTAAGGTCTTTTTAGAAGGGAAGAAGAGAGAACGGTGAAGATTGTTAGATTTTTCTAACCATCTCTTCCTAGCTCATACCCTCTAGATAATCATTCCTCTTCTCTGACAACCTTTTAGATGTTCAAAAAGACCTACCCTGCCTCTCCTAAGAACTCTTTTCTCCAGGTAAGACATCCTCAGTCCTTTGACTGTTCCTTGGATACCAAAGTTTCAAGTCCTCTGGGCCACCCTGGTTGCTGTCTTCTGGATATGTCCCAGCTTGGCCCGTTCTGTCTTAAAAAGAGCCTGGATAGAGCTGTTTCACAAATTCTCTGGAGGTAGAGTAGAGGTGGTTTTGCTTGGAAAAACAGATGTACTTTCCCTTTGAATGGAGCCAAGAACTTGACAAAGGATGGGGATTTAATGAAATCCCAGCATTTTGTAAGTTCCTACTGTGTGTAAGCCATTTTGCTCTGGGGACATAAAGGTAGCTATGAAATGGGCTTTGTGCTCAAGGACTCTACAATGAATAGAGTGGTGGGGGTGGGGGCAAAAGGGGGGGTCAGAAAATAAGAGGGAAGAGAATAAGCATTTGTATAGAACTTATGTGCCAGGCATGGTGTTAAGTGCTTTTTTAAATAAACATCATGTCATTTAGCATAGAACATTTGTTCATGAAAAATTCTGGAAGTGGAAAGTTTCAGGAAAAGAGACAGAGCAGGGGTACCAAGCAGGTAGAATCGAGGGCACTTCTGGAATAGAGACAGTCTGTTGTAAGAAATGCTAAGCCACCCCAAACAGAACTTTTACTAAAGTCTCGTGTGGCTCTAAAGGGGTAAAGACAGGAGAGAAGTCTATTCTGATCCTCATAACTACACTGTGAGGTACTGCTATTATTAGTCCCATTTTATAGTCGAAGAAACTGAGGCAGACAGAAGTTAAGTGGCTTGCCCAGAGTCACATGGCTAGTCAGTGTCTGAGGCAGAATTTGAATTTGGGTCTCCTGACTTCAGGCCCAGTGTTCTATGAATAGAGTATACATAAATGACTGTAACACAGTGAAAGTTTCCTGAAATCTTGATACGCTTGAACTATGGACAAAGTTTAATAAGATGGAATTTAGTAGTGATAAATGTTAATGCTTGGTTTTTACTTTTTAGTCAACTACACAAATACAGGATTGGAGAGTGGTGGCTTCTTTTTGTGAAAAATATTCAGATATTTTATTGGACTCAGGGTCAATCTGAATCAACAGTGAGACATAGCAGCCAAAAAACTTCATTCTATTAGAATTAGTGACCAGAATAATTGGGGTTATAATTGTGCCTTCCTTTGTTCTTGTCAGACATCGTCTGAAATGTTGTGTTGAGTTTCCAGAAGCATGTTGTAGGAAAGGGAGCCACAAGCCATCCAGTGAAGCCTAATTGAGTTGGTGAAAAAATTCAAAACTGTATCAAATGAGCATGGGTTAAAAGAGCTGGGAATACTGAGCCTAGAGAAAGAAGACACCAATCATTCAATAAGCACTTATTATTATTATTTTTGGAAGCAATTGGGGTTAAGTGACTTGCCTAGGGTCATCCAGCTAGTAAGTGTCTGAAGCTGGATTTGAACTCAGGTCGTCCTGACTTCAGGGCTGGTGCTCTATCCACTGTGCCACCGCTATCCCCTTAATAGCATTTATTAAGCATTTAAAATGCGCCAGGTGCTGTGCCAATCATTGGAGGATATAGAGAGAGGCAAAAGCAGTCCCAACCTTTTAAGGATCTCACCTTCTAATGGAGGAGAAAGCAGGTAAGTAGGTACATACAAGGTACAGTTAATAATCAACTTTCTGGCATTTAACTTTTGAGACTCCAAGCATTTGCCTGATTTTATGAATAACCTCATTTTCCACTTTCAGATTGGCAACTGTGCATGTTTGTAGCTATGGGGCAGTAGAAAAAAAAATGAGAGGCACAGTGCCTATAAATCTGGGGAGCTACTGGGATCCTACTAGGCATTTCAATGGTCTTGCTCACCCCACTGTTGTAAAGAGCTCCCTATGTATTCATTGTATCTTTTAGTTGTTTGCCTTGAAAACTCAAGTTTTGTGTTGCAATCATGTCCCCAAAGCATAGTGCAAGTCTTTTGGGCTCTAAGCCCAAGAATGCAAAGTCAGTGATATGACTTTGTGAAAAAATAAAGGTGTTAGATAAGCTTCATGCCAGGATGTTTGCAGCCTCTCTAAACCGTGCAATCGGTGTTAATGAATCGACCATTCATTATATCCTCAAAAAGGAAGAAAGCATTTATGGTACTGTAGATTTCATGTGTTATAAAATGAGAATATTGTCTGAAATTGTTTTTTTTTTGAAATTAAGACATTAGTTCAAAAGTCCACAGAATGATTAATAAGCAAAAATATTTTGCATATTACCGATTTTACTTTGTGTACTGATTCTATGGGTTATTTCATGGTTACTGTCTTAGGAAAAGTACATATTATCAGAGTTAATGTTATAAAGAATTATCTGCAGAAAAGTGTAGCAGCAAGCTCTAGAGAAAGATCACAGTTTTTCTTGGTCATGGGAACCTCACCACCTATTTACCACACGTTCAATGGGTCAACATTCATGCTTTGTACTTTCATGCCATTTTCTAGGATCATTACCCCCACAAAAGGTGAGGATTGACTGTATATATAGAGGAAATGGAAGGTAATCCCAGAGGGGAAGGAACTGGCAGCTAGAGGGAAGAGGAAAGACCTCCTGCTGAGGATGGAATTTGAGCTAAGTTGAAGGAAGCCAGAAGGTGGAGGTGAGGAGGGAGGACATTGCAGGCATAAGGAACAGAGACTACAGAGGCCTGGAGGTGGCTGCTAAGAGTTTTCTGTGTAAGAAATGTCAAGGAGTCCAGTGGAGCTAAATTAGAGAGTACCTTGATCAGGGGTGGGGAATCTGTGGCCTTGAGGCCACATTGGCTTTCTAGGTCCTTGGGTGCGGCCTTTTGACTGAGTCCAAGTTTTACAGAGCGATCCTTTTATTAAGGGGATTTGTTCTGTGAAGTTTGGATTCAGTCAAAAGGCCACATTTGAAGACTTAAGGGACCACATATGCCCTCGAGTCCAGGAGAATTGATCCTAATCTCTCACATCCATCTAGGACTGAATAGGAGAAATGACCCTATATTGCAAGATGAAAGACCAAAGTAAGACTTCAAGTAGAAATTTCTAACCATGAATATAGAAAGAATTTGGGCCAGGCTTCAGAGACCAGGGGCTTGGGCTGATGAGAGAGGCTATGGTAGGGTCTCTTTTCCTAGAGATCTTTAAAAGTAGGATAGATACCCTTTGAGTTACCTTCCATCATTCATTCCCGTGTTTTAAGTATCTCTTCTGCTGTATACCAGAAAAGAACCTAAAAAAAATACTATGCCTTCTACCCCGGAGGAACCAAGTCAATGGGTATTTATTAAGCACCTACTGTGTGTCAAGCCCCGTGCTAAGCAGTAGAACTAGTTGGTTGGTTGTTGTCCTTCATTCTCAAAGAGGACCAAAATGGCATCACTATGCTAGAGTCAAGTTCCAATGTGTCTGACTGTGGCTGATCAGACCAAGACAAGGTCAGAATGTTCTAACACAGGTCAGGCACAAATAGTCCACGTGAACATTTGGGGTGGATTCTCTAAATTTGTGCATCTTGCATTTTTTTTTGAGCTGTTTCAATTCTGCTTTGTTCTTAGAGCACAACACCTTCTCCAGTGTGGGCATGCCATGTTGAACAGTCCTGTGCCAGTGTCTCCCATGTCACACAATCAGTTCCAAAGTTCTTAAGAGAGACCTTGAGAGTGTCCTTGTATTGCTTCTTCTGACCACCATGTGAACACTTGCCCTGTGTGAATAGGAATACAAAACAAGGCAAAAGGCAGTCTCTGCTCTCAAGGAGCTCACAATCTACAATAGTTTACAATATGTAAACAGCCAATGCAAAAATAAGATATAGACAAGATATGCTGGGACTCAAAGGTAGCCAAGGAAGGCAGTAGGTGGAGTTGAGGAAGGAGAGCATTCCAGGCAGGGGATACAGTTAGTGAAAATGCCCGGAGTCCAGAGAATGGAGTGTCTCATTTGAGGAACAGAGAGGAATAGCGTCGTTGGATTGCAGAATATGTAGGGAGTAAAGTGAATGAAAACTGGAAAGGTCTTCCAACCATCAGACTAAGGAAGCAGGAAGGGCAGAAACAGGAAGCTGTCACTTATGGTCTTTGTGTGATATTTTATAAGGGGGGCCAATAAGGGCTTGCAGATTCCATATAGTTAATTGCAAAGGTATATTGAAAATGAAAGACAATGATTCAAATGTAGCTTATTCATAATATCACTCCCATTTTCTTCCTCCCAGCCTTAGGAAATCCAAGGAGACCAGAATTTTTTATTTTTACCAGTGGTTTTGTCCATGCAATAATAGTCATGCCTCCAAATGTGAATTTGTTCATTCATTGTTTTTCCTCAAACAAATATTTACTAAGTGACTTGTCCCTCTATCTAGGGTTAGGTGAGTTTGGTGGGAAGATAGAGGGATGGAGGGAGAGTGGGGAGAAGAGATGTACACAAATACCTAGAATACAGGTTAGAATATGATAAATTCAAAGGAAAGGTCAAACAGAGTAGTACAATGGATTAGAGAAAGAAGGGATGGATCATTAGCAGATGGGAGAATTTGGGAAGGCTTCATGGAGGAAAAAGCATCTAAGCAAGGCCTTGAAAGAAGGGAAGGATTTCAACAGACAAAGAGGCAGCAGATAGAATCAGACTGGGGTAGGAATTACTAAAGCAATGGATAAGCACGAGCTGCAGTGATATTGCCGTCACATAACACTAAGTGCAGCACATTGGCCCTTATTAGGTCCTTAATATGTATTGCTGATTGGAAGAATGAAGGTAAATTTTTCCTTTTTTTTTTCATAAGCAGCAATGTATACATTACTGGATACCCTTTATTACTGCATCTCAATTTGGACCCAATTACCATGCCTGAATCCTAGATCCTTACAGTGTCTAAGAGAATAAGTGGACAATGATTTGGCTCCTATGTTTAAATTCTCTTGGTTCTCAAACACTCCAATGAATCTGTGACCTCACTAATGCAGATTGCAACCCATCCATAATTGCTCATCCTGTGTCTTTTCTATGTTCTCCCATAAGTCTTCCTGACTCCAAACAATATCCTATCTACTTCAACATTCAACATACCTCTTGAAATGATACTCTAATCAATAGTGATTTAGAGTATTTTTCTTATGACTATAAATTTGAAAAATGCTCTAAGTTGCTATTGATTGGGGAAATGCAAATCAAAACAATTCTGAGGTACCACATCACACCCATCAGATTGATCGGCTAACATGCCAAAACAGGAAAATGATAAATGTTGGAGAAAGTGTGGGAAAATTGGAACACTAATACGTTGTTGGTGGAGTTGTGAACTGATCTAACCATTCTGGAGACCAGTTTGGAACTACGCTCAAAGGGCTATAAAACTGTGCATACCCTTTGACCTAGGAATATCACTTCTAGGGCTGTATCCCAAAGAGATCATAAAAACAGTAAAAGGATCCACACGTACAAAAACATTTATAGCAGCTCTTTTTGTAGTGGCCAAGAATTGGAAATTGAGGAGATGCCCATCAAATGGGGAATGGCTGAACAAATTGTGGCATATGAATGTAATGGAATACTATTGTGCTATAAGAAATGATGAGCAGGTAGACTTCAGAAAAACCTGGAAAGACCTATATGAACTGATGCTGAGTAAAATGAGCAGAACCAGGAGAACACTATACACAGTAACAGCCACATTGCGCGATGACTGACTTTGATAGACTTAGCTCTTTTCTTTGATAGACTTAGCTCTTTTCAGCAATGCAAGGATCTAAGACAACCCCAAAAGACTCATGATGGAAAATGACATCCACATCCAGAGAAAGAACTATGGAGTCTGAATGCAGATGGAAGCAGACTATTTGCTCTCTTTTTGTGTTTTGTTTTATATCTTCTTTCCCATGGTTCCTCCCATTGGTTCTAATTCTTCCTTACAAATGATAAATGTGAAAATATGTTTAATATGAATGTATATGTAAAGCCTATATCAGATTGCACGTTGTCTTGGAGAAGGGAGTAGGGAGGGAGGGGGTGAAAATTAAAACTTAAAATCTTATGGAAATGAATATTGAAAACTAAAAATTAATTAATTAATTTTTTAAAAAAAGAAATAGCTGGTACTCAATCTTTAAACACTTTGATTCCTTTTCTTAGAGCCTTAAATGATTGCATCCAAACTATCCCACAGGAGAAATGGTTAAGATCCCCAAGGGAGACATCCCACCTTGGGAACTTGGATTTGTAACCCTCTCTGAAGAGAATTTCATAGGATCATAGTTTTAAAGATGGAAGGATCTTGGAAGCCACCAAGTCCAATCCCCTGATTTTATAGATGAGGAAGCTGAGGCCCAAAAGTTAAATTTTCCCAAGGTCACACCAGTAGTAATTAAATAGGGATTTTAAACCAGATTTTCCATACTCCTGCTTTCATACCCTCTTCACTACATCATTCTGCCTTAAAAAAAAAATAAATATGGAACCTTCTGCAAATTCACATGTCAGCCTTGAACAGCGACATTGCTGATTTCCCTCTTATTTTAGTTTTAATATATGGGCTGATAAAGCAAATATACATGAGACAGATCTGGTAGAAGTTTAAAGGCTCAGCTCCCATGCTTGCTAAGAGCAAGTCCCTTGATCTCTGGGCCTGTTGCTTCCTCTTTCAAAGTCCCAACCTCAGAGGATACACAAGATCATAATTTCATAGCTTTATAGAAGGGATGGGGAAGGCCATCAAGTTTAAGCCCCTCATTTTACAGGATGAGGAAACAGAGGACCCAAAAGATGAAGTAATTCGCCTAAGGTCAAATAGTGGTAGAACCAGTTTATTCCAATAAACAATGAGTCAATCAGTCCATCAATAAACATTTATTAAGCACCTACTATGTGCCAAGCACTGTGCTAAGCCCTGGTGATATATAAAGAGGCTAACGCTAGTCCCTGCCCTCAAGAAGCTTACAGTTGAATGGGGGAGACAAAAAGCAAGAAGATATATACAGAGCAAACTATATATGGGATATATACAAAGCAAGCTATATATAGGATAAACAGGAAATAATTAAAAGAGGGAAAGCACTAGAATTAAGAGGGATGGAGGAGCATTTCCTGTAAAAGGTGGGGTTTTAGCTGCTATTTAAACAAAGCCAGAGAAATCAGTAGCAGGAGCAGAGGAGTGAGAGCATTCTAGGAATGGGGGATAGACAGGAAAATGCCTGGAGACAAGAGATGGAGTATTTTGTTCACGGAACAGCCAGGAGGCCAATGTCACCGGATCAAAGAGTACCAGGGAGTCAGGAGTAAGATGACTGGGAAGGTAGGGGGGGCTAGGTTATGAAGGGCTTTGAACATTGAAAAAAGCATTTTATATTTCATCCTGAAGATGAAAAGGAGCCTTTGGAGTTTGCTGAGTAGGAGGGTGATACGATCAGACCTGTGTTTTAGGAAAAATCACTTTGGTGGCTAGATGGAAGATGGATTGGAGTGGGGAGAGACTTGAGGCAGGAAACCCACCAGTGGGTTATTGTCATAATCAAGGCATGAGGTGATGGGGGCCTGCGTTAGACTGATGGCAGGGTGGTGTCAGACGACAGAAAGGGGGCATACTCAAGGGATAATGCAAAGGTAAAATCAACAGGTCTTGGAAACAGCTTGAATGTGGGGGAGTGAGAGACAGTGAACAGTTATGGTGCAACCAAGAACCTGCGGGACTGGGGGGATGGTGTTGCCCTCTATAGTAACAGAGAAGGTAGGAGTAGGGGAGGGCTTAGGGGGGAAGATGACCAGTTCTGTTTTGGACATGTTGAGATGTCTATTGGACAACCGGTTCAAGATGTCTGAAAAGCATTTGGAGATATAAGATTAGAGGTCAGCAAAGTGATTGGGGCAGGATAGGTAGATTTGAGAATCATCTTTGTAGAGAGTAATTAAATACATGGCAGCTGATGAGATCACTGGGTAAAGAGCATAGTGGGAGAAGAGGACAGAAGCCTCTAGCAAAGAGACTGAGAGGGCGTGATCAGGTAGGTAGGAAAACCAGGAGAATGAGATGTCCCCAAAACCTAAAGAGATGAAAGTATCAAGGAGGAGAGAGTGATTAATAGTGTCAAAGGCTGCAGAGAGATCAAAGAGAAAAGGCTATTGGATTTGGAAACTAGGAGATTATTTAGTAACTTTGGAGAGAATAGTTTCAGTGGAATGATAAGGTCCAAAGCCAGATGGTAAAGAGAGCGAGAGGAGAGAAAGTGGAGGCACCTGTAGAGATGGCCTTTGAGATATAAGGTGATAGTTAGCAGGAATGGAAGGACCAAGTGAGAGTCTTTTTTAGAATGGTGTTGGGGTGGAACATGAGCATGTTTGTAGGTAGTATGAAATGAACCAGTAGAAAGGGAAAGATAGAAAATAAGAGAAAGTGTAGGGATGACAAAGGAGGAATCTATTGGAGGACATGGGTTAACCTTGGTTAGGAGTTAAGCCACTTCATCGCATGAGACAGGGATGCAGGTGGAGATAGTGGCAGGAGGCATCTGAGTATTGGGAGATGAGGAAGAAGAGAGAAGAGAGAGCTCATGGGAGGGTTCTTAGCTGAGAGAATGGGAGGAGAGTGGTCCATGAGAGGTTTGACAAGGGATGAAATGGTTTGGAAGAGCCACTGTGGAGAGTGGAATAGTGAATAGATAAGGGAGGCATAGTAAGATTGCTTAGCAGTGGTGAGGGCCCAGTTGAGGTTGTATAACATAAGTTTATACTGGATCCAATCAGAACAGTTGTGTGATTTTCTTTACCTTTGGTCCACAGCATGTATGTGAGATTCAAGGCTGAGACTTGGTTGAGTGTAATGGGCAATATGCTAAGGTGGACTGGGATTCAAGAGAAGGAGAACAGTGTAGAGTTGAATTGGTTTGCCAGATAGGGAGAAGAAGAGAGGATGACTAGAAAAGAGGATGAGTCTGGGAGATAATTAAGGGTCAAGGGGTTGAACTTAATGATGTTGAAGAATTAAAGTTTTGTAAGGGAAGGAAGAAGGAAAGGTGAAAAGTCAATAGTTTATGGTCAGATAAGGGAATTTTAGAATTCTTGAACATAGTGGTGGTACATTTGTGGGTGACAGCAAGTTCAAAGGTGTGATCATCTTTGTGTGTGGCTAAAATGGGCTTAGAGGAGTAGCTCACGGGAGGAGAGTAGGTTGAGGAGGTTGAGGGTGTTTGGGAGAGAGTCAATATGTATGTTGAAGTCCTTAGTTTAAGGACAGGAGCTGGGGAGGAGAGAAAAATTGTATCTTAACTTACAGAGGAAGGGGAGCGACATGGAGCTCTGTAGATGACAGCTACCAGGATTTTTTAATTTTATTTTTATTTTATGGAATAAAATAAGCATTTCCATAACATCATATAATGAAAAATGGCTTGCATATGAAACTGCAAATCTATTATGTACAACTTGCTGTTCCTTTTAAATATATAATAAAGTTATCATGTAAATTTCTTCTTTTTCCCTTTTTTTCCTTCCTTTTTTTCCTTCCTTCCATCCTCCCCAACCTCCCACCATGGCTACCATTAGACACAAAGATATATATATATATATATACACACATATATTTGTGTATATATATAGCTACACATATATGTGTATATATATGTGTGTGTACATACATATGTAAAATTATTCTCTATGTACTTCTATTTATTAATTCTTTCTCTGGATGCAGATAGCATCTTTCTTCATATGTCCTTTATTGTTAATTTGGGTATTTATAATAGTCAAAATGACTTGTTAGCTCAAAGTCACTATTACAACCATATTGCTGTAAGTGAATAATGTTTTCTTGGTGCTGCTCATTTCACTCTTCATTATTCCATGTTTTTCTAAGATCATTGCACTCATCATGTCTTACGGCACAGTAGTATTCCATCACAATCATACACCACAATTTGTTCAGCCATTCCCCAATTGATGGGTATCCCTGCAATTTCCAGTTCTTTGTCGCCACAAAGAGAACTACTATAAATATTTTAGAACACATAGGTTCTTTTCCTTTTTCCCTAAGCATCTTTGGAAATTGACCTAGTAGTGGTATCACTGGGTCAAAGGGTATAGGCAGTTTAGCAACAATTTGGGCAGATATGAATTACACGAATTGTAAAGGAATAAAAATTTAATAAGCACCTACTATGAGTCAGGCATTGTGCTAAGCCTGGTGACACAGAAAAACAAAAGAAAGTCCCTGCCTTCAAGGAGCTCACAATCTAATGGGAGAAGACAACACCTAAAAAAAAAATGACGAAAAGGGAGGAGGGAACGGATGATGTCCTATAGCAATGGAGGGAAATAATCTGAGGAGATGAGAGTTTCAGAGTTGATTTCATCTTGCAGAATGATGAGTTTCTGAAGATCATAGAATCCCGGAAAGTAGACAGGTGGGAAATGATGAGCATAATTCCCTGAGAGCCCTTTAAGAAGTGGTGGAGGATGAAGTTGCAGTCAGGATGTTTTAAATAATTTGACATGATCATGAGTATTACTGAATAACATGTATTGATTAGTTTACTTTTTTCATTTTTATTAATTTTATTTATTAAATTTTGGGGGAATAGCTATCTTTTTATTTTAAGCAATAATGATATTGTATGATTTCAATTATATCCAAATAATTTCATCAACTTACAGTAAAACATTTTTATCATTAAAAAAAATGGTGGAGGATGAGGGGAAAGGTCTCCAATGCACCACTTCTTTATTTCCGTTCAGTGACTGAGGCCTCACTACCTCAACAAACTGCTTTTCTCTTCATTGAAGAGCAGTTAAGGATGTAGCACACTGTGGAAAGAGCACTAAATTTGGCATTAAGGGACTTGGGCTCAAATCTCAGCTCTACTACGTAACTGTTCCTATGAGCATGTACGACTCTGTGCTTCTCGATGCCTCAGTTTCTCCTCTGTAAAATGAGGGGGTTGGACTAGATAATCTTCAAAGCCCCTTCCAGCTCCTAAATCCATAATTCTATCAAAGTGTTCTTTTACTGAGCCAAAATATGCTTCCTTGTAACTTGTGAAGAAAGGACTTTGTAGACTTTTATAATTCCACAAAAATGTGAGTTATTATGGCTGTTATGATTCCCGTGAAACCTCATTGTGCAAAAGAAAGGGTTATTGGAGTGAGAGGAACATGTAAATAAGCTTTCACACTGCACCTTGAAGACTTACATGCTTTGGCCATTTGGAATGTACTCAATCTCCCCATTTGCCCTAAAGAAAAACCAAAATGGTGCCTGATAAAAAGAAAAATACCGCCAACACTCCCAGTGAATGTATATGGAATCTGCTATTAGTTTTGAGGCCAGCATTGGCTAGTGGAGAAGTTGGCTGTTTCGTTGTTTTTTTTTTTTTTTGCTGACCACAGAGGGTCCCAACTGTCTGTGTAGTCTCTGTAAGGATCAGAGGTTCTTGAAAGAAGGGGAGCCCACTGTGAACACAAGTGATGGTTCTGGATATGATGGATGTGGAGGTGGCTTCTCTGCCTTTTTTTTTTTTTTTACCTTGGGTACATAATCACTTAAACTCACACTATTTGATACCAATATTTTGACTGAGAAACAGATTCCTAGAGATTTAACCTCGGCTGACAGTACAAGAAAGAGGAAATGATATGAACCATCTGGGTCCCATTTTTGAATTGCCAAAGACATCTAGCCTTGCTTGTGTAAAAGCTTCTGTGTGCCTACTTAGCAAAATCAAGGGAAAACTTCCACCTCATCCACAATACATTAGGACTAAATCACAGACAGAAACTAAAATCTACCAACTAGCTATGATTTCATATGCCCCTTCCCTCCAACCCCAGAAATCTATGCTGGGTTGGGCAATGGTAGATAATGAGTGAAATGATCATAGAGTTTGGAGCCAGAATGTGTCTTAGTCGAGACAATTCAAGAAGGTTGTATTAAATGCTTACAATAGGCCTTCAACTAGTCTAACTCCTTGTTTTCCTATTTTTCCATTACTTTTCAATCATTCTGTGTCTACTGGTCGCTTCTCTACTGCCTACAAACACACCCATAACTCCCCCATCCTCAAAAAACCCATACTTGATCCATCCATTGTCTCTACTCTTATCCCACATCTCTTCTATTTTTGTGGCTAAACTCTTAGATAAGGCCATCTACAGTAGGTATTTTCACTTTCTTTCTTCTCACTTTCTTCTTAACTCTTTTTATTTGGCTTCTGATATCATCAGTCAACTGAACTTGCTCTCTCCGAAGTTACTAATGATCTCTTAATTGTCAAATCTAATGACCTTTTCTCAATCTTCATCCTTATTGACTTGTCTACAATCTTTGACACTGTCTTCAATCCCTTATTCCTTGATACTCTCTTCTTTCTAGGTTTTCCTGACACTATTCTCTCCTGGCTTTCCTCCTACCTATCTGCCCTTCTATGTCTCTATTCCTGGATATTTGTCCAGTTTACATTTGCTAACCTTTATGGTCCCTTAAAACCCTGTCCTGGACCCTTTTTCTCTCCTTTTCTTTGTACAAATTCACTTGGTGATCTCATCAATACTATGGTTTCAATTATCATCATTATGAGTATGACTTTCAGATCTATTTGTCCAGTCCTAATATCTCTCCCAATCTCTAGTCTTATTTCTCTTCTCTCTTCTATATGTATCTCGAACTGGATGTCCCACAGATATCTTAAATTCAGTATGTCCAAAACTGAGCTCTTATTTTTGACCCAGACCTTTCTCCCCTCCTAACTTCCCTGTTCTGTCGAGGGTACTACTATCCTTGCACTCACACAGGCTAGAAACCTGGGTTTCATCCTCAACTCTTCACTCTCACTCTCCATATCCAACCAGTTCCCAAGTTTTGTTTCTACCTTGTAACATTTTTAATATATGCCCCCTTCTCTCCTCTGACACTGTCATCATCTTGGAGCAGGTCTTCATCAATTCACACCTGAACTAATGTAATAGCCAGCTGATTGGTCTCAGCCTCAAGTCTCTCCCTGCTACAGTACATCTTCCATTCAATTGTCAAAGTAATCTTCCTAAAGTAGAGGTCTAATCATGTCACTCCTCTTCCCATTCAATCAATTCCAGTGGCTCCCTGTTTCCTCCAGGATAAAATACAAAATCTTCTATTTATCTTTTAAAGCTCTCCATAGCTGGGCCCCCTCCTACTTCTGCAGTCTTCTATACACCTACTAATATATTCTGCAATCCAGTGTCACTGGCCTCTTTGCTTTTCCTCAAACTGGACACATTATCTCCTAACTCCAAACATTTTCACCGGTTGGCCCCCATGCCTGCAACTCTCTTCTCAACTCACCCTCCTAGCTTACCTAGTTTCCTTAAAATCTCAGCTAAAGTCATACCTTCTGTAAATAGTCTTTCCAAATCTTCCTAAATCTTAGTGTCTTCCCTCTGAGACTACCCTTAATTCTTTCCATCCATTCATTCATCCATCCATCCATCCATCCATCCAACCATCCATCCATCCATCCATCCAATCACTCTCTCTGTACACAGTTGTTTCCATGTTGTTTCCCCTATTAGACTGTGAGCTCCCTGAGAGTAGGGATTGTTGGCCTTTCTCCCCTCCTCAGTATTCAGTGAGTGGAATACAGGTGTTTAGTACATACTAGCTGACCTGAATTCATTTACGTGTTACCTCCTACAAGACTTTCCTGTTCCCTTACCAGCCCACTGTTTCCCTCTGACTGTCCCCCTAACCTCCATTTCATATTTATTTGCAAATATTTCATTATTTACTTGTGTACTTATTTCTCTCTTAGTAAAATGTAAGCTCTTTAAGGGAAAAGACTTTTTTATTTGAAGGAGAGAGGAAACTGAAGCAGCCGTGGGAATTTGGAAAGGCCTTATTTAGGAGGTGGCATTAGAACTCATCTTTGAAAGAGTGGGACAGGGAGGAGAGAACAAGGAGGAGCAATACAGTGTATAAACACACATTCCTATAGTTCTGACTCCTCCTTGAACTAAAATCCAATAGGAACAATACCATTATGCACGTTTTCTTTGAGCTACATCATTTCCTAGGTGATTATGCCCTATTTTATCTGTGCATTGCAAATAGGTGCCTATCACCAAAAGTGCCAGCCCATTTTCCCTGCAGACATCCTAGAAACTCAAATAAATAAAAAGTTAGCCAAAGGAAATCCCTGATCAATTTGATTTAACTCCCCAATCAACTGGATAAATGGAGAATATTTAGGGAATCTGATGGGTCCCTTCCCAGTACAGTATTGTTGTTTGTTCAGTTATTTCAGTCATGTCTGATTCTTTGGGACCCCATTTGGGGTTTTCTTGGCAAAGATGCTAGAGAGGTTTGCTATTTCCTTCCCTGGATTATATTAGAGTAGGAAACTGAGGCAAACAAAGTTAAGTGACTTGCCCAGGGTCACATAGCTAAGAAGTGTCTGAGGCCATATTTGAACTCAGGAAGATGAGTCTTCCTGGCTCCTGGCCAGATACACTGTCCATTTAGCTGCACCTAATATAGTCAACATAAACTACAGACTCTTCTAGTTGGAAATGATCTCAGGGGCTACTTTAGCTTGCACCTGCCCCCCAAAGCCTCCCAAGGTAGCCCACCCCACTTACAAAAAATAATTAGCAGGTATTTAGTATTGGTTGTTTGTGAAAATATTCTGGTCATCGTTTAAAACATGACTGGAATGAATCTGATTAAAGTTAGGATTTGAAGCTCAGATCTCTTTGCCCCAGGGTCTCTTTTCATGCAGGGATAAAAACCAAGAGAACAGCTTATTTCAACATTTTTACTTTTTTTTTTAATTAAAATACTGTTATACCAAGTGGAATGCTACAGCAATCCTGGTATGGGGTGGCACAGCAACACAGCCAAGTTTACATTTTTAAATACTTAAGATAACTTAAAACATACAAACAAACATCATTGTCTTTGGCAGAAAAAGTTCACAGCACGAAAAAATACTTTTAAAAGAAATACCAATATTAATCCAAAATATATTAAGTTGTCTTCCTCTTTCACAATATTTTTCCGCTTTGTTTTGCTTTTTGTTTTTTGCTTTGTAAACAATGCACAGGAACCAAATCCATTTTAAAGCGTGTGGGGAAGGGTTGATAATAAAAAATGCAGTTGTCCAGCAAATGCACAGATGTTTTAAAAGGAAAATTAAGGAATCAGGAAAAAATATACATATTATATATATATATGTATATATATAAAATCCAAAAACAAAAATAGGGATAGATATACAGATAGAACTGAAAACTGGAAGGACAAACCAGGGAAACATCATTTTTCCTGGGGTCTGAGCTGTGTGACATATACAAGTCAAAATTCACTACTGTCAGAAGCCAGCTGTCAGTAGCCAAGGGCATGTTAGAGAATTTTCACTTATACAATATCAGTGTATTTGGTATTATTCCAGAGTGTGGACTGTCAAAATGTGCAGCTAAAAAATCCAATTAATCCTCTGCCTGTTTAAAATGGCTTTTACCTCAGAAATCCATTTTTTTTCCTTCTCCTAATTCTGCTATGGATGTTTTTTTTTTCTTTCTTTCCCCCAAACATAATCCCATCTCCAGCTCAGAGTTCTGTGACTTCAGAAAAAAGTCAGCTGAACTTAAGATGGTTGCTGCCATTTGTCCCCTGAATGGAACCAGAGAGAACACTGGGATACACCCACCACACTCAGATACACACACTGATACATTCCATTTGGCTCATGGTTTATAACCAAATAAACAGAAGGGAAATTCCACTGACAGGAATTGTGGAGACTGTCCAAAAGGCAGGCAATGGCATCTGAAGGGCTCTCCAGATGGATATTTAATGTTCGAAAGAAACAGGATGCAAAATGGAGGAAAAGGATAAGATGGCAAACATTTGAAAGATCAGAGTGTCCACAATCAAAAGCATTAAAAAAATTCTAAGAAATCAAATATTATGAAGGAACAGTACAGGGAAGGGACAAAGAACAGCTGACAGGGACAGGGAAAACAAAGCATGTGGGAAAGAACCTGAAATGAAAACTATTCATTCTGTTCCCCACAAGAAGGAATTATATACAAATAATAGGACAATGTCTCCTAGTACAGCCGCCTAAGGGTACACAGTCCAATCTAAGAGTGTTAAGGGACTTTTCCTCTTAGCAAGCTGGCTGGAGCAGCTGATAAAACCAATAAAAACCATATCCACCCCACCAGATTCCAGTCCTTGTAAGATGAAAGGGGAAGAAGCCAGGGCTGGAGAACAGAGGAGGAGGAAGAATCTCACAGAGCCAGAAAACACGAACATGGGTTGAATTCTGGCACTTTGCGTTTGAGGTTTTGGTACCAAGAAGATGGCTCTCCATGGAAACTGAGCAACCAGTTTTTCCGAGAACTGTGTGTGGGTGTCTTCTCCACAAACGGTCCTCCCCAGATACCTTCCTGGTCTTAACTGCCCCTCTCCCATTGTTCAAGGCAAGTCAGGATCAAGAGGGGGGCTCAGCCCCTCTCTCTGAGCTCTTAGCATCTCTGTATCTGCCTGTGGGATTTGTGGAAAGCTCCAGCAAACCCTGGCTGGGTGCCTGACTTCCAATAGCTCGTTTAGGGAGAACTGTGGTCAATGGGTCACTGAGGAGGCAGATCACACAACAGCTCCTCTCCCACCCAATCAGTTTCCTTCCAAACTCCATGGCCTAAATCTGGCCAAATAGAGTGAGTGAGTCCCCAGCCAGGTCACAGGGTAAGAAGGATTCCCCGGGTCTGTCAGAGGAAAGATGGGAGCTAATAGTTTGAGAGGAACCTATTGGCATCTGCAGAGGTGGGCACAAAGCTATTTTGAGGGCCATATAGCCGGCTGCTTCTTTAAATCAGGATTTCCACCATCTCAGATATGTCCCGAGTCTTGGGTGTAGCTGACAACTCTAAGGAAGAGAAATACACATATGAATGAATATCCCAAGGCCTTTATTGCTCCCTCTTCTAATGTACAAACATCATTTTAAGATAAGCCCTCTCTTTTTCTACACTGCAGCCTGCCCTGACATTTTTGGTGACATAATGTTCATTCAAAGAATATATAATAATTTGCTCCCTACTCCCTCCTAGATTTAGGCCTCTTCTCCCTGTCCCTTCCTTCGGTACATCATGTAGATTGGTTTAGCTCCTTTCCTTTGGCTAGAGGCTTTGAGTGGCAGGGGAAGGGTGTAAGCAGTACGTGAGGTGGGGGTGGGGGAGGCTAGAAATACTTCACATATTTGTGGTTCTTAACCCAGAAGAGGCCCAGGCAGAACTATGTAGATTCTACTCCAGAAGGGGCATGTGAGAAGAGGACAAATGGAATCTTCTCCCAGGCTTCTCCTTCTCAGTCCCTTGTAAAGCAAATTCCTCTGATTAGAAAGGGCCATTAGCCTAACTGGTCAGTGCAGATTTCCAAGCCTGGAATCCATTCCCTTCTCACCTCTAAGCTTCCTTCCTTCAAGGCTAAGCTCAAGTTCTAAAGCCTCTAAGTAGCCTTTCTGGATTCCAGCTGCCACTCCAACATTTCTATTTACTTTGAATAGAATTTTACATTTACTTCTATGTGACATATCTGATATGCCTACAACCCTTAGGAGAATGTAAGCTCCTTGAGGATGTGGACTGGTCTCTTGTCTCTGTATCTCCAGTATTTAGCACGGTAGGCATATAGTTGGCATAAAGTAGGCACTTAAAAAATGTTTGCTGAATGAATGAACTAATGAATTTCATCTTGCACACAGTGCAGTGTACAAGAAACATCAGACGGATTCTTATCCGGTTCCTTCCCTGCTCCCCACCTTTCCCCTGTCCTTCTTGACTTTCACCTCATCCTTCTCTGTTCCCTTCCCAGCCCCCTCCACAATTTGCTTCTATGATCTCAGTTACAGCAGCATACAAACACTTTATGAACGCTTCACGGTAACCAAGGCCAGCTTACATCAAGTATGCCAGGCTCGATCGAGTGCCAATAGATTAAGACAGTCGGTAGAAGGTGATAGCGAGACATTTCCTTTCCTTCCTTTTCCTCTCTCATTCCACAAACCATCCCCCCCACCCCCGCCCCCTCCTCTGGAGCTAGGATAAGTGATCAGGTAGCCTAATAAGGTAGAATACTCACCAGTTAGAGCTCCTCCATGGTTGCCATTGCCACCACCATTGCTGCAGCCCAGAAGGCCCTCAGGCCCAGGGGCTTGGAAGGCGATGACACCGTCAGGAAGGCCATCGGTCTGAGTACTTCCATCCTTGCTTCCATGTTTGGCATGGGAGGGATGGTGGCCAGTGGGCAACTCCTCTGCTGGGACCCTACCTGCTGGAAGAGCATAGGGTATTTTTAGGTTGTCTTTAGCACTCTCACAGAATGGTTCTTACTGGGGAACATTAGGGAAAGAGAAGCGTATAAGCAATGACATAATGGCTATATTACATGCCAGGTACATGTCAGGCACCATGCTAAGTGCTTTACAAATAATATTTGCACATATTTTTTCATTCGGGATTTGAACTCAGTTCCTGACATGCTAAATCCATCATGTTTCTACTATACCACACTTAATCAAGTAGCACAGCTCTATCTTCTTTGGAAGCTCACAAAACTTCAATCTCTTGCTTTCAAGGTCCCTAGTCTTTTGGATGAGATGAACCAAATCAAATAGGAACCTTGAAAAAACTGTGGCGTAAGACCTCAAGGCAAAATCCTCTCTGCATTTCTCTGTTCTCCTCTCACCTGATGCTCCCCAGGACAGGCCATCAGACTGTCCTTCACTGATGGTTGAGACTGCCTGCCAGCCTTGGGTCCCTGAAGCCACAAAGATGGATGGTACGGACTTTGCAGGTCGCAGAGGGCACTGCAAGGTTTTGCCTGGGTCCTTCCTGGAACGCTGCTGAAGTACTTTTATCACAGCATCCTTCTCCAGGATCTGGGCATGGAGCACTTTTAACCTGGGGGGTAGGGAGAGCAAAGAAAGCATCTATTTACTGCTAAGTCAAAAAACAGTAGCAACAGCAACATTTTTTAAAGATGTTCCCATCTCAGCCTCCCTAGTGCCTTATGGTACCATGGAAAAGTCAAAAGAATGTACACAGCTTGAGGGCAGGGGGCATTTGTTTCTTTCATCTTTGTTTTCCCTAGTGACTAACACAGAGCTTAGCCCATAATAGGCAATTAATAAGTGAGTGCTGGATTAGAATGAAAACAGACGGGGCTGCTTTCTCTTGATCATGGTTCGCTATAGGTCCTCTGGATGCACGATCACATTCTGACTTCTAATTACAACTTAAAGTCCAGGCTCTGAAAATAGGACCTGCATAAGCTGTTAGGGCATTTCTTCATCACGGGCAATGGGTGGGAAAGGCAGAAGATTTAGTGTCTAGTGCTGGCTGGCTCACAGAAAGTACATAATAAACATTTATTGATGGATTTAAGTCTACTTCAATGATGGCATCCACACAGCCCCTCCTTCAAGCAGAGGCACCAATCAGGCCATGCTGTACAAAGATGAAATGAAGCCATGTATATGAAAGCCAAGCCATATGGCTGTCCCCACTGACCAAAGAGTCAGGATCAAATGCCAATCAACTGGAAACATCAAATCATTTGACATCTGCTCAGAAATGAAACAGCTCCTTTCAGAACCAAGTCAGATTCTTGCCTAAAATGTTTGAGGATAGTGGGGGCTCATGCCACTCATGAGCTCTACAAATTTAGGGCAAGTCCACCTTGGTTTCCTCATGTGTAAAAGGGAGGATTTTTAGGGCAAGTTCATCTCTCTACTCCACAGGGTCATTGTTAGGATCAAATGAGAAAACCAATTAAGACACTTGGAGAATTTTAAAGCACTGTTAAAGCACTGCTACTGTTATTATAACCCACATCTACTTTACCTGGTGGCAAAACCAACCTGTCCAAGTGCACTATAAGTTTTGTAGAATCAAATAGTGAATAATCCTGAATCTTTGGAAACCTATCATTGCCATCTTCTTCACTGACAAGCAGTGTTTGCTGACCACCTCTCAGGGTTTTACTTGTGCCTGAGAATAGGTTTTAAAGTATATTAACATACTATACTATAAGGATCCTAAATAATAGGTCCTATTTCTAGAGCACTCGATGGTTTACAAAGCATTCAGCTTATAACCCTGTGAGGTTGGTAATATAAATATGTGATTATCTCCATTTTACAGAGGAGAATGTCTATGAAGCCCTTTATAAGTCTTAAAGTACCACATAAATGAAAGCTGCTATTATCATTATGTTTACCTATTCAAGTTCTACTTCAGACACTTAACAGCTGTGTCACTTTTGTCAAGTCACTTAACCTCTGTCTGCCTCAGTTTCCTCATCTGTAAAATTCAGACAATGACAGCACCTACCTCCTAAGTGTATTGTGAGGATCAAATGAGAGAATGTTTGTAAAGCACTTTGCAGACATTAGAGTGTTATCGTTTATTAATTAGTGCTACTATTATTTATACTCAGTGAGAAAACCTGAGGTCCAATGGTTTGCCTCCGGTCTTAGTGACAGAGCGCAGAAAGGAAGCTAGGTCGTTCCCACTGCCGGTCCAGTGTTCTTTTCATTATGCCGCAGTTTAGTTATTCATTACAATCAAAGAAGCCTCCCCTGGCTTTGCACGATCAGAATAACTGTCCCAAACTTGTGTTTTACTAAAAGCTAAAGAAATTCTGCCTGGCATGGCATGCCTCACTCAGCACTTCACCGAATTAACTTCCCAGGGGGAGGTAGAGGAAAAAGAATAGGGCCAGGTGCCTCGACAAGTTCCTACCTGTTTTCCATCTCCTGGTGTTTGTGGTTGGCAAGGAGGAGATCTTCGTTGAAGCTGCTGTTGGGGGAATGCTGAGGGGAGTGGTTGATAATGGTAGTATCCCGCTGAGCAGCAGCTGTGGCGGCAGCATCCATGGCAAACTGCTTCATGGTACACTCTTCTAGGTACTTCTGTTCCCACTTGGTCATGTCTGCCTCGAGGGCTAAGATCTTCTCCTCCTTCTCCCTCAGCTGCTCCGACAGCCTCGGCACACTGAGTTCGGGGGATCCGCTGCTGGGGGCTGCCATCTGCCTCTGCATTGGCACAAAATGAGGCTGAGGTCACTTACTGGTGGCTGATCGATGCCAAAAGAGGCTGGTGAGCGGTCAGACCCACACTTGTGCTTGCTTCATCCCTCCCCCTACTCAGACAAACAAGTTCACATTTTGAGGGTGGGACTTTCAGATAGGTCTTAGAATAAGGAATTAAGTCTAGATCCTTTTGCAAGTTTTATTACCTGCAAACTCATAAACGAGCTCAGGACAGACTCTGGTCAGGAGGGCTTCTGTGAGTGACAGTAATCATAATACTTAAAATTTATACAGCTCCTTAAGCTGTACAAAGCTCTTTACAAAGGTTATCTCATTGACTCTTACAACAATCCTAGAAGGGAGGGGCTGTGATTATCCCCACTTCACAGATGGGAAAACTGAGGCTGGGTCTCATTAAGGGACTTGGTCCGTCACACAGTTAGTGACTAAGGCAAGACTCAAATCCACCAGGTTTTTCTAACTCAAGGCCCAGAACTCTTTTCACTACACCTCCTACCTTTCAGCTAACTGCCAAAATTCTGCTAAGGGCCTATTAGGAAAGAGAGATACTTATTACAGACAGTTGAAGCAAGATCCTTAAGGCAGAGGCTGTTTTTCATTCTGTTTTTTTATCTCCCCATACCCTGGCAGAGTAACTTCCACAAGGATGTTTAACAGATCCTCGAGTCAATGGTCACGGGTACAGAGAACGAATTTATTATACAGGCTATCAACCTTGCAGTAAGGGTGAAACAAGTGACATCGAGTAACTGAATGACCCCAAGTCAGTCCCCACACTAAACCTCAGTTTTCTCATCTGTAAAAGGAAGGTAACAACACCTATGCTACTACCTACCTTAGGGTTGTTGAAAGGATCAAATGAAATAATTCATCTAAAACAAACAAGGGCGTTTGCCCAAGGTGAAAGTAAGGTGGTGAGGCCCATGGCTATAAAGGGCTATGCATATGTACAACTATTATTGTTAGTAACGAGAGCTAGCATTTATATAGCACATTAAGATTTGCAAACTACTCTATAAAATGTTAGCTCATTTTATCCTCACGATAACTTCAGGAGGTAGAGGTGCTATTATTATCTGAATTTCACAGATGAGGAAACGAAGCCAACAGAGGTTAAGGGACTTGCTCAGGGTCACACAGCTGGCCCAAGGTTGGACTCAAATGCAGGCCTTCTTGACACTCCACTCCAGCAGGCTACACTTCTACTGAACCTTCCCCTTGGTTGTCATATTTTGAAACTCTGGCCTGGAAACCTTTCCTCTAATTGTAGATATTCCCACCCAGCATGATAATTGATTGCCCCCACCCCCACCCCTCTGCCCCTTTTAAAACAGCCTGAGGAAGAGCCCAAATCCCCATTGATTTAGTCTGGGAAGCAATTCTGTCCCCAAAGTGGATTGGGACATAGAGATGTCTGATTAGAGGAAAACAGATGTCAAGGTCATGATTTCCTCATAGTTAACCAAATAACTGTTGGCAGAGCTCGTGTCAACATCAGTTTGTCAGAGGGGTTGTGCATCCAGCAGACGAGCAAAGGAACTCTTGGCTGGTTAGAGAAATACCAGCCACGTACACGGACCTCAGGGATGGGGAAAGGGTTGGGATCAAAGAAGAAGAGGCACAGAGAAATCAGGTGACTTGCTCAGGGTCTCACAGCTAGGTACCTGTGGCAGGATTTGATTCCAAGTCTTCCTGACTTTTAAGTAAAACACTCTACACTAGCCAGGTGTAGGTCACTCACTCACCTGCTGTGTCCTGAGAGTCTTCAGCTCCTGTTCCAGGCGGGTACGGAGACGTAGCTCCAGCTGTTCTCTCTTTTCACAGGCTGCCTGGAGCTGCCCCAGGGCCTGCTGCAGCCTCTCGACCTTCTCCACGTACGCCTTCTTCTTTCGAAGCTCATCTTCTGCCTTTGCGGCCCGGGCCTGGGCATTCCCCAGGGCCTGTTCCAGCAGCTCTGCCCGTCGCCGCTGGTCCTCATTGGAGCTTCGGAGCAACGAGATCTCCCGTTCCATCTTTTCTTGTTCTTGCTGAGACTCATAGTCTGGGAGAGAAAAGAATAAGAAGAGGTCCATTCATTCCCTTGTTCAAATATTTGATGAGAATCTAATATGTACAAGGTATGATGGGAGATAAGATGATAAGATTGTTCCTTATAGGAGGCTTCCCGGGACGTAGCTATTGGGGTTCTTTCAGCCAAGACACGTTCCATTCAGCCGACCTGTCTGACTTATGCAGAAAGACTTATTGGAATTGGTCAACTCATTCCAAAGGAATAAGATTTAGAGCTGGAAATGACCTTGGAAGATGTTCTGGACCAGAGGCGTCACACACACAGCCCACAACACTCCCAAGAGCAGATCAAACCAGATTGCAATATAACTGGGAACTATTTAACAAAATGCAATAAACCTTTAAGACAATCTGTGGCCTGTAAGGGATCCTTATGTATAGTGGCTCCCGTTTCTACTTGGGTTGTGAAACCACTGGACTAGACCAATCCTTTATTTTATAGGTGGCAAAAATTAGGCCCAGAGTGGTCAAGTGACTTGCCCAAAGTTACTTAGCTAATAAACATCAGAACTGCATCTTCTACCTCCAAAGCCTCTATGCTACATCAGCAGCATGCTGAGAAATGTAACACTGTTCTTTTCCATTCCATCTTGGAATCTGATTTTAATGGTGGGGAAGGTAAAAGGGGAGACTTAGCATGTGTGTTTCCTTACAAAGTATGGATTTGGAAAATTGTAGAAGAGTTTATATTTAGCACAGGGTGGTCTGGTAATGCAACTTTTGGTGAAAACATCAAAACTTAAAAAACATATTTGGACAAGTGGGAAGTTTTGGGTTTTGGTAGTCTTGTTTTTTTGGTTTGCTTTTAAAAAAGCATTCTATTAAGTTTCTAAGGTCACTTCTCAGATATGTCAAGATGCCAAGATCAGGGTGTCACCTAGAATAAATACCCAGAGGCCTAGACCATGATGGAAAGAGAGAGGGCTTTAACTACATGCGGAATTTTCCCTAAAACCCAAGAGCTGGAGAATAAGGAAAAAGTAGGGATTGACATCCCAAGGCACCCCCCAAAAAATAAAAAAAACAAGCTCCTAAACCCTCAATTCAATCTTAGTTTTCCATACAAGTCACTGTTAGCCAGTTTCTAAGCTGGACAGAGTTCATTTGGTCCAGGCTTTTCTTTCGTGTTTTCTGCGAGGGGGCAATAACTTGGTCAAGGTTATACAGCTTAATTTGGGACAGAGTCATAACTAGAACCCAGGTCTCCTGACTCTCCAGCTCAGGACTATTTTTACTAGAGTTCATCACTGTTATTTGCCAAGAGTCTGCCAAATATATGAAACCGCAGGGGAGCAGGGAACAAACATGCAGTATAGACCTGGGGTTGAAATGCTGGTCTTGTGACTGCTTAGAAAATAGGTTTTTCCCTGAAAGACAAGCCCAATTGCCATAAGGGTTGCTGAAACAGTCTGCATTTTCTCTGATGTCAAAAGAGTTTTAGGAAAGAAGACAGCCTTGGGAAGTACAATAGTACCCTAATGTCCTAAGTGATTAGTTTACTTAAAGTTGGGAGGGCCGGAAAGGGAATGCAAGCCTATCCCAGTCCGGCCCTTGGTTTCCTTCTGTTATGAAATCATCAGATGTATATTCAGGCATAAAAAACCATTCTGGGGCAAAGGGTCCTCTTTGGGAGAAAGCGTGAAGTTTTTTTGTAGGGGGAAATGCCCAAACAGGTTTTAATTTATTTGTTCATTCTGTTACAGCATCAGAGGTCTGAATAACACGCTTGGGAGAAGAGAGGAGGCCAGCGCAGGAGGAGAAATGAGTTTGATTAAAAAAATTTTTTTTAAATATTTTGATCTTTGTTTTTATGTTGCCAAAATTTCCCCTTTCTTGTCTTCTCCCCCACCCTTACTCCCGTCCTCCAAAAGTTTGATCTTTGTGGGGAAGTAGACGAGAGTATATCTAGATAGAAACACTTCAGGGACCAGTGGAGTTCTTTAACCTTGCTCTCTACCTTACCCCATCTGCACTATGTATGGGTGTTGTCGGCCTGGTCCAGGCCCATTCAATTCAGTTAGGAGACCAGTAGCCATGAGGAATGTCCAGATTGATTAAATGACCTCAGGTTCACAGCTTTAAGTCAGCATTATCAGTGCCATGTAAGAGTGTGTGTGTGTGTGTGTGTGTGTGTGTGTACACATGTGTCAAATCTAAGTTTTATAAGAATAAGACTGGCACAGTGGCTGCCTTTTAAAAAGTAGCTTACTGCCTCTTGGATAAAAAAAATAGCATGGCAAACATTGGAGACTTTTGATGTGAAAATTTAAATGTTTCCATCCTGTGGGCTATGTGGGACTAGAAAACTAGGCAAAGAAATGCAAGCCTTGTTTTGCAAGATGCTAAAACTCCACAGAAAGAATTTTGTCAACATGTCCCCTTCCCCAAATCTCCCAGTTCTACGTTCTAAAGAGCCTTTCTTAGAATGAGCTTTCTTTTAGGATATGTCCCCCTTTCTTGTGCACCTGAGTGAGAGGGGGAAATCGATAAGTCATGCTTTGTCTTTTCTCAGCCAGCCCAAACAGGACCCTGATGGAACAAGTAATGCCATTTTTATTTTAGAAAGAGAAAGTTCATCAGTCTGTGGGTGAGTTTGTGAAACAGAGGGGGAGGGGGAGGAAGGAGCACAATTGTGGGTTAGTGAATGGGAAAAGAGGATAGGGTGACTTTTAGAGAAAATTAAAGAAAATGTTTTTAAATAATTTTACTTGAAGACCATGAACGAAGCAGCCTAAAGCCTAACCCAAGGGTGGGGAACCTGCCCTAACCTGAAGACTCTTGGGTAAAATATGTGTACACAAACACACACACACACACACACATATACATGCACACATATACACACATATTAAAGACAAAGAGTAAGGGAAAGAAGCTAACAGACTTGGGACTGAGAACTGAGGGGAGGAGAGACTACAGAGTGGAAGAGCAGGAACAGCCTCTGGAATGTGAAGAATCCAGGTCACACTGATGGCTGTGGTGATTAATAACTCTGGCTGAAGTGCCAAGAACAGCTTAGTTCTCCCTGAGGAACTCAAAAAACTTCCAAGAGCAGATTGGCCACTTCTGCTGCCTTAAAGAAACCTTATTCTTCCTCCCTCCTTTCCATTTTCCTTTCTTTCTAGCAAAATTCCCAGAAGCCTATATATCCCCCATCTGCCATCCCGTGTCTCCAGTCAGTATTCACCTCAATTCATACTCACACTCAACACTTAACCCCTATCCCCAGTAAGATTGTACCCTGAGCTTTAACATCAGAGGAGACTGTTTCACAGCTAAGTTCTCTAAGGCCTTTTTACCTGCCTTCTTTTACCTACCACACACCTATGTCTTTCTCCTTCCCTAGGACTTTTTGATCACTCAACCCCTCCAACTTTGCCTGGTCCATTAGGCCACTCCAGGTCCTACTCCCTCTTCTCTGTTCAAGATTCTACCCTGAGCTGTCTAAATTCTGCCCTCTGGGACACCTGAACCTCCCCCGTGGATCACCAATGCCCAATTCTGAATCATACCCTCCCACCCCACCCCACCCCCCACCCCAACTACTTTATTTTCAGGTCACAGGTAATACTGGGAAAGAAGATGGTGAACCCTAAAGACATAGTCCATCAGAGACTTAAACGATTCTTTTTTCTCTCATTTTCTCTGGAACACACACCCTCAGAAAGATTCATCTCAGAACCTCTTTCCTTTCCTTAGACCCCTAATACCTTACCACCAAAACCTCCCCAAAGAGTAACTTCACATCTTACTTGACTAAACAGATACTCCCCGTATCTTGCCTTCACCTTAACATATCTGTTCTAAATCTCTCCTCTATCCTTTTCTTCTCTTCAATTGCAGAAGGTGGTTTTTTCTCCAGTTCTATTAAACTAATAACTCTCCACTTGAGTCCTCTGGGCTTCTCCCCTTCCACCTTCAAACATGCTCAGGTTGCATGCTGGGTATTTAATAAATATTTACTGTCTTCTCTTTAAAAACAAAACAAAAACCCAAACATTTCACTTGACCCTACCCATTCTAGCTACCACCTAATTTTTCTCCTTCCTTTCACAGCCAAACTTATTTCCTGCCATTTCCAAACTTTTTGAATGTGAGGGTTATAGCTGCTGCCTCTGCTTTTCATCTGGGTACTTTACATATTCCTACCATTCTCCTGAAACTAATAGATCAATGATACCAATGGCCTATTCTCTATTTTTATCCTTCTTGACTCATTTTCAATATCTGATGCCCCTAACCAACAACCATTTCTTAAAACTCCTTCCTGACTTGGTTTCTTTCTCCCTCACATCCCTTTTCTAACCATCTTTTTTACTGTCTCCGATCCAGAGCTGAAAGGACCCTCAGAGGCCACCCATCCCAAGATCAGATACTAAACATCAGGGTGGGATTTAAACCCAGTTCCTCTGATATCTCCTTTGCTGGTTCTTCTTTCCTCACTGTCTTCAAAATCAACACCTTACTTTCCCAAGCAGCCTAAACTAACCTTCAAATGCAGAATCCCTCTCCCAATTTTACCATTTCTGTAAGTGGTAAAATGATTATTCCAGGAAGCCAGATTGAAAATTTTAGTTGTCTCTTTTCTTTCTTTCCTTCCCCCCCAGGGTTAATTTGCTATTAAGCCCATGTTTTCTTCCTCCAAAGTTTTTCTCAGTTTCATACTTTACTTTTTACCACATCACTACCCTCATGACCTCATTCATGGCTGGATTACTGCAATACCCTTCTCCCCTCTGAGGACATAACTGGGTTTTTGTTTGTTTGTTTTTGTACCTCTCACAGCACCAGAAAGTGTCACCTCAGCCAGCCAAGCCCCACCAAGACCTCCCTGAACAGACCAGAAAGGGGTATTTGGTACTTACTCTGAGCAAGAAGCTTGGCCACCATGCCCTGGTTGCCTTCCTGGGCCTCCTGCGTCTTGCTGGCTAGTTGTCTGTTTGCAGATTCTAACCTCTCTGTTTCAAATTTTAAGAGAAGAAGGAAAAAAAGTTTTTCTTCAGAGTCCAGTTAAGCTATAACCCAACTTTTCCCCAAGTAACATATTAGGAAAAAAAAAATTCACTTGAACTGAGCCTAGCTGAAATGAAAATTAAGAAGCACTTAAAACTTGGAGCTGGAATATTCCTCAGAGATAAACTAGTTTAATTCTCTCGTTTTACAGAAGAGGAAATAAAGGCCATTATAGAGGAAATGACTTCCCCAAGGTCACCCAAATGAAGGGCACAGCCAGGACTACAGTCAGGGTCTTTTTATTCCTAAGCTGATGCTTTTTTATTCGAATCAAGAGAAGAGCTCACCCACAAACCACCAGAGGACCAACAGCTTTGTGTCTATCCAAAGACCAGACAGCTGATCAATATTTTCCAATGGCAGTGACTAGTGGTGACTTCAAGGAAAATGCTTTAAAGTTTTAAGAACGCATCTGGGGCGTTCATCTGGATGAGTCCCACCTCCAGAAGGAGACTGCCTAGGACGTACAGTGTGGCTGGTATCTGAGGTAAAGGAGTTATAGGAGGTTCCACAACCTGGTACACCCCTCCAAAAAAAAATGTCTTGAATATAATTCATGAGTTTAGAGTGAAGAGATATTTTTATGTTGTCTCCCCCCATTAGACTGAGAGCTTTTTGAAGGCAGAAGCTGTTTTTCTTTCCTTACATCCCCATTAATTAGTATGGTGCCTGGTACACGGTAGGTGTTTAATAAATGCTTGCTGACTTGACTTAACATGCAGGATCTGAGAATTTTGCCAAGGCAAAGGAGATGAACAAAGACATCTTTGAAAAATAGAACCTTTTCCTCCCCTCTGAGTATATGGGGCCATAGACAACAATTGTCTCCACACTGCTTTCTCTTTACCATTTTGACTTTTTCTCACCTCTCAGATCTCGGTTAAAATCTTGCAGCCGCCTCATCTCCCCACTCATCTTGTTCCTCATGGTCTTCTCCAAGGTTTCTCTCTTGGTAGAAGCTTTCATCAGGTTCTCATAGGCCTCAGAGATGCACTGGATTTCTGTTTCCAGCTGGGCGGGGAGCAAAAAGAGACATAAAGGGATCAGTCTTTTCTCAGGAAAGCAGAGAGGACCAATAACTAAGGTTAGCATGAGTTGCACTAGTCTCTTTTCTTTCCTTTGCTAACACTATTGAAACCTATGTCTAACTGGATTTACCAGTTAATTCTTCTGGGGACCGTTCTGCCCTGAGAAGCTTAAGGAGGGAGCCAGAGAGGGGGAGACAGAGGAAGCTGCAGAAGCTCATTGCATTCTTATTCCTGTCTACAACAGAATGTTTGTTTGATACAGGCATAAAATTTGAAGGTGTAAATCAGTGGAATTAACCATTTCTAGCAGTAGTAAGGACATATCTTGCTTGAGAAATCAAAAAAAAAATTGGCTTTGATGGTTTTCACCATCCCATCAATTCCTATCAAGCATAGCATTTAGAATAAAAACCAGCTTTACAGGACATGAGATCATTGGACTACATGACCTCAATGAATTAGGTACTCCAAGATTTCACAGAGTACGTTCTAGAAAGACCCTTATTTGCTATCCCTTTCTCTGACGGTTCACTAGAAAAATGCCATCCAACAACTCTTTGAAGGCTCATGCGGTGGTGGGGTGATTTATTTCTAACCACTACACGGCTCCTTTGGATATGAATCACTATGAACTTCTGCCTTTAATAATGCAAAATTTCCAGAGAGAAACATTCATTTTCAGGCCAGCCTATCCCATGAAGCACAGGGGAGGATGTGGCCAGTAAGGCTCTTTCCCATTAACACCCATTTTGTCAAGGATCTGGTCTTCTGCTCTTGTTTTATTATCAGGCCTTATGGGAAAAAGTCTCCTGTGTCTTTAACACTCCCTGAAGTCAACTTCTCTGGGATTTCCCCATCTGTGTCTTGAACTTCAGAGTTGCCAATTTCAGAATTTAAGTCATGGAAAAAAAGAGAGAGTAAATACTCTCAAATAAGATTTTCTTAAGGATATAACCAGCCAACTACATTTTCCATCTCTCTCTCTGCTGTTTTCCCTCCTCCTTGGCCATATTCATCCACCACCAGGAAACTACAGATTGGGTCTAGATCAAAGGTTCTTAATTGGGAACTTAAAAAAATATATTTTGATGACTCTATTTCAGTATAATTGGTTTTCTTTGAAATACTATTTTATCTTATGCATTTAAAAACATTATTCTGGGTCTACAGGCTTCACCAGACTGCCAAAGCGGGTTATGAGACAAAAGAGGTTAAGAGCCCCTGGTCTAGCGAGATTCCACTTAATTTTCCATTTTTATTCGGGTTATTATGGGTTCTGCACGTGCTCCCTTGAGTCTCCAGAATTCCTACAAGTCACCCATCTGTTCCGGTATGGAGGGGGGAGAGGAGGGCTCTCTTTGGCTGAAGCTGGCCTGAAACAGACTTCCCGTTGTGTACCTTAACACAAAGGGCTCTCTGTGGGAGGCCCTGCAGAGGGAGGGACAGAGAAAAGTTGCAAATGTGAAGGGAGGTGGTGAATGGTCTCTTTCTAATAAGCCCAACAACTGTGTCTGCTCCAGACTTCTTTTATTGTATGTTGCTGCTTCACAGCTGTTTGAAGTAAGTGTGTGTGTGTGTGTGTGTGTATACATGTATGGAGGGGTGTTAATAGAGGGAGGCCCTGGGTGAATCTGGAAAGGTGAGGAGCTTGGGGACAAGGTCTGGGAGACCACTATTAAAAAGCAGTGGAGACCACCATTTTCTGCTCCTTTTTCTTACTCTCTCCAAAGCCATTCACTTGAACCTTCCCACTAATCTCTTTGTTTTATCTCATGGAAATCCTTTACTGCTCCATGGCTTCCTGGTCTGTGTTAGGTCTGCCTGCCCTTACTGGTTGGCTAGAGCCAGCCAAAGGAGGCTATAGGCACCAGGGGCTCTGGAAAGAGACATCCCTGACCTGAGTCTAAGGAAAAACACCAAATCCACCATGCACACATTTGGCACCCTCCTCGATACCATACATCTCTTAATGTCTCTGGTGAGCCTCTGTACCTTCTGAATCCGGCTCGCCTTCTCGTTGTAAGTCTGAAATTCCCTCAGCAACTTCTCATTCTCTCTCTGTAGTTTCTCATTGTCTCTCAGGATGGCCTCCATCTGGGCCAGGTGGCTGTTGGTGGATGCAGCCTGTGCTGACATCAGTGCCTCGACCCCAGCTGGGGTGAGGGAGCCCATTGGGCTGTGGCACAGGGCAGCGGGGTGGGGGTGGGCAGTCTGTGTTGGTGGAACCTGCTGCTGCTGCTGCTGCTGTAGGAAAGGCTGGGGCATCTGGGCCTGCAAGATCCTACAAGAGATTCAGAAACAATTGGAGAAGCTATTAGTCATTACCTCATTAGCTGCCTTACCTGCTCTTTGGAAGGGCTGGGGAAATCTTGTGTGGGTTTCAACTTTCACCTGCTATCATTATTTTGGGGAATTTCAGTTGGGGATGAAGCATTCTTTTGGGATCATCAACATAAAGGACAGAATGCCAGACTTGGAATCAGGAGACCTGGGTCTGAATACTGCCTCTGACATTCACTAGTTGTCCTAGGAAAGTTACTTCTCTTTTCTGAGACTCAGTTTGCTTGTCTATAAAATGGGGCCATTTGCACTACTGTAACTGATGGGGGGTGGGGAATTATTTGTTTGTAAGTCTTAAAGAGCAACACACATGAGTTTTCATTAGCATCCCATTACTATCAGACTTTAGGAAGCAAAGAAATTACCTATCCCCTCATCTCAGAAAGTATAAATAATTTCCTTAAATTACCTTGGAAGTATCTTCGGAGAGCCAAGATTCAAGCCCAAGTTTTCTGACTTTTCTCTACATCACAATGGGATGATAAAACCTGTGAGAATTTTGTCTCTTAAATGACAAAACCATTTTAGTTTCTCAAGGGCCATTTGTGTATGCCCAGATACTCTCTATAAGGATATATGGGTTAACACTATGGAGGAGAGATTCTTACTCCTGGTCAAGTGTGGTCCTTATGTCAAGACTTGACTCCCACTTCCATATATTTGGTGTTGGCTGTCTCCTATGCAAGGATCTCTCTCCTCTCCTCTCCTCTCCTCTCCTCTCCCTCTTTCTCTCTTTCCTCTCTTCTTTCTGTCTTTTTCTGTCTGTCTCTCTCTCTCTCTCCCCCACCTCTCTTCTCTCTATCTCTGTCGCTCTCTGTCCCCCCACCCCTTCCCCCATCTCTCCCCTCACATTTCACAAACAAGGTAACATTAGTAATACAACACCAAATGGTCACTGAGAAGGAACTTTCATAGACCAAGTAATCCAAACCTCTCACTTTATAGATGAGGTAGCAGGCCAGGGATGCCAAATGAATGGCCCAGAATCACCAAGGTAAAGTGTCAGGGCAGGATTGGAACCTAGATCTTCTCTCTCCAGAGTTAAAGTTTTTTTCATTGTACTCCACTGCCTGCTTCTGTTATTCCCCAAATCCTTGGGGTAAGAGAACATCTGCCTGCAGAAAACTCTAATCCATACTACCCTTT
This sequence comes from Phalanger gymnotis, assembly GCA_028646595.1. Lineage (NCBI taxonomy): Eukaryota > Metazoa > Chordata > Mammalia > Diprotodontia > Phalangeridae > Phalanger > Phalanger gymnotis. The sequence continues at coordinate 546,176,811 of CM053622.1, forward strand.
CCCTTCCCTCAGATACCTATTAAAATACAAGAAAAATACAGTAAAAGAGAAAGACAGCCCATGCTCCTCTTACACCACGAGCCTATGGGCCAATGGTCATTATGGTCATGCCTGGGATTGTGAATAAAGGCTGGGAATGTCAGACGAATAGGTACTCGAACTCCTTAAAGTCATAAAATCCTCCCTTTACTGTTAAACTGATGGACACACCCCAATGAATTCAACATGGCTGCTCTCCGGGAACTTGGCTACCAGACACTTCCTTAGGGACTCACACCTCCATTTGGCCCTGGTCTGGCTCTAAGACGATTAGTTAAACATAGCCTGCATTCTTCCGTGATGACTTGGCTCCAAGAAAGAATAAAGAAGTCTCCTTTCTGCCCCATACCTCCCTTTCCTTCTCCTTTTCTTCCCCTCCCCCTTCCCTTACTTTTTGTTCTCCAGAAAACAGTCTACTTCCTTTCTGTGATATTATCTTTTCCTGTCAGAGTTCAACGAGGCTGGTCCAAAAGGAGAACCACTACTTAGCTTCCAAAATCCTTCCCAGACAGTTCCCTGAGAAACCAAAGATAATGTGGGTAGATTTTTGGTTTGGGGTGGGGGAAGGTAGATAGGAGTGGGAGGGATAAGAAGGGACCAGCAATAAAAAAAAAAATCACAAAAAACTAGGCTTTCCTTCCCCTTCTACTCCAACTGTGTTAAGTCGTTCATTTTAAGAAACTATATGATTTAAAGGAGAAATAAGCAAGCAGAATGAAAATCGGGTAGAGAATTAAAAATGAGCCAGGCTTGCCTTTTTTCCCCCCTATTTAACTCTTAAGTGTTGATGGAAATCCTTGGGATTCATGGGGAAGAAAGGATGACAGACTTCTGTGTATATTTGCCTAACAGAATCAAGAAAAGTTAGAGCTGGAAGGGACCTTCTGAAGGTCACCCAGTCCAACCCCCTGATTTTACAACTGAGAAACTTGCTCAGTTCTGCTTACCTTGGTGAGGAGGGGAGTGGAAGGGAGGTAGGACCTGAGTTCAAGCAAAGCACAGAAAACAGAGAAGAGGTCAATGCCTCCCTGGTGGTCAGATCATTCCTGGGAGTCAAGTGATTTCTGAAAACTTGATTTTAAAAAGTCACTCAAACATGACTTTGAATCCTAGTTCTCTGCCACCAGTGTAACCCTGGACAAGTCGCTTAACTTCAGTTTCCTCATGTGTAAAATGAGAGAGTTGGACCAGATGGCCTTTACAACCATAAACCTGTGGGCCCAAGAAAGGCAGAGGCCAAGGTTGCCAAGATGGAACAATAGGATGCTATAATAAGTAACATGGATTGTGCCCAGCAAAGGGTTCCTATCCTGAGGAAGTATCTCTGCTGAAATGACAGAAAACAATCTTCTTTTCCCTTGACCCTGGGCCCCGCTGGCCCTGGAACGAAGCCTGGAAAGCAGATTCCTAGAGTCACAAATCTAGCACTAAAATGAAATCTCAAAGGCTATCTAATGCAGCCCTCTCATTTTACAGACAGGAAAACTGAGGTGAGAGAGGTTAATGGGTGGCCAAGGTCATTCAACTAGTGTCCGCAGGTGCTCTCTGACTCCAAAGCAAAGCATTCCCTACTGTACCTGGTTGAGGAGAATGTAACCTTTCCTCTTGGAGAAGAAACCAGTAAGTAATCAATTAGCAATAAACATTTATTAAGCACCTACTGTATGCCAGGCACTGAGCTAAGCACTGGAGATACAAACAAAAGCAAAAGACGGTCCCTGCCCTCAAGAAGCTAGCAATCCAATGTTTAGGAAAGGCTAGCTGGGAAATCTCCAAGTCTGGGTGGTCCACTCTGAACTTTTGGGGTCAGCCTCCTCTTCTTTCAAATAAGAGGTCTGGATCAAGTTATCTCTAAAGTCCCTCGAAGTTCAAAAGCAGTGTTACCTTTGGACTTTTAATCTCCCTCCAGCATATCTGTTCAGGGGGTCTTTCCAAGCCAGTATGACCCCCTTTGTTCTCCTCCATCTTTATTCTGGCTATTGCTCTACTTGCAAAGAGAAATATTTAGATGAATGTCTACTGGAGTAAATAAATAATAAAGGAGTAAATAAAGGAGAAACCCTTGCCTTAGGTAGTAGAGATGACAGTGCTGGACCTGGAATCAGGAAGACCTGAGTTCGAATTCTGTCTCAATACACTAGCTGTTTGACCCTGGGCAAGGCATTTAACCTTTCTATTTGCCTCAGTTTCCACATCTGTGAAATGGGATAATAACAGCGCTTACTTCATGGAGCTCTTGTGAGAATCAAATGAGATAATGTACATAAAGGGCTTGGCTAACATATAAATGTTAACTATCGTCCCTCTCCATAATTTTAGTAAAAGGTTGGGAAAGGAAAGGAAGGAGCTGAAGCTGCCAAATTAAAAGGGGTGTTTGGGTCAAGTGACCAGATACTCTAGGCGGTCTAGGCCACTACTCCACTCCACTTTCAACACAAGAAATATTCATTGAAGCCACTACCCTCAGCACAGTGCGGAGTACCGAGAGAATACAAAATAAACACTCTGCTTCCCTCAGAGAACTTCTGGGGGGGCCCAAGAACAGTCGGAAGTTTTATCTCCTCCTAGAAGCAGAATAAGAAAAGAGGAGACTGGGAGCATATGGAATTAGGCAAATTGAAAGAAGTTTAGTACAGCTGCCTATGACACGAGCTAGTCACCCAGGGTGGGGATTCCAGGTGGGTTCTGACTGATAGTTAACCAGCCAGTCTTAGAGGTCATGGGATTGAAGTTCTGAAGAGCAGGGGAACCTCAGGGACTGAAGAGATTGGGGACCATCAGACAGCTAGGTCTTGGAAATAAGGTAAGTATATATGTGTGGGGGAAGGCATCTTTTTTCCCTCCTTTGTTCTATTTTCCCTTAGTCCTTCTTTTGTTTTATGCCCTAATCCCTTCACTACCACCACCCCTAACAATTTTCCTCCTATCTGCAATGACTAACTTGCATGAGGATGACTTTGGTTTTGCGGCCCATCTGGAAATGTCTATTTCTTCAGGTTGCCAAACACCTTGTAAATAGGAGACAGAACTATATACACACATGAGGCTGATCCTTTTTATCAGCAACTTGTTCCATAGTCTACTTTGTTCTGACACAAGGTGCCTGTGTTTAAACCCAAGCAGACGTTGCCAAAGACTTTTCTTATCAAATAACTCCTCCTTGACTTATTTAGACTTTGTCCTATTTTTCCAAATTAAAACCAGGCAGCCTTACCACTGTTACACCTGTCCCCCTGATGCCATGCATAGCAGTAAGGAGTTAAGAACAGTAGAATCAATAGAAAGAAAATGTGCCACTTAACAGAGTGGTCTAGCAATCAGGAGATTTGGGGTCTAGTCTCAGCTCTGATGCTTACTAGCTTTGTGACCCTGCTTAAGTCATTATCAGGTCCTCAGTTTCCTTATTTTAACAATGAGATGAGACTATAGATCACAGGTTCTTAACCTGAGGCCAATGAACTGGTTTTTTTAAATAACTGTTTTTCCATACAATCGGTTTCCTTTTTGGAATTCTGTGTATTTTATTTTATACATTTAAAAACTTTATTATAAGGTGTCTATGACTGCCAAGGAATTCAAGACCCCCAAAAGGTTAAGAATCCCTGGGTTGGGCAATCTCCAAGGTTCTCCACTGATCCAATGGCTATATTATGAGAGTTGATGCTTTTGGCTTTATAGCCCTCAGGGAAAATCTATTAATGATTTGGAATTAAGAGTCCACAGATTCTTTAGTTGAGAGGGCTGGTTAGGGTAAGGTACAAACTCACTGGGCATACCCTTTCCCAATTCTTGACTGCAGACAACAGTCCCTTTTCCTGAACTTACAAAGATGAGACATAGTTTGAAAGGATAAAAGTAGGTACACAACATTCCAAACCCCTAACTATAAACTGTAAGTCAGACATATCACCCCTGTTCTTAATGGGGGCTGGGCTCCTTCTCGACCCAATATATACACTCTCTAAGCCTAGTTTCTAATCGTTACCTTTAGCTCGTTAAAATAAGGGATCTTCTCCCCTGGACAAACAGATAGAAAGGGCTTGCAAGGTCATAGACAAAGTCACAAGATTCAAATATGAAAAGGAAACGCAACCTTAAAGAAGGCAAATATGAAATGGAGATGATACACACCGGTCCCACCTCCCAGGGCTCTCACTGCTTCCTTAGTAAGAAAGGAAGCAGCCAAAGCAGAAAGGGAAAGGCCTCATTTCTAAAGTAGAAACCGCAGCTCCAGACAGGAGCATTCCCAACTCAAGATGACTCTGCCTAGACTCATCTAAAGACAGCCAGCTGGTTCAGTGGATAAAGTGCTAAGCCTGGAGTCAAGAAGATCTAAGTCTAAATATGGCCTCAGACACTTACTAGCTGTGTGACCTTGGGCAAGTCCCTTAACCTCTTAGCCTCAAGTTTCCCCAACAATAAAATGAGGATAATAGCACTTACCTCCCATGGTTGTTATGAGGATCAAATGAGATAATATTTGCTAGCACAGTGTTTGGCACACAGTAGGTTCTATATAAATACTATTATTATTATCTTTGTTTAGTATTAGGGCTCAATGGGAGAACTGTAGGCATCTTGATCTCAAGTAGTTGGCTGGGGAGTACTTGGTCTTGCTGAACTCACCCCCCCCCACTTTTAATTTAAGTTATTGGTGGGGGTTAGGGAGTGAAATTCAAAAATAAATGTGATCTAAAGACAAAAGGCATCAATTCTAAAAAAATTAAACATATCCCCAATGTGCAATAGACCCCTGGTTGTTGGACGTTTTCCTAATATCTAAGCTCAAACTATCCTTTCTGTTTCTACTTTGATTTTCTTGAAGCTTTAAATTTAGTCAGAGGGCCCTAGGTTTGAGGTTTGGCTTGGTTACCTCCTACCTGTATGATCTCGAACAAGTCAGTATAAAATATTATTAATGATGATGATGATGATGATAAAGCACGCTACTCCTACTACTTCACAGGTTGTTACAAAGAGATGTATGTATATATGTATAAGTAAATATAAATATCAGCCACTATTACTATTGCCTTTGGCTTGTTCAGACAGACCTGTCACTTCAATGCTACACACAGAAGATTAACAAGAGAGCAGATGGTTTTCTGATTACAATTTAAAGGGCTCTGGAGTCAGAGAACTTGTGTCCAAATCTTACTTCTGATACATTTTATCTGTATGACCTTAAGCAAGTTACTTAACTCTGGACTCAGTTTCTCTTTGGTAAAGTCAATGGAGTTGGACTAGACAGACTCTAAGGTCCCTTCTAGCTATAGACCTGCAACCCTAAGGAAAGCTTAGAAAACCTAGAGTGGGGATGGGGGTAGGGAAACAAAACCACCCCCCATAGGTCTCAGAATCAAGATAGGAGAGCTGTCATGAATTACCTGACTTCAGGATGCTGGAAATCAGGGCTGCCCCTGGAATAGTGCCTGGGGTCACTGCCTGCAAAAGGCTCCTGTGGCGGAATGATATAGGGGTATTCTGGCGGGGGACCCCGGGGCTCCAGGCCCTCAGTGTGATGCCCCCTGGGGGCGGACAGCTGATAGTGGCGAGAAAGCTGTGGAAAGCTGTGGGAGGAGCTCATGTGGTTGTAAGCCTTGGCACCATTCCTCTCCAGGGATAGCTGGAGGAGGCGCTCACTCAGTGACCTCACGTGCCCATGCTTCAGCTCCTTCAGAGAATCATCCTGCCTCTTGCTGCTGGCTACATTGCCCCGGCGGGGTTCCTTGTCCGCAGGGGCCCCTGGGCAAGGCAAGCCTGCCTGCTGTCCTCTCTGGGAGGCGTAATACTGAGAGTGGACTTTTGCTTCTTCATAAGTGGGCAGCTCCTCGCCTTTGCTCTGGGGCTGGTAGAATCGGTAGAGGGCATTCTCCAAGTAGGCATGGTCGCCATGGTGCTCCTGGCCCTGAGGCTCCTGCCTGGTGGACTGCTGTACCATCTGACTTTCTTCCTGAGTCAGGCTCTCTAGGGAAGAGCGGGGGCTGCTCCCATTCCCCCCACCTCCTCCTCGAAGAGCCTGCTGTTGTATAGCCAGCAGGGTTCGGTTCTCCGTCAGGTTACCATAGCGCAGCTGCTCCTGGATGAGCCTGTGCAAGACGGTCCCTGAAGAATCTTCCACAGTTCTCATTCTTTGCTCTTCTGAGGTCTCACAATCACTTGAAGCTCTAACAGCAATTGGCCAGGGGTGAACACCTGCAAAGGGAAGCAGAGAGTCATAAAGGGTGGGGCTCCCTCCACTGGCCCAGGAGAATGGGGAAAATGACTTTCATAAAACACTATTTAATGGGACTTCATTTTCATGGAACCCCACTGTTCTGTTCTGTCCTGAAAAAGTTATCATTTAGCCCTAAACCCCAAATAATAGCCAATAACCCTACTGTATGCTCTGCCAGCTCTGTAGTTCGAAGGAGTTCAGTGACTACTATAGAAAATGTCCCATTATCACTCCTTGGTGAAGGTGAACCAATTCAAATCATGAAAAGGCCATAACTCACATCTATGAGACATGGGGAGGTCTGCCGAGGTGTTAGTTACCCCCCCAAAAAAAAAAACTGGCACAAACTAAACTGACACGTTTGAACCAATGTCATGGGATGACCTTGGGAATCATTTTGAGACAGTGAATATTAGAAATAAGGAAGGAGGAAATGCATATGTAGTGCCAGACAATGAAGGAGGAAAGGACTGGATATGAATTATGGTATTGTGAAAAGAGACTTTATTTAACAGGCCACTGGAGGAAGAATGTTCTGCCAACAAGCACTAGTTAATCACATGGTCCCTGTAAGCTGAAAATTATCACCCTTTTACCTGGCCCAATTTACAGCATCTTAATGCATCAGACAAGCTCAAGATGACAAAGAGGTAATTAATTTCCCTAGATATCTTTTCCACACTATTTAGACAGAGTCTAACTGGCTCTCCTTCTCAGTCTGTTGATAGTAATTAATAATAGTAGTGGTCATAATTAACAGTAATAGCACATTCCTTACAGTGGCGGTACTATGGGTAAGGAAATGCCATGGTTCCAATAGGGCACAAAACTGAGTCTAGTAGGGGCTCAATGATCTGCCTACAGTTAAGGTGCTCTAGGGAAGAACTTTCCAGGTTAGCATATCTGGAAGCTAGGAAGCCACTGACTCCTAAGGCAGCATCATCACCATAACATTCCCCAACCCTACAGCCATCAAAACCCAAATCAATTTGTACACTAAACTAATTTTCAAAAGAGAAGTTTATGATAGTGATTCTGAATAAAGGCCGTATTTTCCAAGTCATACCAAAGTGACCCTCTCGGAGAGCTGGGTGAAATTTGTGGGTGTTCTTGAGTCTCTAAGCCAATGTGATATCTAGAAATCACCAGATGAGTTTGATGAGGATGATGACAATAATAAAGAGTCGCTAGCCTTTATACAGAGCCTTAAGTCTTGCAAAGCACTTGACAAATATTTTCTCATCTTCACAGAAATCCTGGGAGGTAGGTGCTATTATTATCCCCATTTACGGATGAGAATACTGAGGCCGACAGATGTTGAGTGACTTGCTCAGGGTCCCATTGTTAGTAAATTAGTAAACATATGAGGCAGGACTTGAATTCAGGTTTTCTTCACTCCAGGCTCTCTCCACTGTGTCACCTAGCTGCTCAGGAGTGAGAGACTACCATCCTCCCTCCCTTCCCCCTCATTCCATGCTAAACTCCACAACCCGACTATGACACTGGAAGGATCTTTGGCTAAGTTAGAAATTGCACAAGTGGTATAACTTTCCACCCAGTCTTTTCATCATACCAGCCTGCCACTCCTAGGCCAGGATTGGAGAGATTCTGAAATCCACAATTTACCAGAACCAACAAAAATCCTTAGGCGTCAAACCACCACCCTTATGTTTCATAATTACCAGGGCATTTTCTACAGTAATCACAGTCTAATAAATAGTGGGCTCACTAATGAAGATTGTCAGGAGAGAATAATACCACGACAATCCGGAATCTACCTGAGACACACCATCAGTTAAGCTCTCAAGGTGTACCACCACGCAAGGTGTCCCATCTCAGGAACAAGCTGATCATTTATTTGTAATGTTGGACATGATGAAAAACGACTAATCTCAAATTGCAAATAACTAAACCATAAGACCACCATAAACTACAAGTCCTTTTTTGGGGGGGTAAGGAGGGGCCTGGAGCTATCAATTATAAAAATAATCATCTTCCCCTAAAGGATTTGTTTTCTAGCTTTTTGTAACACTTAATATTCCACTAAATAAAGCGGGGTGGGGGTGGGAGAAGAAACTGCCCGAAAATTCTCTCCAAAGTACTGAGATTCGTAGGTGCCTAAATTAAACCAGGCTTTCTAACAACCTCTGCAACAGTTCCAAAATTGTAACTGGATCCCCCCATACAAATAACTTCTGAGTCAATAACCTCCGAACTCCTTAGTTTGAGAACCAATTTGAACACTAATTCACCTCAAAAGTGTACGACAGATTGCCATCTGAAAAGTATTTATATTTCCTTTGCAGCTCTGGCCCCTCTTTGTTTTCCAAATATTTCTGCCCTGACATCATCAGGGTTTGGACTGCAATTAACATTCTTTCTAAGTGAGAGCCAGGCTTATGGCTCCGGAAAGCATTTTTCCAAACAAGACAAAGAGGATTTCTTTGACTAGTTGGGGGGCAAAAGCACCTGTAACTCAAAACTAATCAAATAATTCTTGGATTGCCCCCTTTTCTTTAATCAATTCCAGCCCTCTCCCTCCCCTCCCTTGCACCTCCCGTTTCCAAATACAATAAGACTTGGAAATCCACAGGCTTCAAGGGCATTCATTGCAAAAGCCAGGGTCAAGAGCTAAGATATCCTCCCTCTGTCCCCCAAATATCCCCAAGCTGGAATGACCCAACCTGTGGGAAGATTTCGCCGATCTAAACCGCAGAAAAGTCGCCAAGAGTCGCGCAACGGAGAAACCCAACCTAGCCGAAGCACTGGGATCGTTAGGGAGAACAGACGAGCTTTTTCAGCTTTCGATCATCCGCTCTCGCCTCCCCTAGGTCCTCTCTCTGCAGTGCCCCGGGTGCTCGCTCCCTCTCTCGCGGCTGTAAGCTAGGAGCTACTAGCTTCCTAGTAGAACGCGTTAATTTCTTTTGTGAAACTTACCAACCCATAGCCTGAGAGCCTCAGTCCCAGAACTTCAGACCCAGCCACACAGAAGTTGCCGGGGAGCTAGCCGTACAGAGCTCTTTCGGAAGAAGAAAATGCAGAATGCGTGCGTGTCTTGGCTTATCTGCGGCCCCTTCCTACCCCCGCTGCCGAAGTGCCAAAACAAAACTTTAATAATAATTTTTTTTAAAAAGAATTGGAAAAATCAGAGGAGCGCAAGGAAAAGCCCGCACGCAGCTCAGCTCCCGTGCACAGAGATCCTGCCTCTGTGAATGCTGGAAGCGAGACTGCGCTCCTCCAGCTGTACCGCGAGCCACAGAGGTTGGACTGTGCAAGAGGCGGCAAGCTATGCCAGGAATGTGAGAGTTTCAGGTTCCCCCTTGGGATCAAAGCTAACCACAAATAACCTCTTTGCGCTCAGCCCATCCAGCGGCAGCAGCTAGAGGCTGCGCACTGCAGGGGCTACTAACTGGGCTCCCCCGCCCCCTTCACCACATGGCTTCATAGCCCAAGGAGAGATTCTTCCCCCAATTTTTCTTCTTTTTTTCTGATTTCTTCTTTTTACTTGGCTCAGACCTCTAGCTGCCATTAACTCGTTCACTCCCAAATGAATATTTGTGCCTGAGGAGTCTCTAATGGATATTTTTGTTGGACCCTAACATCTAGGTATTTAAAATTTTAATTTTCAATTAGTGCAGACCCTCTAAATAAGGGATTCTTAACTTGGGGTCTGTTAGCTTTAAAAAAAAATTTTGATAACTATTTCAACATAATCGGTTTCTTTTGTATCCTATATAATCTTATGTATTTTATGCATTTAAAACTTTATTCGACAAAGGGTCGATAGGGCTTCACTAGATTGCCATAGGGGTCCATGACAAAAAAAAGTTAAGAACTCTAGCTCTAAGGAAAGTTGTCTATTTTTTTTAAAGTTTGAGGTCAAGCTGCAGATCTTTTATATGGGTAAAGTTTGCAAAAACTCTTTACACATGTTATTTCATCCTCAAAACAACCCTTTGAGATAGATGCTATTATTATCCTCATTTTACAGATAAAGAAACTGAGGCAAAAAAATTAAGTGACTTGCCCAGGGTAACACAGCTATTAATAAATTGTCTAAGGTAGGAGTTAAACTTAGATCTTGGTGACTCCAAATCCAGGGTTCTATCTGTTAAGGGCCAGCAAAAGAATTCAATCAATTTCCAAATTCTCTAGGCCCTCACAGATTAAAATGTAATTGGGAAATATTCAACAAAATAAATAAAAATATAATTGAATATGGTAAATGTTAACATATGGTTTCCTATATACAGTTTAGTGGACCCAGTTTCTATCTGAGTTTGACCCCACCTCCGTTTTGGGAATAGCTACAGAGGCAGGTACAAATAGAAAATTGGGCAGTTATTTGGATAATTTTCTTTAGTTTAACCATAAAGAGGGGCAGCAAAACAAACCCAAATCTAAACACTTTTCTCTCAAATAGACCAACAATGTCTACTGGTCACCTAATTGCTGCATTTCCCTACCTGCAATTCATAGAGCTTCTGGATGGTCCCAGTGATGGAGTGATCAATACAGGGCTTCCAAAGAGATATTTAATGGCTAAGAAGCCATTAACAGAGCTTGTGTGTGTGTGTGTGTGTGTGTGTGTGTGTGTGTGTGTGTGTGTGTGTGTTTTCTTGGAACTTGAATGCTACAATACCACTTCTATGTCTGTATCCCAAAGAGATCATAAAAATGGTAAAAAGATCCACATGTACACAAATATTTATAGCAGCTCTTTTTGTAGGGAAGGGAGGCCCATCAATTGGGGAATGGCTGAACAAGTTGTGGTATACGAATGTAATGGAATACTATTGAGTTATAAGCAATGATGAGTGGGTGGATTTCAGAAAAACCGGGAAAGACTTATATGAACTGATGCTGAGTGAAGTGAGCAGAACCAGAACAGTTGTACACAGTAACAGTAACATTGTATGATAATCAACTGCACTTAGCTCTTCTCAGCAGTATAATGATCCAAGACAATTCCAAAAGACTCATGATAGAAAATGCTATACATATCCAGAGAAGGATCTGATGGAGTCTGAATGCAGATAGAAGCATTCTATTTTCACTTTATTGTTTTCATAGTTTTTTACTTTTGCTCTGTTTTTTCCTAATACAACATGACTAGAAAGGAAATATGTTTTACATGATTGCACATATATAACCTATATTAAATTGCTTACTGTCTTAAGGAGGGAAGAGAGGAAGAAGAAAATTTGAACCTCAAAATTTCATTAAAAATATGAATGTTAAAAATTACCTTAACATGTAATTGGAAAAAATAAAATACTGTTTAAAAGGAAAGAAAAAGAAAGTAAATGCTACAATTCCAGGAGGGAGTATAGTCTGGTGGAATTGGAATCTGGACTTATGAGGATGCGTCCAGGATCTGATACTTAAGAGCAGTGAGAGCCATACAGGATGAGTCTCTGCTTCTGTGAGCCTCTATCTCTTCATCTGCAAAACATGGGTGGGTGGGGGGGGGAAGAACCAGATAATCTCTAAGATCATTGTCTCTCATATTCTGTGAAAAGTAAACAGGGTGAGGTTTTTTTTTTTTAAAGAAGAAAAGAATAACCTCAGAATTTAGAGCCCCTGAGTTTATTTCCTGCCTTTGGTGCAGGACTCCATGCAGGTACTTACTACCTGTGTGTCCATGGCTAAGTCACTTTATATCCCTGGGTCTCAGTTTCCTCCTTTATACAATAAGTACCCCCACCCCTACCCCAACTCCCACCCCTGCTTCCAGCCCCGGCAGACTAGAGGTCAAGGTCCCATCCAACTCTAGATGTGTGATTCTACATAAAACTGAATTTTTTTCGAAATGAAGGGGGACTCATAAGCTTATCTAAAAGAAGCCAAGTTAGCCAAGCCCCCAAGCTCTCAACAAGGGGAGCAGCGTACAAAAGACAGAATACTTTATTTATTTTTTTTGCTATTTCATATTACTTATCTCAGGGGTGGGGAACCTTCGGCCTTGAGGCCACATGTGGCCTCTTAGGTCCTCGGGTGCAGCCTTTTGACTCAGTCCAAGTTTTATAGAACTAAGGCCGCAGGTTCCCCATCCCTGTCATAGATGCACCTATTTATAGGGGTAAAAAACTCATTCCTATCCTCTGTAGGCCTTTAATTTGTGAAAAGTCAAATGTGGTATTTATAGGAAAGCCCCTAGTGGAGAGTAACACAAAAAGGAACCCCCAATGTCCAAACCTTGCCTTAGGGCATACAGACACCTAGTGAGCCCAGCTTTGGGGGTGGGGAGGGAGGAATGAGACTTGAAAGGACCTGGCAGAAATTTTCTTCCTCTCTTGAGGTTACCACTTGAACATATGGCTTCCTGAATTGTTCTCACTGGATTAAAAAAATGTTAATGACCAAAAAAAAAAAATGTAAAAACCAACAGACTCAAGAGAAAAGGGTGCTTGGATTTCTTGTCCACATAGCCGCCCAGTGTAAGTGTGTTTCTCAGCCTCTTCTTCTCAGCTAAACTGGGCACTGGGTCTGCCCTCCTATAACATTCTGCTCAATAATAAACACCACACGTATTTGTACCTGTGCCTGTATACGCACGTTCGTGTCCATCATGTCTCTTCTCTGTTGTGCTGTAGGTTCACATGGTTACCTAGCAAGCAAAAATAAATAAATAAATAAATCGCAGTCCGATGGCAGCAAAAGGAGTCCATCTCGTAACTCGGGGATGATTAGTAGGCCTGGCAGGGAGAGAATCCAGAGGCTGGCATTTTGAAATCTTTGGCTCTCTTTTTCAGGGTCTACGTGAGTCTTGATTATCAGGAGAAACAAAGCTGGTGGTCTTTGTGCTGGTCTTCTGTAGCTCCCAAGTTGAACAGCCAAATTCCAGCATAAGAAACACAAAGTAGGGATTCACAGTCCAGGGTCTACTCTCCTAGCTTTGCAGCAGCCTAAAATAAAACCTACTGGAGGTAGTGGAGTAGTAATCCCTGGAGAGACATAGTGATAAAATATGTCAATAGATTGAATGGTTGATCAGTAAAAGGACATGAAGCTAAAGTCAACTGGTTGTTGATTCACAGTTAACATTAACTGGAGATGGAGTGATAGAGAGATGATAGAGATCTAGGTAGATAGATAGATAGATAGATAGACAGACAGACAGATAGATAGATAGAGATGCTGTGTGTATAGTTTATAACTGACTATGTGGCCTGCCCTGTGCCCATGTGCTGCAAGGCAAGTTATCTACGTGTATGTTTTTGACAACTGTCTAGACAACTAGCTTTGCTTGAAAATGGTGAGTTGTAGCCCATGCATCCATGTGAGCTACAATGATTCATTTTCTTGAGGAAAAAGAAGACACGGCATATAGTATTGTCATTCAGAAATGTTTGGGGAGACACCCCAAAAAAGTCTTTGCAATATGAGAGACTGTTGTCCATCTAGACTAAAGTTAAGCAGATATTTTGTCAGGAAGTTTGAACTAGAAGAGGCATTGGAAAAACTGCAAAGCCTTTTTAAAAAAAATTCTAAGGGGATAAACCAGTGGAATTATTACTGTTTTAGAGTCAGAAGACCTGGGTTCAATCCCTGGTGATTGAACTCATGTGATCTTGGAAAAGTCACTTAACTCTGTGGCCTCATCTATAAAAGAAGGGGATTACCTAAATTACATTAAACATCCATTTCTAAATTCCCCGATCCAGCAAAACACAATAAAGGTTCTGTATTTCCATCTTTGAATAAATTCCAGAGAAATATTGCCCAGACACCCCGTGCTGTCAGTCATAAGGCAGTCTGGTGTCACACAAAATTTTAAGGCTGGGAAGGATCTCAGGCAGTCCTCTAGTACAACTTCCTCATTTTACAGATGAGGAACCTGAGGCCCAGAGGGGTTGAAGTAACTTGTTTGAGGTCACACGGTCGGTTAAGTGGCAGAGCTGTGATTCAGACCCAAGTCTTTTGCCTCCAAGTCCAATGTTTTTCTGCTATTTCACTTTTTCCTATTCTTATCTCTCTGTTTAAGAAATGATGACAAACTCCTTGGGCCACTTTTGTGGAGGAGGGGAAATTTTCAAGGAGATATCCCACTTGGATCTAACTTGTTTTTATAATAATAATAGCTACTATTTAAATAGCACTTACCATATGCCAGGCACTGTACTAAATGATTAATTATTACCTGAATTCATCCTTACAACAACCTCGGGAGGTAGGTGCTATTATTACCCACCTTTTTACAGATGAGGAAACTGAGGCAAAAAGGTGAAATGACTCACTCAGGGTCACACAGCTAGTAAGTGAGGCAGGATTTGAACTCAAGTCTTCCTGACTCCAAGCCTGGCCCTGTACCCATTGCGCCACCTGGCTGACACTTTGGGAGGTGACTTGATATTATGGATTAAATGTGATTGTCGAGGTGAAATTAACAATAAGATTAGACTGATTTCATATGCAAGAGCATTCTAAGGTGTGCAAAAAATTTTCTCCATCACAACCCTATGAGATATTCAGGGCAAGTATCCTTATCCTTGTTTTGTAGATGGGAAAACTGAGAGATATCAAATGAGGTAACCAGGATGAAATAGTCACCAATGTCTGTACTCAGCATTTTGACTCCAAGAAGACAGAAGTATTTTCTTGACACCCCACAGGTCTCCCTACATACAGAAGTACAGAATTTTGGCCCCAAAGCCCTGGGGGTAAAGAGAGGAAGAGCAGGGGGTGGGAAATTGAGAGGATTGTGCTAGCCAGCTGTCTAGGGAATAAATCTTTTTTAATCAAAGCTAGGAAAGACTGCACTGTTTTTAATGCCAAATAAGCCAGTCTGTTCCATTACACGTTGACCATCTGCTGCTCTCCCCCATCCCACCCCTGTTCCTGCCCCTCCCTCTGTGGAGCTTCTTTTCATGGCAGGTAATGATTACTAAGAAACAGTAAAGTGGCTTGGCACTTATGGGCCACCTGCTTAGAAAAGATGTATTTATTAACTGATCCACTTCATAGAGTGAGATTCTTGAAACCACTCACTTTTCTGCCTGACTCTTTTTGCCTCCAGCAAACAAATGGGGGTCAGGAACTGTGGGTTCTAGACCCAGCTTAGCAGCTGCTCTGCTTTGTCATTTTATAACTAACATTTCCCCTGGGCCTCTGTTTACCCACTTGGTGGAAGAGAAATAGATGCCCTTTCCTAGCTAATGGGATTGAATAGAAATGAGAGAGAGAGAGAGAGCTTTGATTAAAAAAGATTTATTCCCTAGAAATAACAACAACTCTGGTGTGTCTTGTAACAGTATAAAGGTAATATATCTTTTCCACTACAATCAGGTGAGGAAGATGCCTGTTTGTGATGGAAAGAGTACTAGGAATGAAGTCAGAAGATGTGGGTTTGAATTCCATCTCAATTTTACCCAACATTTGTTAAGTACCCACTATGTGCCTCTCGCTCCTCATTTCTACCCCATGGTTTTCCTGATTTTCTTCAAGACACAGCTCAACTGTCATCTTCTGCAAGAGTCCTTTCTGGTGGCACCTTCTTAATCCCCTCTCTGCTTGGAGACCCCTCTTCCCCCCAATAACTGCAAGGGTCATAAACCTCTGAGATTATCTACCATTTAAGCCATATATATATCTTAGAATCAATGATTTGAATGTTGTTTCCCCATTAAATCAGGAACCTTTATCTTTGCTTTTTAAATTTTAAATTTGAATTTTTTATACCCAGCATAGTGCTTTTGCACATTTAATAACTGCTTATTGACCAACTGACTGTCAGGTGCAGTTCTGGTGGTGAAGATAGTGAAAACAAAGATGCAATGATCCCTGCCCTCAAGGGGCTTACCGTCTACTCGAGGGGAATCAAATACAGGAACAACTACTTGGGTGACTCAAATAAGTCACTTCCTCCTATTTGAGCTCTAGTTTCTTCATCAGTAAAATGAGGCGGTTGGATGACCTCTAAATTTCCTCCTGGGAGAAATCAAGTATTGTTAGCCTGATGTCACAAATGAAGAAATAGAGAAACTGAGAGATTAAGTTTGCACACTAGACCCATTGTTGTTCAGTTGTGTCCAACTCTTTGTGACCCCATTTGGGCTTTTCTTGGTGAAGATATTCTAATAGTTTGTCATTTCCTTGTCTAGCTCATTGCACAAACATAGGGTCTAAGAAGTGTCTAAAGCTGGATTTGAACTTGTGAACCTGAGCCTTCCAGACTCCAAGTCCAGTGCTCTCTATCCGCTGTACCGCCTAACTGCCCCTACTACTAGACCTATGCACAATGATTTCCCTCTCTTTTTTTCCCTGGACCAGCAGAATGAGGAGGGAGAGGGGGATGGAGGAGGAGGAGGGGGGAAATGGCTGTATTTTCGCCACTTGGGTCCCATCTCCTGCTTTCTGCTGGCCACCCCCTTCAGCCAACCCGTGAAAGCACCCCCAGGAGCTATGATCCCAGCTGGATTCCTTGAACAACAGCAAGACAGGAATGTGCTTCTTTGTGGAGGAGGAGACTTCAAAGGGCTAGGTGGCTACATCAAAGGAAGCCTCCTACACTTGTGAAATTCCCATTTCCATCCTCCTCTCCTTTCCCCTCCCCCACAACTTCCTGTCTGCAGGTTAGCATCTCATTAGCAATTAGTACACCGGAACCTGAGGGTCACAAATTAGCATTCAAAGGCTAGGAATTTGATCAAAAGGCTCGGGAAAAAATGTGATCTAGTGAGGTTTCCAGCCCAAGAAAATAAAGTAGAACTGTGTAAACAAATGAGAGAGGATGAGAATGGAAACCGGGTCCCCCTTTGGAAACAGTGTAGAGGTCCCAAAGGGGGCATTTTCCTATGCCTGAGTTCAGATCCTGTTTGACATTGGAAAGCCTCTAGCTAAGACTGATTGACCGTTCTCTCCAGTGAGCTTTCCCAATCTCTTTGTAGCAATTCCCATACTTTCAAATTCTACTTTGTGTCATAGTTGTTTGTACACAAATCTTACTTTCCTCTGCTCGACTATGAGCTCCTAAAGGTCAAGGATCTTGTTTTATCTTTGTTTCTCCAAAAGTGCCTAGCACCTAGTAGGTGTGCAATAAATATCTGGTGAATTGAATTGCCAGGAAAAGTTGGAAAACTCAGCAGCCATCTTCTCCAGCCCCCTCATTTTATGGACGAGGAGCTTGGGACCCAAAGAAGAGGTTAATCGATTTGGCCCAGGTCGCACAGGAGAGAAGGGCCTGAGGTAGGATTTGAATCTAGGTTCTCTTATTCCAGACCATTGCTTTTTCTACTGTACCAAACAGGATTAAAAGACTTGACATCGTTTCTAGTCCCAGCTCTAGTTGCTTCCTAACTGGTGAATGTGAACGTCAGCAAACATTTCTGAGACTCAGTTTTGCTCGTCTCTAAATTAGGGACAATAATGCTTACTTCACAGGGCTGTTGTCAGGATAAAATTATATGAAATCCCCTCTTCCTACACAGTCTGTAAAAAATGGGCAAGTTGCATGAATAAAAGTCCTTCTCTGGCTCTGAAGATGTCAGTTCTATCCTTTCAAAAAAGAAGTCTGGCAAAGTCACTTTCTTTCTGCGTCACAGCTATCTTTCTCTAAAAAATCAAGGGATTAGATCAGAGGATTTTTTGCTAAATTCACTTCAAGCTGGCTCTAAATCTTCAATTCTAGTAGTCCAACTTTGAATGCTGAGCTTGCTACTGCTGGGAAGGGGCAAAGATAAAATGAGAGAAGATCGCCCTCTAGTGGATCCTCATCTGTATACAACAAGGGGTTAAATATAGACTGCTCCACAAATTAGCCTCAGGACTCCTAGAGACCACCCAGTTCAGTTCCCTCTGTTGTTGGTATTCAGTCATTTTCAGTTGTGTCCGACTCTTCGTGACCCCATTTGGGGTTTTCTTGACAAAGATACTGGAGTGGTTTGCCATTTCCTTCTCCAGCTTATTTTACAGATGGTAAACTGAGGTAAACAGTAAAAAGTGACTTGCCCAGGGTCACACAGCTAGGAAGTGCCTGAGAATAGACTTAAACTTACCAAGATAAGTCTTCCTGACTTCAATTCCCTCTACAGAATAGGAAAATAAGAGCCAGATAGTAATGACTTGACTGAGGGTACACAGATAGCAAGTAGCAATGCCATGATTTGAACCTAGATCTTCTCACTTTAAATCTAGAGCTTTTCTGCCGTGTTATATATATCAGTCCAGGAGTTAGGTGGCACAGTGGAAAGGGTGCCAGGCCTAGTATCAGGAAGACTCTTTTTTCCTGAGTTCAAACCCGGCCTCAGACCTGTACTGGCTGTGTGACCCTGGGCAAGTCACTTAACTCTGTTGGCCTCAGTTTCCTCATCTGTAAAATGAGCCGGAGAAGGAAATGGCAAACCACTCCAGTACCTTTGCCAAGAAAACCCTAGATGGGGTCACAAAGAGTTGGACATGACTGAACAACAATAACAACAACATAGTCAATCCCACCTCTGTTTTGTCCCCAGAACATACTTGACAGAGGCCTTCCTTCAGGATTGTGTTGACCTAGTAGATTTTCCTCTTATTGGTGGTTCTTGAATCTGAGCTGGCTCCTGCACAATCCCGTGACTATATCAATATAAAGTACAGTTAGCTCTTTGCATGGACAGATTTAAGGACTGGAGGCAGGGGGAGAGAACCTCTGCCAGTTCGAGGACTTGGTGGTAAATTTTAATGTGTTCTATCCTAGCCTGGACTGGGACAAATCACCAGAGCGCTCTAAGTCCCCTAAGGGCAGGCAGCCCAGTTGGATCTTAGATTGATCCTTCAGCACCAGACTCCGGAGTTGGCCTGTTATAAGCCCAAGGAGGTTGCTCATTGCCTTGAAGTACAATCTTAGTGTAGTATGTTGACTTCCCATCATGACCCTGAGAACCACTGGGCAGAAGCAGAGAGACAATGGAGGGGGAAAACAGGGGAATGAAAGAACATTAGATTCAGCCTTGAGAAGTAGCTTCAAATCCTGGCTGTGTTCTTAGTTGTCTGAATATGGTCATCTTCTTTGATCAGTTTCTCTATGTGTTAAATGAGGTTTTTGTGTAGAAAGTGCAAATGAGCTCCTCGTAGAGTTTTTCGGTTTTTTTTTTAATTTTTGGTTCATGTTTAAACATTTTAAAAGACTTTATCTTATCTTTGTAGGGAAAGTGAGTGGGCCCCACATATATAGAAAGGCCCAAGTATAATGGGTAGCCCACATATGGTGAGGGCTTGTCCTTGTGGGAAGCAGAATAGACATCTCTAGTCTTCTCTAAAAGAGGCTTTCATTCTTGCCAGGAGAGGAAGCAGGATGTTGGGGTAGAGGTCGTTCAACTCTCCTCAGAAAGAGGTGGTATAAGCTGGTGGGAGTATCAAGCTAGAAGTGTGTCTATCTGCTCTCTTAAATATTGCTAATCTAGGGGATATGATCACATTCCATCTAACTTCTGATGGCTTTGTCCTTGGGGGAGGGAAGGAGGACCCCAAACTCTATCTATATCCAAGGCTTAGCCCCTTCCCTACCTAATACCAGTCCCACAATGAACACATATAGAAAATAGCAAAGAAATCAATTTATCCAAATCAGTAACAAAACAGAAACAAGAGAAGGTATGCCTAGGAGAATATATACCAGATAATTCTGAGTGAAGGGGTTCTCCCCTTGGGAGTGAGATAACTCAGCTCAACCAAGAGAGAGATTCCTGAATCATGCCCAAGGGAAAACTCCCTAAAACTTCTAGAGTAGCAAGCTGGGAATAGGAAGACGATGGAGACTGCCTGCTCCTCTCATGTCTTCCCAGAGTCTTTTCCTTGTGGAACCTAAAGAGTGGTGTTACTTTCTTCTTGAAGCCTGAGATGACTTGAAATTTGAAAAGTCCTGAAAAATTCTGGAGCTCCAAGAGTCCCAAAGGGTAGTGGCCCTAAAGAATCCCAAAAAGGACTGGCAAAGTCTGGTATTCTCTTGCCCCTTGCCAACTCTGCCCTATCCTTCATGCAGAGCAGGGCATTCATCTTCACTAATAAGGAAAGAGTTCCATACCAATGGACTTTGGCGTAGGGGATACATTTTATTGACTCCTTTGTTTTTACATCACATTCCTTCCCAATTATAGCCCTCTCTTTCCCCTACTTGACCAAGGGAATCTTCTCCACCGCCTACCTGTCCAATGGTAATTGAGCTGAGGACTTTCAATGAGAGGGAGCCCACTACCTCAGGAAGCATCCCATTCCATTTTAGGGGAGATCTAGTTGTTAAAAGGTTTTCCCTTAAATCAAGCTTAAATCTGTCTTTTTGCAACTCTCACGCATTGCTCCTAATTTTGCCCTCAAGGACACAGCAGACTGCTGTGTCCAAACCCCCTTTTATATCAGGTGTGGCCTCCAAATAAGTGGACACAGTGACCCTGTCCCCAGTCTTGAGTCTTTTCTTTTCCAGGCACCTACTGTATGGGGATAATCTCCAGGCTACTGACCTTCTGGTTGTCTTCTCTGCTCTGGTCGCTCATCAGCTTATCAATATCCTTCCAAAAATGTGGCATCTAGAAGTGAACATAGTATTTCAGAGGTGGTTGGGCCCTGGCAGAACACAGAAGGAATATCACCTTCCTAGTCCTAGATACTGGGCAGCTAGGTGGCACAGTGGATAGAGTACCGGACCTGGAGTCAGGAAGACTCATCTTCCTGAGTTCAAATCTGGCCTCAGACACTTACTAGCTGTGTGACCCTGGGCAAGTCACTTAACCTTGTTTGCCTCAGTTTCTTCATCTGTAAAATGAGCTGGAGAAGGAAATAGTAAACCATTTTGGAATCTTTGCCAAGAAAACCCCAGATGGGGTCACAGAGTCAGACACAACGGAAACAATTGAACAAAAAGACCTAGCTAGATACTATACCTCTTAGTCCTACCTAAGGTTATATCTGCTTTGGCCACCATATCACACTGCTGATGCATATTGATCTTGCTCTCCACTAAAATCCCCAAATCTTTTTTTTTTTTTGGTCAACAAATTTCCCCATCTTATACTTGTAAAGATTTTTTAAAAAAACCCTCAGAAATAAGGTTTCACGTTTATCCATGTCTAATTTTACTTTACTAGATTTAACTCAATATTGTAGCTGTTAAAGTCTCTTTGAATCCTGATTCTAGCTTTGCATTATCCACAAAATTGACAAGTGTGTCATACGTAACTTTAAGTCATCAATAAAATTATTAAATAACCCAAGGTGAAGTACTGATTCCAGGGGCACTCCGCTACAGACATTGTTCCAAGTTGATATGAAGTCATTAAAAACTATTCTTTGGACGTATCCATTCAACCATTTAGGTGTGCTGGTAAATGTTTAATAATCAGCTTGGATGGGGGATGGGCGAGAGAGATGGTGGGGATGTAAGTAAGACACATGTAATCTTTATCAGCACTATTAACATTTTCTCTATCACTTTCTTAAGTCTAAACAGTTAACAAAATGATAAATCTGATTTCTGAGGTGTAAATGTTTACATTGAAAAATTTAACAATTTGCTTTTCATTAGGCTAAAACCATCTCCGGTACACCCCTGAATTTCTGGATCCGTCCAATTTTATGTTTAACCTGCTTCCATTTATCTTATCCACAAAAGAAGCATGAGAAAGCTTGTCAGATGCTTTGCTAAAACGTAGTGTCAGAGTAAAAGGGAGATAATAATACATTAACAATATTATCTTATTTGCCTTATTTATCTTAGGATTTACCTCAGAGAATTGTTGTCATGATCAGCCAAGATGTTGTCAAAATACTTTGCAAATATTAAAATATTACATAAATCTCATGTATTATTATTGTTGTTAGTTACTATCTTACCTACAGCATATTCCTGATCTACCAGCCTAGTAACCCCGTACAAAAAAAAGAAATGAGCTTTGGCACATTCGGTCTTTGTTGAATCCATGCTCACTCTTTCTAAATGTTTAGTTACCGATATGTTATCAAATTTTGTTGGCAACAGAAATCAAAGTCACCGGCCTATAGTTTAGATGCTCCATTCTCCCCCTCCCCACTCTTTTCCTTAAAAGTCTAGAAAATATTTATCTCTGTTTAATCCTGTCTTGGGATGTGCTTTTTGTGGGCCTGATGACTTGGACCAATTAAGCAGCAGAAGGTGCTCCCCTACTATCTCTCTACTTAAGGTAGGTTTTAACTCCATATTAATCCATTTTGTTTTGTCTTTTCTAGTTCAAAGATCATCTTTTCAGTATAAAAAATAGAAGCCAGAGAAGAGTTGAGCATCCTCTGCTTTCTCTCAGTCATTTGTTATCATCAACCCATTCACACTGAGTAGCAGTCCTATTCCTTGATCTTTCTCTACAATAGATTTAAAAGCCCCTTTTGCTGTCCTTTGCTTTTCTTATTAGCCTAATGTTTCCCCAGGCTTTATGATTCCTAAGACTATTCTTACAGGACCATATCTTTTGTATTTTGCCTTCTATTACCTGCCCTTCCACCTTCTGTGTAGATCTTTTTAAATAAAATCTGAGCTAATTAATGATTCTTGCATCGAATTCTATTTCTTAAGGCAGCAAACTACTTTATGTTCTGTTGAGATTTCTCTGGCAAATTGTAACAGTTGTTATAAGTTGTTATTGAATCTTGTTTTAAATTGTTCTGTAAATGCATACTATGAGTCTTTTATGTTTCACATTTCTTTTGTTCGTGGGAATAAATTACCTGTGAACCAACCACTTCACTTTGTATCAACTTCTAGAAATTTTTCCATGCTTTTCTATATTCAGCATGCTTCTTGTTTCTTATAGCATGGTAATATTTCACTACATTCATGCACCACAACTTTTTTTTAGCTATTACATAATCGGTGGGGGCATCTTTTTTTTTGGAGGCAATTTAGGTTAAGTGACTTGCCCAGGGTCACACAGCTAGTCTCTGAAGCTGGCTTTGAACTCAGGTCCTCTTGACTCCTGGGCTAGTGCTCTATCCACTACCCCACCTAGCTGCCCCTGTCTCCTTTTTTGGAGGCAATCAGAATTAAGTTTTTTATAGTTCTTGGCTATTACAAAAAGTACTGCTAGAAATATTTTAGTGTATATGGGTCCCTTCTTTTTGTCACTTATTGGTGGGAAATGACTGACAGTGAAATCTTTGGGTCAAAAGGTATGAACATTTTAATCACGTTTTTTGCAAAAGTCCAAAGTGCTGTCCAAAATGGCTGTACCAATTCTCCACCAAAAATGTGACAACAAACTTGCTTTCATCTTAAATTTTTTCACTTCCCCACTCCTTTCACCTCATAGCTCTCTCTGAGACTTGGCGCCCACCTGTTGAGACAGCCTCTCTGGCTTCCCTTTCCAGCACTATGACTCACTGGTTGAAGGAGGGGAATTAGAATATTCCTTCCTCCCTGTTTCTACTTCCAGCTTCTTTCTCAACCACTGTCGCTCAGTAAAATCTCCTCCTTTGAGGTTCACACAATCCATAGCATACAATTAATCAAAATACCATAGCTGTTATCTACCAACCTCCAGGATAATTCTCCTCTTTCTTCAATGAATTCAGTTCCCGGCTCACATTTTTTCTCTTCTCAACTCTTATCCTCATCCTAGGAGACTTTAACATACACACTGACACTCTCAAGCACCCTAACCTTATAGTTCCTCAACTAACTCATTTCCCATGACCTCCTCCTCCAGCCCCCTGCAGCCAAACACAAAGATGGGCATACGCTTGATCTTTCTATTACCCATAAATGTACCACTTCCATGTTAATGAGCTCTGAGATTTCCTTTTCTGATCACAATCTATTGTCATTCTGCCTCTTCTTCTGCCTTGAAACCCCAAACCCTGTCCTTTGTCCCCCATGACCTCTAACCTCTCAACCACTTGGTTCTTTACCAGGCTACCATCCTTGGACTAGCTACACTCTGCTCTCCTAACCATCTTTACTACTTGGTGAATGAGTTCAAATTTACAATGTTCTCTTTTCTCTTGAGTCCCTTGCACCCTTATTGCCCAACCAGCCTTGCAAATACTCAGCCTTGGATTAATGCCACCACCCACTGCCTTCATTCCTACACACGTGCTGCTTAATGAAGGTGGCAAAAATCACTGAACTATGCTGACTGAGTCCACTACAAATTTATGTCACATAACCTCATCTGGGCCCTCATTGCTACAAGGCAATGCTTTTACACTTCTCTAATTAACTCACCACAGCAGATCTTTCACATCTTTTCATTCTTCCTCAAACCTTCTTCATATCTTACTGAAAAAAATTGCCATTTGTTGAGAGCTCCCTCTTATCCTCTCCTCTTCGTCTTAAATCACACAGATACTTTCTGCCACTATCTCCTCCACCCATCTTACATAACAAGGTGGTCCTCCTTGCCAAGGCAAAACCCTTTACGTGTACGAGTGATCGCATTCCACGCTGTCTTCTCTAGCAGATTGCCCCTTCTATCACCCTCACTTTCTCATTTATCTTCAATCTCTCCCTGTCTGCTTCCCTACTGCCAACAAACTTGCCCATGTCTCCCATCTTCCAAAATTCTTCACTTGTTCCAGCCATCCCTGTTAACTGTCATTCCATACCTCCCCTCTCTTTTGTGGCTAAACTCTTCCAGAAAGCTATCTACAATGGTTGCTTCTGCTTCTTTTCTTCTTATTCTCTGTAGTCTGGCTTCTGACCTCATCCAACCAGAACTGCTCTCTTCAAAGTTCCCAGTAATCTCTTAATTGCCAAATCTAATTGCTTTTTTCCAATCCTCGTATTTCTTGACCTCTCTGTAGCCTTTGACACTGTCAATTGTTCTCTTTTCCTGGATACTATTTTCTCTCTAGGTTTTCATGACACTTCTCTTTCCTGATTCTCCTCTTACCTATCTGACCGCTCTGCCTCTTCTTTTCTGATCTTCGTCCAAGTCAATCCCATTAACTGTAGGTGTTCCCAAGGGCTCTGTCCTAGACCCTCTTCTCTTCTCCCTCTGTGCTATTTCACTTAGTGATTCCATCAGCTCCCATGAATTCAATAATCATTTCTATCTGAAGATTCCCATGTTTATTTACACATCCCCAACTTCTCTGCTGACCTCTAGTCTCACACCTCCAAATGCTCATTGGACTTCTCAGATTGTATATCCCATAGATACCATAAACTCAATATGTTCAAAATAGAATTCATTATGTTCCCCCCATTCAACCCCAATCTTCCCCTCTTCCAAATTCCCCAGTTACTATAGAGAACACCACCACCTTCCTAGTCACCCAGGCTGGCAACATAGGTATCACCTTGAACTCCCTACTCTCCTGCCTCCCCCGCCCCCATACCCAATTTGTTGCAGGGGTCTATTAATTTTGCCTTCTTAAGATCTCTCAAATATTCTCCCTTATTTCTGTTGACACTGCCACCATCTTGGTGCAGGCCATAATTATCTCATGCCTTTCCCAATTCCCTTTAATTCTAGTGGCTTCTTTCTATTGATTACTTCAAATTTAACACATATGTAGTTTTACATACTGTCTCCCTTATTAGACTGTGAGCTCTTTTGAGAGAAGGAACTGGCTTATGGCATTTTTTGTATCGCCAGTGCTTCACACAGTGAAATGTTTATTGATTATCATGATCTCATAGCACCATACTCTTCCCCTGCTCAGTCTGGGCCAGGGAATTCAAAAATGACTATAGCACAATACCTCCCCTCAAAGAGATCACAATAGTCTACAAAGACAAAACATGTATACAAATAACTAGAATGTAAAGCAGAACATGATAAGTTCACAAAAGAGGTAGGAACAAAAGGCTCTGAGAATTCCCAAAAGAGAGAGATCAGTTGTGGAAGGAAGAGGTGGGATCCAATCTAGCTCTTTAAAATGAATAAGGTTAGGGGCAGCTAGGTGGCGCAGTAGATAGAGCACTGGAGTAAGGAGGACCTGAGCTGAAACTATCATTTGACACTTACTAGCTGTGTGACCCTGGGCAAGTTATTTAACCGTGATTGCCTCCAAAAATAATGAATAAGGCTTCTTTATTTAAATTTTTTAAAATTCTTAACAGATGCCAAATAAAATGAGCATTCTGTTTACAAAGTAGAATAGAAAAAAATTTTACATGAAACTATGAATTCTTATATACATGCTTGCTTTTCCTTTTAAGTACATAATAAGTTAAATGCACAACTTTCAAAGCTGTCCTGCTTATCTGTTTTTCCTTCTAAACTTCTTTCTCTTCACTTCATTTAAAAATACTTTAATGACTTTTTTTCTATTCTTCTTCTTCTTTTTTTTTTTTTGGCAACCCTCTTGCTAGAATTGGCCCCCCACTACAGAGGATTTCAACAAGCATTGGGGTCATGGAGTTAGAGAAGCTATTCCAAATGCAGGAAAGTAGCATTAGCAGTAAGGTAAGGAAAGTAAAGTATAGTAGGGAAAATAGTGAGGAATGGAAACAGAAAAGAATCCCCTTATTGTGTACATAAGAGCTTTCACAAAGCATTTGGAGAAAGGACACTGGAGCCAAAACCAGACCCTTGGAGGCAGAGATTGAAGATAAATGGGAGAGGTAGTGACTGCTAGAGAAAGCTGATTCCTGGAGGGAGCAGGAAGGAATGGGATCAAGGGCACAAATAGAGGGATTAGTTTAAATGAGCCTTCTGTGACTGAACCGGAAAGGAAGTAGTAGAAGATAAGGCTGCCAAGATAGGTTGGAACCAGATTATGAAAGGTCTTGAATTTTACATTAAGGAGGGGATTGTGATAGAGGCTAATTCTGGGATTTTATTGCTATAGAAAATGCTCAGATGACGAAACTGACCTCTACCAGTGTTGCCTCTCTGCAATTTATAGATGAAAGCAGAGGTGTCAGACACAAGATCTGCCAGCCCCATGCAGCCCACAACACTTCCAAATGCTGCCTAAGCCAGATTAAAACGCAATTGGGAAATATTTAACAAAATAAATAAAAATACAGTAAAACATAGACAACATAACATAACATAATAATAGATAATGTAATATAAAAGTCAGTATGCGGGCACAGGATCCTCATGTAGGGGTTATTGGCCCCATCTCTATTGGAGTTTGACACCATTGCCTTAGAGTGCTGGGAGGTAAAGTGATTTCACCTAGGGTCTCCTAGCCAGTATGTGTCAGAGGCTAGAGGTTTTCTATCCACAACCACTCCATGCAAGCAATTGGATTTTATTCTGTAGGGAATAATCGATCAGATGTTTTATGCGGTAGGCGGGCATCATAGGGTCTATGGTCAATCCAGGCTTCCACTGTATTAGGCAGATTAATCTGGTTGTAGTGTAGAGGTAGACTGGAGGAGCAGAGACTGGAAGCAGGGAGACCAGGTAAGATGTCATGGCAACAGTCCAGGTGAGAAGAATAGGACAGTCCGGAACCAAAGATCAGTTTTCTCATCTGTGAAGTAATGAGGTAATCTATTAGATAGATAATTGCTTGCAGGTCTAATGTCCTATGAGTCGATCAGATATTGCAGAGGTAAAATCTTGGCGATAGACTGACTTTGGAGGTGAGGGAGAGGTCAGAGCAATGTCTCACACTAACCCAGGCCGGATCAAGGAAACAAATGCCTCAACTGAAGAAGATCTGTAGATTGGGAACTTTAATCTTGTGCAATTCAGTTGGCCCTGGTCTTGTGTGAAATCTGGCTTGGATCAGGCATAGTATCTTGGGCTTCCCTGAGGGGAAATACTATCCTTTACCCAACCTGCAGCTTTCAGTTTCTGGAATTAAAGGGAGAACCAAGACCTCCAGCTGGATTAGGGGCTTTGCTGGAGCATCAATCAGACAATAAGCATTTATTAAATACCAACTATATTCCAGGCTATTTTCCAAGAGCTGGGGATACAATGAAAATAAAAAAAAAAACAGACTGTACTGTTGAGGAATTCATAGTCTAATGGAGGAGGCAACATGCAAATAACTATGTACAAATGAGATCCAAACAGGATAAATTGGAAATAATCAATAAAAGGGAAAACACTAGCATTAAGGGGGGTTGGGAAAGGCCTCTTATAAAAGGCAGGGTTTTAAGCTGGGACTTGAAGGAAGCCAAGGAAGGCAAGAAACCGAGATGAGGAGGGAGAGAACTCCAGGCATGGAGGAGAGCCAGTGAGAGACTGCTTAGGCTGATTCATAATAGTCCCTCAGGAAATAGATGTTTGGTAAACGAATGAGTAGTGGCATTCAACCCCATTGCAAAAGGTCTGCATTCCTCACAGGTGGCTTCATCTTCTTTGGGATCTATCACAGTCTCTTGCAGCTACATTGGGACATACAGAGTTTTCCAGAAGAGGAAAGCTCTCCTGTGTTGCTAAAAGCCAGAGGCCTTTATTATAGATATATTTCCAGCATAGGAAATTCTAAGTGTGGACACAATTTCTGAAAACACTAGGGTAGGAATGCCAGACAGGAAGAAAAGGCATGTCTATAATAGAGGCAGCCTTCCAAAAGAAAAGTTAGGACCCCTCAAACCCAGGGTGTTTTTGTGACAGTGTCATACCCTCATCCTCTGTATTCTAATTGCCCTCTGAAATGGAATTGAGATTCCTCACAAAATGTGCTGCTAGAGATATTTTTGTACATATTGGTTCTTTTCCTTTTCCTTTTGAAAAAAATCTTTGGGTTATAGACCTGGTAGTGCTATTGCTGGGTCAAAGGGTATGCACATTTTATTGAAATTTCGAGCTTAGTTCCAAATTATTCTACAGAATGCTTAGATCAGTTCACAATTCCACCAACGGTGCATTAGTGTCCCAATTTTCCTACATCTCTTCCAACATCTGTCATTTTCCTTTTCTGTCATATTAGCCAATCTGCTAAGTGCGAGGTGATAACTCAAATAGTTTTAGTTTGCATTTCTCTAGTCAGTAGTGATTTAGAACATTTTTTCATAAGACTATAGCTTTGATTTCTTCATCTGAAAATTGTCTGTTCATATCCTTTGACCATTTATCAATTGGGGAATGACTTGTATTCTTATCAATTTGATTCAGTTCTCTATGTATTTGAGAAATGAGGACTTTATCAGAGAAATTTGCTATGCATCAACTCCCCCGCCCCCGGCCCAGTTTTCTGCTTTCCTTCTAATCTTGGCTGCAATTGGTTTTATTTGTGCAAAGTCATTTTAATTTAATGTAATCAAAACTACCCACTTTGTATTTTGTAATGCTCTCTGTCTCTGGTTTGGTCATAAATTTGTCACATATCCATAAATCTGAGAGGCAAACTCTCTATTCTGCTGATGGTATCCCCTTTTATGTCTAAATTATGTACTCATTTTGGCCTTATCTTGGTATATGGTATGAGATGTTGGTCAATACTTAGTTTCTGCTAAGTTTCTTTCCAGTCTTCCCAGCTTTTTTTTTTAATCAATCACTGAGTTCTTGTCCCAAAAGCTTAGATCTTTGGGTTTATCAAACACTAGGTTACTATGATCATTTATTACTGTTTGTTGTTTACCTAATCTATTCCACTGATCCTCCGCTCTGTTTCTTAGCCAGTACCAAATAGTTTTGATGATTATTGCACAGTGGTTCCCTTCAGTTTACAAAGATGACCATAAGCAGGAGTAGAACCAGGAAAATCAGGACTATAGCAAAGATGATGTCTCTTTCTATATAGTCATCATCACTATATTATATATACCCCCTACCTATAGTCAGGGAGAGTTGCCCTGTATTATCACCCATTTAGCGTTCATTGGCCTGCCAGCCAGCATCTCCCACCCCTTCTTGAGGGAGAGTAGAAAACAGAATCTTTTTGTTATAAGAGGCTTCTGAAGAATGTCTCCTCTCATTCTGTAGGGGCTGATTAGATACCTTCACCTCCCCATTATTGCTTTAAAGCTCCCTCCCAATGATGCCCCCCTTGGTGTTCTAAGCCCTCACTGGGGAGGAGTTATATGATGGTCACTGGGTATCATACTGGCAGCAGTGGGCTTCAGTGGGCCTGCTTTTTGCCACTGCCAAAGCCAATGCCCACCCTTTTATGACTGGGCTGCTACTGCTGCTAGGAATTGATCCACTGTCTGCCATTGCTGGGGCCTCCATCTCTGCCCTCTTATTTTCTGCCTCATGCTGTCACTGCTTTCCTTTCTTTTGCCCACTGGTGACTCAGCCACATTAAATTGCTATCCCCTCTGCTAGGGACCTGAGTACTGTTGTACTGCTACTGCTTGGACCTGACTCTGCTCCACTATGTAGAAGGAGGTGAGGACCTATCCAGCCACTACCTTCCTGTGTTCCAAAGGCGTGCCAAGGGTGCTGATCCTGCTGGGACCTGACTCTGCCCTCCTAAAGTGGACAAAAGCCACAAAGCTAGTCACTCTTCTAGGCTGTTATATGGGCTCTTATTCTCATGTACAAGCAATGGACATGTCTGCTGGGGTTGAGGAAATTCTTTTGGGGTTTAAGTTCTGCATTCTTCAAGGGCCCCTCATTGGAAGCTACACAGAGAGAGGAGAAAGAGAGAGAGAGAGAGAAAGAGAAAGAGAGAGAGAGAGAGAGAAAGAAAATGAATTACAGCATATGGTTCACAGGTGATTGATTGTGGAAACTTTTAAAGCTGATATAGCACAGCTGCCTGTCCTCAGATAGTTAGATGGGGCACAAATGAAACATTTATCCATATCCCCAATTCTAGATATGTCTCTGGTTTGTGCCAAAGAATCACTATGTGGCACAAGTGTGATTTTTCTCTCAAATTCCAAATTAAAAAACAAATATACAAACAGAACTCAAAGAGTTTCTTCCAAAGAGTTCTTAGACAATTTCCAGGGATCTGCTTTGGTTTACATTCTCTCACTTTGGTGATCCTTCACACCACTCATCAATGGTTAGCTCTGTCCATGTATAATTACAGGGCTGAAAACTTCTGGTTTATGTCCATTTGTCATTTCCAAAAAAGCCATTCAAAAGCAAACGACTTGGACAAATACGATTCCCTTAAAGATGGGGTGTGCCTTTTTTCAGTTGGTCTCCCCTGAAGCGACTGGGTGATGATGGTCGTTAGCAATAACAAAGGCGGCCAGTCCGAGAAAGGATTGAGTAAAACTAGTTCTTCTAAATTTGTTCTTTTTTAAATTAGGGGAATGTTTCTTTCTCCAGCCACCAAAATTCAGTCCCTCTAGGTTGCTTTGAGAGTAAACTGAATTCTGAAAAAATCTCCTCTTAGAACTTGGAGAAGACTTAAAGCTCTAGGCTGGAAGGCCCAACAAAGCTGGAAGGAATAAAACACATTTGAACGTAATTATCTTCAAGATACAGTTCTAAAATATACAGAGGTCTGGCCTGAGTCACGTTGTTCTCTTCTTACTGAATGGCCACAGGCAATTTGTTCTTTAATTTTTCAAGAGTTGGTGTGTGTGTGTGTGTGTGTGTGTGTGTGTGTGTGTGTGTGTGTGTGTGTGTGTGTAGTGCCTCACAATAAACAATAAACAGCCAACCACCATTTATAGAGGCATCACCAAAAGTGCCAACTTCTAGAAGCATGAAGGCCAATCTGGTCTCACCTCCCTCTGCACTGCCCATCTCTCAACTGGACAATCTGATTATATTCCAACCTACAAGACTATGCCAATTGTTCTGTGCTGAGCCTGACATAGGCCAGATTGCTAGCTGTTTAGGTTTGACATTAGAACCAAATGAGAGACTTATACATCATGCAAGAGTGGCAAAGGGGCATTTACTGAGTTATAGCAGAAAAAGAATATGCAACAAGGACAGGCATCGAGGACGCCTCTTGTATGTACCTATTTTTATACACACTGTCTCTCTGATTAAAATGTAATCTCCTACATCATACAAAGTAGCAGCAATGTTGTAGCAATGATCAACTGGGAAAGACTTAGCCACGGATCAAGACAATGATCCAACATAATTCCAAAGGACCATTGATGAAAAATGTTATCCACCTCCAGAGAGAGAACTAAGAACTTGGATGTAAATTGAATTATAGCTTTTTCATTTTCTTTATGTGTGTATGTGTGTATGTGTGTATGTGTATATGCATATGTGTTTTCTTTTGAAACATTTATTTGCAGAAATAGGTTTTGCATGACTTTACATATATAATTGCTATTTTATTCCTTGCCTTTTCAAGAGTTGGGAGAGGGGCAGGAGGGAGAGAGAGAATTTGAAATTCAAATTTAAAAAATAATTAATGTTAACATTTTTTAAAAATGTAATTGGGAAGTAAAGAAACAAAATTTATTTTTTTTTAAAGTCAGAATGTAATCTCCTTTAAAGTAGGGATTGTTTTCACTTTTCCTTTGTATTCCCAACACTTAGCATAGTACCTGGCACATAGTAGTCACTTAATAAATGCTCATCGATAAATTGATCCTATGCTTCAACCCAGACCTTGAATCCCTCCAATTTGCCTCAAAATAGAGCTGGACATGCTTCCAGAAGGGCATATACCTTAGTAGTCTGGTGACTTCAAGGCCATTTTCATCACTCCCCAGATTAATCCTATGAGGATACTGGGAATATTATGCACTGAACAAGAAAATTGTGGGTTGCATATATGTAGCATTGTTTACATACACATAAATATCAATGAACAAAAATCTATTTGGATGATTTCTAGATAAGGCACTACAAATAATGTGCTTTGAATGCTTAACAAAATACTGAAAGTTCTTTTATACTCTCTGATTCTGCTAAATTTCTCCTCGACTTTATGAAATTCAACAGGTTTCTTGAGGCTCATCATTGTTTGAATTTATGTTTTGCAGTACAGATGTTGTTGTTACAATAGTATTTAACCTGAGACCCATTCCAGGCCAGGCCACATATGTCCCCTTTAAAGAGAGGGAATCAGGTAGGATCTTTCAACTTGCTTACACTAATGGAAGTCAATCCATCCAGGAACACCCAATGGGAAAAACCAATTAACCAGATTAAAGGGGACAAGAGAAGAGTTTCATCCACTTTCTAAATATATCTTGCATGTACATAGTTATTACCATGTTGTCTCCCTCCATTAGAAAGTGAGCACCTTGAGGTCAGAGTCAGTGTTTGCTATTCCTTGTATCCTCAATGCTTAACACAATACCTAGCACATAACAAGAGATTTATAAGACTTGTTAATTAATTGGCTGATTCTGCTGTTAGTAGGGCCCATTAGTGATGCTTGAGGACTGGAAATTGAAAGAGCAATGAGTACTCTCTTTGAGTCACCTTAGGAATTGCTGCTAAGTAATTGCAAGGTCTTGTATTTTTTTTATTGCTGTTAGTTCATTTAGTACATGTCTATATTGTCATATCTTCTTTTCTAGGTCAGAGATGAATCAGAATGAGAAATCTAGCATTCCTTAAGATTAGGACAGTACTCTTCTGTCTGAGTTTAGATTCAGTCATGTTTAGAAGCAAAAGAATGGATGGATTTTTGGAAGGCTCTTCCAGCCCAAGGAGTCTATGTTTTCCTCTTGATAAATGAGAAAATTCTGCCACTAGGTATCCTAGAATCAAGCCTACTGCTTCTGGCTATTATCTTGGATGTTTTGTTTTCTAAAGTGAGGTCCTTCAGAGTTTCTAACCACTTACCCTTAAGGGAGAAGCCCTCATTACTGAGTTATATAGCTTGGCATCTTGGAAGAACTCAAAAGAAGTGGCAAAGAGGAAATCTTACAAGGGGATCATTTGCAAAGTAAGGAAGCTCAGTTTTGGGTGAACTTGTGTTGTGGATTTAGAGCAGAGGCCTTACTGGCCAAATAGTTCCATCCCCTCTTCTTACAGATGAGAAAAATGAGGTCCATATAGATTGTGTGACCTACCCAAGGTCATATAAATCATGATGGCAGAGCTGAGATGGGTTTATAACATCCCCACTAAAGCTGTAGGTGAAGAAATAGATTGAAATGCAGTATAGGAAGGAAGGTGTGGCAAAGGTGGAAGAGAAGAAAGAAAGTATAGGCATCATTCTTCTTGCTCCCATGGGAGCTTAGTAGAGCATCAGGTGTAAGGAAAGAGTACAGAGAAACAAAATAAGGTTCAAGGTTATTTGGAAAAAATGGAATATAACCAAAGGGAAAACAAAAGACTTCACAGACAAGAATAGCTGTCCTACTGAATAGAGATCCCCTGGTGCTCTTGGGAATGGTCATGTTAGCATTCTACAAGAAGGTGTAGTATGAGTGAAGGTCTTTACTTTACCATTGGCTTGTCAAATGGCTTAAATGTTACTGGCTCTTCTATCCACTTATGCAATAGTTTAATAAATTATATTAATATTCCTTCTAAAATATACTACCCCCATCCTTGGGACTTGGACTCTTCATTTTAATGACAAACAGTGGAAAAAGCACTGAATTTGGAGCCAGTTGCTTTGGACTTGAATACAAGCTATGTTCATTGGTTATCTGTGAGGTCTAGGAAAAGTCACTTAACCTCTATGGGCCTCATTTTTATCCTATGTAAAATAAGGTGATTGAATGCAGCTATCTCTAAAGTTCTCACAACTCTACATCCAATGTAGTATTTTTTTTCCATCTGCAAGTATTATTAAGCATATAATTTGTTTTGGAGGGGTTTTTTTTGGTCTTTCTTTTCTAAACTTTTTTATCTTTTTAAATTTATGGAATAAAACAAGCTTTTCCATAACATCATATAATAAAAAAGATGATTGCACATGAAACTGCAAACCTATTGTGTACAACTTGGTATTCCTTTTAAATATATAACAAAGTTATCATGTAAATTTCTTTTTTTTTCTGCTCTGTTCCTCCCCCTGTAATAGCAAGCACCCTGGCACATCCAGTATGGCCTGCTAGCACAAGTTCTTTGATCTGCTTTCCTAGGAAAGATTACTCAAAAAGGGGTTAACAATCCTACTTTTAATTACATTCACTACTTCAAAGGAAAGGTCAGTACCCTGAATGCCAGAGAAAACACAAGCAGAAAAATTAGCACAAAAACCAACAGACAGGGCTCTAACTGCCTGATCAAAGCAATATTCTTATACACTTTACATACATCGCTGGATGGGGAGAGCCTTTACATCCGAGCTCTGAATATATGGCTACTCAGAGTCTTGACCAGGAAATCAAAAGATCCTTCTCATAAGTGAACCTCCAAAGCAACATACCAACTCAGAGTATTCTCAGAGCCAGAAGGCACCACAACCCTAGTGACTCAGTGCCTAATCAACTTAGTACCAAAAGATGTGAAAGCCTTCCCACAAGCAAGCCTCCCTTAAGCAAGCTCCTCCTTAGGCAAGTCCCTCCCGCAATGGGCTCTATGTGACTCAGGATGTATCACAGCTGTGACCTAGGCCAGAGGTCAGAGCAGGTCACATAGGCCTATTAATGGGCAGGGAAGATCTTCCTATTCCATTAATATTACCCCCCACCCCCAACCAAGGCTACCATTAGATACTAAGAGATATCTATGTAAAAAATACCTACTTTGTGCCAAACCCTGTGCTAGGTTTTAGAAATTCAAGTACAAGGAATATAATAGATGCTATCCTCAAAGAACTTACATTCTAATGCCAGACACAAGAATTAAATACATATAGCACAAGTGTATATGCGCGTGTATGTAAATATAGTAAACATGGTGTATATATATATATGTGTATATATGTGTGTGTATATATATATATATATATATATGTAAATATAGTTTGTGAAGGGGAGCATTAGCAGTTGAAGGAATTAGGAAAGGGCTCATACACAAGAGAGTACTTGAGCTATGTACTAAAGAGAGAGACCCTGTAAAGTCGATGCAAGGAAAGGAGCCATCCTGTTTCTGTAGGATGTCCAGTAAAAGGGCAGTGAGAGATGGGAGATAGAAGGTCGTGTGTAAGCAATGGAGAAAAAGGTCAATTTTTGGGGGGTGGAGGAGGGAGTAATGTCCAATAAGGTAAGAATGATTGAGTGGGACCAAGTTATGTAAGGTTTAAAAGCTAAACAGAGAAGTTATGTTTTATTCTATGGGCAATAGGAGGCCACTGGAGTCGATTGAGAAGGGGAGTCACATGGGCAGATGTGACTCAATGTGACTCAGATGTGACTGCATCTGACTGCAATGTGCAATGTGTAAGATGGACTGGAGTGAGGACTTAACTTGAGGGAGAGAGTCCAATTAGGAGGCTGTTGCAATAATCTAAGTAAGAGGTGATGAGGGCCTGAGCTAAGGCAGTTGCTGCTGCATGTGAGTGGAGAAAAGGGATGTTATAAAGGTAGAAATGTCAAATTAGGCAGAGAGTAAGGAGTCCAGGGTAATGCCAATTGAATGACATCAATGGAAGGGAGGCTTACTTGTGTTATTTCTTTTTTGGGTGGGTGACTTACAATTTCATTGGTGTAGGGAACTCTTGGTAAGGAAATGCCTTCCATCAATGCATATGGGCAACTGCTTAAAATTTATGGTTTCAGAATGCTACCTGGGGTAAGTGACTTGCCCAGGGCCAAACAGCCTTTGAATATTAACCTTCAATATTTAACCTAGATCTTCTTGACTCCAAGACTGGCTCTCTGTCCAGTTCTTTCCCCAAATGTGTTCTTACAAACTCCCAAACAGATTCTTTCATACCTTTGCTGGCAATGTTCCTTGGGTCTCAATTTCTGTGGCTTTAAAACTGGAATGGTAAAACTTGATATTCTCTTCTCTCTTAGAAGAATAGTGAGGGGTCCTGAGATAATGTCTAAAATCTGGGGATGATGCTAGGGAGAATCTGATCAGATGTTTTTGGGTCACTGAGTATCCTAGGGATTTATGTTTCTATTCTTGCCCTGGCTGGGGAATGGAAGGTAGGGAGGTATGGGAGTGGTTGAGATTTCTTGCTAAAGGAAAGTAGACACTGCTGATAAAATCCCAGCTGGTCAGACCACAGTGGATGGATAATGGCATCGGACCATTCCAGATACCTTCCATTCTGGCCTGGTGGCTTAGAGACTGACTAGATTACATCCGTTCAGCTGTCTCATTTACATAAGGAACAATGGAGCATTCCAAAGAGGGAAAAGGTCCAATTACCAGTCTTAGGCAGAGAGAGGCTGGGGGGAAAACTCTGGGAGGCTGAAAAGCCCTCAATACAGGCATCAGGGCCATTGCTCCTGGAACACCTGCTGTAAAGCACCCTTTGATGGCACAAAGCCCCAATCTCTGAGGCCAAACAGTCAGACAAGAAAGAATATTCTTTCTATGCAGTTCACCAGATGACCAGACCTTAGCTCTTATCTCATCCTTTCAGGGTGGAGTTCTCTTCTTCCCCTCTTTCAGCTTTGATACCTTTAAATGATCATCATTTACTTATAGAGAGCGAGCTGGGTTAAGGATACATGTTCCCCATTGCACACGGTAACAGTGACATTGTGTTATCAACAGTAACAGACTTAGCCCTTCTCAGCAGCACAATGATTCGAGACAACTCCAAAAGACTCATGATGGAAAATGCTGCCCACATCCAGAGAAGTAACTGTGGAATCTCAGTGCAGATGGAAACAGACTATTTTCACTTTTTTAAGGCTTTTCCCTTTTGTTCTGTTTCTTCTTTCACAACATCACTAATGTGGAAATATGTTTACATGATTGCACATGTATAACCTATATCAGATTGCTTGCCATCTTGGGGAAGGGGGAATAGAAGGAGGGAGAAAAAAATTTAAAACTCAAAATCTTATTAAAAATGAATGTCGACAACTATCTTTACATGTAATTGGTAAAAATAAAATGCTGCTTACTAAAAAAAAAAAAAAGGATATGTGTTCCCCAGGTCCAAGCTCCTCGGCATCCTGGTGTTGAGACCTTGGATAGGTCATACTGCCTCCTGATTTATAGGTTCATAGATTTAGAGAGGGAAAGAATTTTGGAGGCTATTGAATCCAATCCCTCTCGATTTACAGATGAAGAAACCTAGGTTCAGAGAATTAAGTCCAAGGGCACATAGTTAAGGCAGAGCTGGCATCTGAATCCAAGACCAGCCTATTTGCTACTGCAGCATGTTGTCTCTCCTGTAGCATAGCTTTGGAGGGAGAAGAGAACTTAGAGGCCATCAAGTGCAAACTCCTCATTTTACAGATGAAGAAACTGAGACCTAAAGAGATTAAGTGACTTACCTAGGGCCACACAACCAGTATTTGGAAGAGATAACTTGAACCTGTGAGTTTCTGCCCTGATTCCCTCTCCAGATTTCTATCCCCTAGACCATGCTGCCTGTCACAAATTTGTATCAGACACAGTCAGATAAAAATTTGACGTTCTACATAATGATAACTGACATTTCAACAATCCTTGTAAGTTTGTAACACACTTTATATATATTATCTCATCTGAGCCTTGCAAAGAAAGGTCTATAGGCAGAAATGGACTCGACCCAGGTCTGACTGGCTGGTTTTTAAGTTTTCAGTGTGAGCATTCGCAGCGCAGAAATAGGCAAATGCTACAAATCAGAGCTTGATTTATTGTTTTGTTAATTTTCTAGACTTAAGAAAGTAATAGAAAAATGTTAACAATGCAGATTAAACTTAAAAGTATATTTTGGGTACACCCTGTCCCCAAGAGCTGGTTGTTAAACATTTACCAGCATACCAAGCAGAGGTACAGGGTAGTTTAGTCCATAGTCCAGCAAGTGTGAGAACCAGCCTTTGAACCCAGATTCTCCCGACTTCAAGCCCAACATGGTAAGCACTATACAATGCTGCTTCTCAATATACCATATACAATCATAGGTTTTCATTCACTTGATCAATAAATATTTATTATCATCTACTAAATAAAAATGGCAGCTAGGTGGTGTAGTATATAGAGTGTTAGGCCTAGAGTCAGGAATACTCATTTTCCTGAGTTCAAATCTAGCCTCAGACACTCCCTAGCTCTGTGACCCTGGGCAAGTCACTTGACCCTGTTTGCCTCAGTTTCCTCATCTGTAAAATGATCTAGAGAAAGAAATGGCAAACCACTCAATATCTTTTCCAAGAAAACTCCAAACAGGGTCACAAAGAGTCTGACACGATTGAAAGTGACTGAACAACAACACTAAATGAAAGGCACTGAGAAGAATTTGAGGATTTTGCAGAGAGATAAAACACACTCAAACAAATATACTTCATAAATAAATAGCACAACAGAAGCTATGAGAATCGAGAACCGAAAAGGAAAGAATCACTTCCTGCTTGGGAGTGGGGGAGGGAAGAATAAAATCAGACTTCATGGAAGAGGTGATATTTGAATGGGTCCTTGAGAAGGGAGGAGGATTTCAACAGGTGGAGACAGAGAACACGTTAGGCCCAAGGCCAAGGTGCAGAAGTGTAAGGGCGTGGCTAGTGGTCTGGTATAGGTGCTGTGTAGGACCCAAGAAGGGAGATGATGAGACATGTGACTAGAAAGACAAGAAGTCCTATTGTTGAGGGTGTTAAAGACCAGGTGAAAAATTAGAATCTTTTTTTTCTATAGGCAATAGAGAGTTCTGAAGACTTTTGAACAGGTGGGACACATGTATGTATATCTGATTTAGGAAGATTATTTTGACAGAGGCATGTAGGATGGATTTTTTTTTTTCTGGGAGAAAGAGAAGGGAGAAACTGGTGGCAAGGTCTATTACAATAGTCCAGGTGAGAGATAATGAGTGCCTGAGCAAAGATGGTGGCAATAGGAATTGGCTTGGAGTAGATAGATGGGAGCAATACTGCAGAGGCCCTATGAACTGATTCGGTGTGGGTGTGATGAGACATTAGACAGTCGTGTAAAAGGGCATGTTCACCTGTCTAGATTCTGAAATGAAATCGAACTGAATCCTTAAAATATACCCATCATGTTAAAGAGATTAGAAATGATACTAAGCATTGTGGAGCTGTTCTGATTCCTAGGAGTTTAGATGTAGAGTTGAAAAGGACCACAGAGGTCATCTAATCCAATCCCTTCATTTTACAGATGAGGAAATAGGGACTCATGGGGGTTAAGTGACTTGCCCAAGGTCATACATGTAATAAGTGTCAGAGGTAACATTTGAATTCAGCTCTTCTGGCTCCAGAGCAAGTGGTCTTTCTACTATATATAGTAGCACTAGAGTATTGGCAGGTATGGCAAGAACTTAGGTACCTTCTAAAAGCTGGTAGTTTAAACAACTTCCTGGATTCTCTTTACTGAACCTGAATTAACAGTACATCTCTGGAATAGAATTGAAGTGACTGAAACAGGAGCCAAAAGGGAATAATGAAGTTTGGGAAGCAAATCAGTCCTGTTTGTTAGAGCAAAGATTAAGGTCTTTGGACAATACTCACTAAATATTATAATGCATTGGAAAACAAACAAACAAACAAAAAACTTGGCCGTCTTTCCAGTAGAAAGAAAACCAAGCCCTCCCACTGTGAGAGTGGAGTATGTAATCCTCCCAAAGATTAATGGTCTACATGCTATTAAATTCTGGTACATTTGTCTGCCAATAGGAAGTTGGAGATGAGAGTTGGCTCTCTGGATGACATGTATGACCCCTGGATAATTGATGCAGTGTACTTACTTAAAGTCACCTTTGCTACTTTAAGAGGCAGAATTAATGCAAATGTTAGCCATCAGCCATCATGGCTCTTTTAGCTCTGGGCTAGAGGATGAATTCAGCTCTGAAGACTTTGCCCAAAGAAGCCAGTCTCTACTCCTCACTTTGGGGAGCTTCTTAATTCAATGTTCCCTAAACTATGGATTAACCAAGATTTCTAATGGTCCTTACTACTCCCTCAACTATGTGACTCCTCTCCCTCTGACCATATACTTTTGGGGTAGAGGACATTGTTTTGGGATCTGAGTAGAATGAAAGTCTTGGACAATAAGTACAGTAGATCCTCCCAGCCAGAGATCTCAACTCTTCCTGTGTGGCTGTGACTAAAACACTTAAGTGGGGAGAGAGGCACAGTGAGGGACTCATACAAATATGGATGTTTTACAACACATACATACGATGTTTTATATGCCAAAAAATTCTATTATAAGCCGTGTGACTTTTGACAAGTTATTTAACGTCTCTGTACCTCCTCTTGCTCATGTGGAAAATGAGGTTTACCTGGATGATAATAGAAGTCCTTTTCAAATCTAAATATATGATCCTATGAAATGACAAGTGTTACAGAAAAGGCTCCCAGCCCCAGAGTGAACGGTAGGAAATAATGCTTTTCAAATTTTCCTCAATGCCCAGAAATGTTTTATCCCAGCTCTGCCTGTTGCTACCCTCTCAAGTTCCTGGCCAGCCCTGGGAAATGTCATCTAAGCTTTCATGGCCCTAGGTAGTTTGGCTCAAAGTGTTGTCAGGCATCCCTGTGTCAGGGAGAATGGGAGAGAGGATCATTTCATCTCGTCCCCAGGCCACATTTCTGGTTGACCTATAAGAATTGATGGGCCTGTCCCAGAGTAGACAAAATCAGGGCAGCTGCAGAACTGACCTGGCCTTTCAAGTGCGTAATGAACTGTGATATTTGGGTGCTGGGGGGCAGACCTCCTGGGCTACTAGAAGCCTAGTTCAGTCTTAAACCAAGTAGTGTGAGCCAAGCATGAACAAACAGCCAGGCAAAATCATAGTTAAAGAAAGAAATCTTTTTTCTACCTTTCTTCAGAACCATAAAACTCATCCATTCTGCCAAGAGGAGTTACAGCATATGCCAGGAACAGAATAAAGAATGTTGCATTCATTCACTTGGCTCTCAGCAGTTCTCTGGGGAGTAAGTGGAGCAGAGAACTTGGAAAACATTTTTGGTCAGCATTTGGTTTTTTGGTACTTTTTTTCCAGGCTGGAAACCCCCCGCCCCCCAACTCATTCCTCCTCAGAAATTTCTGCTCATAGCAACGCTATTATTGTTTGGAAGAGGGATGCAAGGAGCTTGGGGGAATTAAGTCCCTTCCAGCTCTAAATCTATTATGCATTGATCCAATGGCTAGTAGTTAAATGAATAAACCCATTGGTACAATTGAGAAATCAGTACATTGGAGAGCAATGGACAATTTATTTTTCTTTTACACTTTTCATTAAAACCAACAAATAAACAACTCTGCTTAACCTTTGTTTTTATTCTACTTTCTCTGTATTTCCTGTCTTTATAGAAATACAGAATTTTAAGATTGGAAAGGATCCCAGTGGCCAGTTAGTCCAACTCATACTGGAAGAAGAATTCCCTCCATCCAGTCATACACTTATAAGTGTACAGACAAACACCCACTCACACATGCATGAATACACATACGCAAACACACACACACACATTTTGCTAGGCGTATACTCCTCTTGGAGGAAAATGATTAAACGCTTCAGCTTAAATTTTTAGTTCAGTTGTTTTTTAATTTCTTAGTGGGGAGAGGAATGAAAGCCTGGGTGAAAATTTTTAATATGGGGAAAAGTACATTTTTTCCCACTTACATAATGCAAATTGGGCTGAATACATCATCCTAGAGTTTTCTAAAACCAGTCGCCTAATTTATATCTAGAATGGAATTTGATAAATTGAAGGGTTACTCTAAAGGCAGTAGGGAGAGGCCAATCAATCAGTCAGTATTTACTGGTTCCAGTCACCCAATGGAGTCATCTTCTACTCTTCACTCTCCCACTTCTAACTGGTTGCCAAGTCTTGTTGATTTTACCCCAGACAACATCAGCCAATCAATCAACCAATCAACAATCCTCTTTTCAGCACTTTCTTATTAAGTACCCAGCTAAGGACTGGGGAGACAAATACAAACATTCCTCATGTTCATTGTCCCCTTTGCAATGCTTATGAAGTTACTATTCTAGTTAGCTCCTCACATCCTCTTATTGGACTATTGCAACAGACTTCTAATTGAATTCCCCTCTCTAATCCATCTTCTTCAAAACAGCTGCCAAAATGAGTGGCTCCTATTGTTCCTAAGATAAGATCCCAACTCCTGTGGCATTTAAAGCTGTTTATCACCTGGCTCCAACCTATTCTTCCAGATTAATTGCTCATTACTGGCCTTCACACACTTTGGTCCAGACAAATGGACCTCCTTGCCATCTCCCATCTCTCTGCCTTGGCAATAGCTATCCTCTATGCTTAAAGTACATTTCTTCTTCATGCCCTCTCTGGGAATTTTTTGCTCCATTCAAGGTTCAGTTCCAATGCCATCTCCTACTGGAAATCTTTCCTGATAGTCCCAGCTGCTAGAATACCCCAATTGCTTTGCATTGATTCTGGGAAAATTTTATATTTGCTTATATGTGTCCATTGCTCAATAGACTGTAAGGTCTTTGAGGGTAGGGACTTTTTCATTTTCATTTTTGTATCACTGGAATAGTGCCTAGCATATTAACATGGCTGCTTA
This sequence comes from Phalanger gymnotis, assembly GCA_028646595.1. NCBI lineage: Eukaryota > Metazoa > Chordata > Mammalia > Diprotodontia > Phalangeridae > Phalanger > Phalanger gymnotis. The sequence continues at coordinate 546,220,308 of CM053622.1, forward strand.
ATAAATGGATGAATGAAAAAAAACATTTCTGAGGTGCTTACTATTTCCAAAGCACTCTGTTAAATTCTGGGGATACAAACAGAAAAGTAAGACAATGCCAGCTCTCTAGGAGATAAAATACAGGAGAGCTTTCAGTTGTAAATCAGATGCAAAGGACCAGTAGCAAAGCAGGTAGTAATGTATTTTCTTTACTGTTATTTCCATTGATAAAACTGTATCCATTTTGAGCTTGAGCCACCCGATGATATAGTATCAAAGACTGGCAGCAAGAACTTTCTCTTAGGGGGTGTTTAGTAGATGACTATTGAGGAGGCAAGGGCTATGGCATAGAGGAGGCTGTGCCTCCTAAGGTAAGGATAAAAGCAGGACTGGTGGTCAGGGGGGTGGCACTCCCAGGACTCCTGGGCTTTAGAGCAGGGCTTCTTAAACTTTTTTCACTCGCGACCCCCTTTTACATTTTGGCAGTGTTCATTGGCTCATTATTTGACAACATTGCTGGGAAAACTGAAAAACAGTATGGGAGAAACTGGATATAGACCTACATCTCACACGACATATCAAGATAAGGTTAAAATTGGCACGTGATTTACACCTAAAGGGTGATACCATGAGCAAATTAAGGAGCTTGGAATAGCTTATCTCTCAGATTTATGGATAAGGGAAGAATTTAGGACCAAAGAAAATATAGACTGCTTTATAAAATATAAAATAGATAATTTTAATTATATAAAATTATAAAATTTTTGCACAAACAAAACCAATACAACCAAAATTGTAAGGAAAGCAGAAAACTGAAGGAAATTTTTTTACAACAAATATCTCTGATAAAGTTTCATTTCTCAAATGTATAGAAAACTGAGTCAAATTTATAAAAATACAAGTCATTCCTCAGCTGATAAGTGGCCAAAGGATATGAACAGGCAATTTTCTGACAAAGATATTAAAGCTATCCATAGTTATATGAAAAAAATGCTCTAAATCACTTTTGATTAGAGAAATGGAAATTAAAACAACTCTGAGGTACCATCTCATACCTATCAGATTGGCTACTACCACAAAAATGGAAAATGCTAGATGTTGGAATTGATGTGGTAAAACTGGGAAACTAATGCATTGTTAATGGAGTTGTGAACTGATGCAGCTACTCTAGAGAGCAATTTGGAACTATGCCTAAAGGGCTATAAAACTCTGCATATCCTTTGATCCAGCAATACCACTGCTAGGTCTATATCCCAAAGACATTTTTAAAAAGGAAAAGGAGCTAGCTGTAAAAATATATTTAGAGCAGCCCTTTTTTTTGGTGTCTGTGAACTGGAACTCAAAGAGATGCTCATCAATTGGGAAATGGCTAAAAAAGCTGGGGTATGTGATTGTGATGGAATATTATTGTGCTATATAAGAAATGACAAGAAGATGATTTCAGAAAAACTTGGAAAGACTTACATGAACTGATAGAGTGAAGTGAACAGAATCAGAATAATGTTGTACACAGTAACAGCAATACTATTTTTAAAATATTTTATTATTTATTTAATATTTTAGTTTTCAGCATTGATTTCCACAAGATTTTGAATTACAAATTTTCTCCCCATTTCTACCCTCCCCCTCAACTACAAGATGGCATATATTCTGATTGCCCCATTCCCCAGTCAGCCCTCCTTTTCTGTCACCCCACTCTTCCCCATTTGCTTTTCCCATACTTTCTTGTAGGGCAAGATAAATTTCTATGCCCCATTGCCTGTATATCTTATTTCCTAGTTGCATGCAAAAACTTTTTTTTTGAGCATCTGCTTTTAAAACTTTGAGTTCTGAATTCTCTCCCCTCTTCCCTCTCCACCCACCCTCCCTAAGAAGGCAAGAAATTCAACATAGGCCACATGTGTATCATTATGCCAAACCTTTCCACAATATTCATGTTGTGAAAGACTATATTTTGCTCCTTCCTATCCTATCCTCTTTATTCAATTTTCTCCCTTGACCCTGTTCCTTTTTGAAAGTGTTTGCTTTTTATTACCTCCTCCCCCATCTGCCCACCCTTCTATCATCCCCACCCTTTTTATCTCTTTCCTCATTCTTCCCTGTGGGGTAAGACACCGAATTGAGTGCGTATGTCATTTCCTCCTCAGGTCAAATCCAGTGAGAGCAAGATTGACTCATTCCCCCTCACCTGCCCCTCTTCTCTTCCTACAGAATTGCTTTTTCTTGCCACTTTTATGCGAGATAATTTACCCCATTCTGTCTCTCCATTTTCTCCCTCTCAATATATTCCTCTCTCATCCCTTAATTTGATTTTACTTTTTTAGATATCATCCCTTCATATTCAATTCACCCTGTGCCCTCTGTCTGTGTGTGTGTGTATACATATATATATGTGTGTGTATATGTATATTCCCTTCAGCTACCCTCATGAATTATACACATCATCTTTCCACGTAGGAATGTAAACAAAGCCTTTCAACTTTATTAAGTCCCTTGTGATTTCTCTTTCTTGTTTACATTTTCATGCTTCTCTTGACTCTTGTGTTTGAAAGTCAAATTTTCTATTCAGCTCTGGTCTTTTCACTGAGAAAGCTTGAAAGTCTGCTATTTTATTGAAAATCCATATTTTGCCTTGGAGCATGATACTCAGTTTTTCTGGGTAGGTGATTCTTGGTTTTAATCTTAGCTCCATTGATCTCTGGAACATCATATTCCAAGCCCTTTGATCCTTTAATGCAGAAGCTGATAGATCTTGTGTTATTCTGATTTTGTTTCCACAATATTCAAATTGTTTCTTTCTGGCTGCTTGCAGTATTTTCTCCTTGATCTGGGAGCTCTGGAATTTGGTGACAATATTCCTAGGAGTTTTCTTTTTGGCATCTTTTTCAGGAGGTGATTGGTAGATTCTTTCAATTTCTGTTTTACCCTCTGGCTCTAGAATATCAAGGCAGTTTTCCTTGATAATTTCTTGAAAGATATCTAGGCTCTTTTTTTTGATCATGGCTTTCAGGTAGTCCAATAATTTTTAAATTCTCTCTACTGGATCTATTTTCCAGGTCAGTGGTTTTTCCAATGAGATATTTCACATTGTCTTCCACTTTTTTATTCCTTTGGTTCTGTTTTATAATATCTTCATTTCTCATAAAGTCACTAGCTTCTACTTGCTCCAACCTAATTTTTAAGGTAGTATTTTCTTCAGTG
>CM053622.1:546223587-546272682 GCA_028646595.1 Phalanger gymnotis
CTTCTCCTCATCGGCTTTTTGGAGCTCTTTTGTCATTTGAGTTAGTCTATTTTTAAGGTGTTGTTTTTTTCAGTATGTTTTTGGGTCTCCTTTAGCAAGTCATTGACTTGTTTTTCATGGTTTTCTCACATCATTCTCATTTCTCTTTCCAATTTTTCCTCTAGTTCTCTAACTCTCTTTTCCAAATCCTTTTTGAGCTCTTCCATGGCCTGAGACCAATTCATGTTTTTCTTGGAGGCTTTTGATGTAGGCTCTTTGAGTTTGTTGACTTCTGGCTGTATATTTGGTCTTCTTTGTCACCAAAGAAATATTCCAAAGTATGAGACTGAATCTGAGTACATTTTCGCTGCCTGGCCATGTTCCCAGCCAACTTTCTTGACCCTTGAGTTTTTCTTCGGGGTATGACTGCTTGTGGAGTAAAGACTACTTTGTTCCAAGCTTGTGGCGATTTGCTGTTGTTTTCATAGCTATTTCTATACAGCCAGCTCTGCCATACCAGCACTCCTCCTTCCCCAAGAACCTCCAACCTGGACCTGACTCAGATCTTAAGCAGGCTCTGCACTCTCTCTCTGATCCACCACTTAATTCCTCCCACCAGGTGGGCCTGGGGCCAGAAGCAACTGCAGCTGTAGTTCCATAGCTGCACCACCTCCACCGCCTCTGGGGCAGCGGCTGAACTGGGAACTCCTTTCACTCCCTGCAGCTTTTCCCACTAACCTTCTCTGTTGTCTTTGGTGTTTGTGGGTTTAGAAGTCTGGTAAGTGCCATAGCTCACTGATTCAGGGCACTAGGGCCTGTTCCTCTCATCTGACCAGTCTGGCTGGTCCTGCTGCTGCCCATGCTGGGCTCCACTCCCCTCTGCTCTCAGCTCTGTGAATGATAGACCTCATCCAGCGACCATCCAGGCTGTCCTGGGCTGGAGCCCTGCTTCCCTCTGCTGTTTTGTGGGTTCTGCAGTTCTAGAGTTTGTTCAGAGCCATTTTTATAGGTTTCTGGAAGGACTTGGAAGGGAGCTTATGCAAGTCCCTGCTTTCTATCCACCGTCTTGGCTCTGCCCCCTCTAGAGACATTTTTTTGTAGGTGTTTTGAGGGACCTGGGGGAGAGCTTAAGCAAGTCCTTGCTTTCCAGCCACCGTCTTGTCTCCCCAGCAATACTATTTGATGAAGAACTGTGAATGACTTAGATAATCTCAGCAATACAATGATCCAAGACAATTCCAAAAGAATAATGATGAAGCTTACTATCCACTTCCAAAGCAAGAGATGATGTTGTTTGAATGCAGACTGAAGCATGTTATTTTTCTACTTTATTTCATTTTTTTTCTTTTATTGGAGTCTTCTTATACAAAATTTCTAATATGGAAATGTTTTACATAATTGCACATGTATAACAGTCTGATTCCTTACCATTTCAGAAAGAAGGGAGGGGAAGGAGGGAGGAAGGGATAGAATTTGGAACTCAAAACTTTAATGTGTTAGAAAAATTTTTAAAAATAAATTCTCCCCTGGCTCTAAGTAATGACTATGGGACAATGACTATAGATTTGGAGAGGTATGGTGGAGTTAGATTATGGAGTGTCTTGGATCTAGGCAGAGGAGTTTAGATTCATTGTACTAGGAAATAGAGAACCATTGAAGCTTTTTGAGAATATATAAGAGTAAGACTTGGTACCAGAGTATAAGTGAAACACCATCTCATGTGCAAATAAATTACAACCAATGGTTTAAGCTCTTTTGGAGAAATTCTCCTCATTAGTAGAGATTGACTCCTCCATGTTACATGCCTGCATGAAGGGCAGAATTGTCAAGAGCTAGGAAAAGAAGAAATCCTTGTTCTTCTGGCTTCCAGCTTCAAGAGAGGAGATATTCAGTTTTAGATTCTCTTCAGGGAGAAGTCTATTTCAATCATGTCCCTATCCCCAGAATATCATGCTAGAGACTTTGGAGAAACATTCCTCGAGTGAGACCTGGATCTCTATCTCTCTTTCCCTCTCTACCCGCCCCCACCCCAGTCTCTCCTCTCCTCTCTTCTCTTGTCTGTCTCTCTGTCTCGAATGGGCTGAGACATCTTGCTTGGAGTGAGAGCGCTCATTCAATCTGTGCATTGTCTGGTATAGTCTAATCTGTATAACTTCTTTGATTTCTGTTTGTTAATGACTTAGATAAATGGGTTTATTTGCTGTGTGTGATGGTCTTTGTGGAACTACCATTTTGTGGGAAGGGAATAAAGGCTTTGGATATATAGCTTGAAGCCCTTCTTTTCTATTAAAGGGCTGGCAATCAATACAGTGTCTTAAACCTAAAAGTTATTACACCTACACTACCAGTATTCATGTGTGTATAGGAGGGGGATAAATATAATTCTAGCCATGTACCTTCTCTTAAGAGAGCAGAATGGCCAGCCTTGTGGAATCCATCTCCTATTATCCTTCTGGCAGAAATCTTCTCCATGTCAGCTTCTTTTCAGAGTCTTTCTCTCCTTTCAGTTACCTATTCCTAAAAAGAATCTAGAACCGAAAACTTCTTTTCTCAAAGCTGGAAGCCTTAATCACCTCTTCCCCTCTACGCAGCAATCAAAGTATCCCTTGTGGAAGGATATGTCATTCAAGAGACAGTCACATCTGTCTCCTAAGTGAATTTTTATAAACCCATATGAACTTTCATATAACCTACATGGACAACATACATACATATATACACACAGACTTTGCATATGATAGAAAATCATTTTAAAGAAGTAGAAGCTCAGAGAGAGAATGACAGCTTTGGAGCACAAAAATGCTGAAGAGGAAGAAGAAACTTTGGCAAAAGAGAAGCAAAAGGTATTGATTAGTAAACTGTGATCTTGATCAGGAGAAGTATGTTGTTGGGTTGATCAGAATAAAGACAAACGTGAACTTGCATTATCCCTCTTTCGGTCCCATGCTTCTCATCTTTTCTTTAAAAATTATTTATTTTAACATGCATTTACAATCTGTTCCTCTTTCTACTCTCTCACTGAACCAAAGACAAAGAATGATACAAATAGACAGAAAAATTGCTCATCATAAACAAAATTCCCATACTAAGCATGCCAGAAGATACATGTCTCTCTGAAATTTTAAGTTCACCACCTCTTTGACAGGAGAAAAGTGGCCTGCTTCATTTTCAGTCCTCTGAACTCATGGTTTATCATTGCATTGAACAGAGTTCTAAAGTTTTTCAAGGTTGTTTTTGTCTGAAATGTTGTCATCATATAAATTGTTCTCCTAGTTATGCTTACTTCAAGAATTCCTGTAAAATTCCTGTAAATTCCTGTAAAACTATCCATTTCATGTGGCACAATAATATACCATTATATTCATATACCATAATGTGTTCAGCCATTTCCTAATAGTAGGATGACCCTTTAGTTTCCAATTTGGGGCTATTGTGAAAAGAACTGGTATAAATATTTTCATACCTATAGGCATCTTCCTCTTTCTTTGATCTCTTCGGAGTATAAGACTAGTAGTTGCATCACTGAATCAAACAGTATATACAGTTAACTGATTGTGGGGTCATGGTTCCATATTGCTTTCCAGAATGAATGAATCAATTCCCAGCTCCACCAATAGTGCCCTTGTGTGCCTTTTTCCCTGCAGCCCCTCTAACATTGATAATTTTCCACTTCTGCCATTTTTGCCAGTGTGATAAATACAAGGCAAAACCTCAAAATGGCTTTAATTTTGCATTTCCCTAATTATTCCAGAGGTTCCAAAAGTAGGTGATACTGCCCCTTGGGGGGTGATGTAATGATTCAGGGGGGTGGTAGTAGCCTTGGGGGGTTGCTTTGAACAAAAATAGGTGGTCAGTGGAAGCATAAGCAAAGAAGAAAAGATAAAAAATTTAGAAAAACTGCACGTTTCATCTGTTGTGTAACAGAGTTAAAGTTGTAGTGATTACATTATTTTCTAAATAAACACACAAAATGTAAGCTATGACCAATCAGTGGTCAATTCTGCCAACAGGTCTTAACAAGAAAGTTGCACATTTTGTTGCGAAGTCCAGCATGCGTCAGCAGGAATGTGTGCATGTAATAACTTGTTTACAGTATGATACTATATAGTTACATGATGAAATATTGCATCACCAAAGTTTAAAAGCAGGAAACCCCCACAGATTTACAATAAATTATTGAATTTAAGAGGCATCATTTAAAAAATTTCATATATTTTTGAAATGATGCAAATAAAAAAAACATTAAAGTGTTAAAGATTTTCAGGTGAGTGCTGAGTAATTTTTTTGAAAAGGGAGTAGTAGGCCAAATAAGTTTGGGAACCTCTGATAGAGCATTTTGTCATATGGTTGTTGATAGCTTGGATTTCTTTCCTTGAAAGTTACCTGTAGAACAGAAGTTCTTAGCCTTTTTTTGTATCATGGACCACTATGACAGTATGGTGAAGCCTATATACCCCTTTTCTCAGAATAATATTTTTAAATGTATAGAAGATGTATTGAATTGCAAGGTAAGTCAATTATATTAAAACAGCTATCGAAATATTTTTTTAAAAATTTACTGACCCTAGGTTAAGTATTTGAAGTACTCAAAGAAGGAAAAATCAAGTGATAGAATCTCTGCCCTCAAGAAACTTACCAACTGCTGAGAGAAACAACAAAATAGATGAATGTGAAATGTATATGAAGTAATTTTCACTAGTAGGAGAGAAAGCACTAACAGCTAGGGAAATGAGGAAAGGCCTCTTTTAAAAGGCAGGATAGAAGCTGTGCCTTGAAGGAAGCTGGGCACTTCAAGAGGCAGAAGTGGAAAGGGACAGTATTCCAGGAATGTGGGATGGACAGCCTGTGCAAAAACATAGAGGTAAGAGATGGAATGTGGTATAGAGGGAGGAGCGAGGAGGCCAGTTTGACAGACCAGTAGAATACATTACAGGGAGGAATGTGAAATCAGGTTAGAAAGATAAGTTGGGGCCCGGCAAGATGGCGGAGTACGATCCTACTACTCGCATCGTGCACTTTTTGGACCGCCATCTGGTCTTCTCGCTGCTCGAGTTTCTCTCAGTCAAAGAGATATATAATGAAAAAGAATTGCTTCAAGGAAAATTAGACCTTCTTAGTGACACAAATATGGTGGATTTTGCAATGGATGTTTATATTCTGATGACGTTCCTCATGCTTTGTGTGAGAAAAGAACTACTGTTGTTGCACAACTAAAACAGCTTCAGGCAGAAACTGAACCAATTGTCAAGATGTTTGAAGATCCAGAAACAACACGGCAAATGCAATCTACCAGGGATGGTCAGATGCTGTTGGACTACTTGGCTGACAAACATGGTTTTAGACAAGAATATTTAGACACACTCTATAGACACGCAAAATTCCAATATGAATGCGGCAACTATTCAGGAGCAGCAGAGTATCTCTACATTTTTAGAGTATTGGTCCCCTCAACTGATAGAAATGCTTTGAGTTCACTGTGGGGAAAACTAGCATCTGAAATTTTAATGCAGAATTGGGATGTAGCCATGGAAGACCTTACAAGATTGAAAGAGACCATAGATAATAATCTGTCAGTTCTCCACTCCAGTCCCTTCAGCGGAGAACATGGCTGATTCATTGGTCTCTATTCGTATTCTTCAAGCACCCCAAAGGTCGAGACAATGTTATTGATCTCTTTCTTTACCAGCCACAGTATCTTAATGCAGTTCAAACTGTGTGTCCACGTGTTCTCCGCTATTTGACTACTGCAGTCATAACAAACAAAGATGTTCGAAAACGAAGACAGGTTTTAAAAGACCTAGTCAAAGTTATTCAGCAGGAGTCCTGCACATACAAAGATGCTATAACAGAGTTTGTTGAATGCTTGTATGTTACCTTTGACTTCGATGGTACCCAGAAGAAGTTAAGAGAATGTGAATCAGTTCTTGTGAATGACTTTTTCCTGGTGACTTGCCTTGAGGATTTCATTGAAAATGCTCGACTCTTCATATTTGAAACTTTCTGTCGCATTCATCAGTGTATCCACATAAGCATGTTGGCAGATAAGTTGAACATGACTCCTGAAGAAGCCGAAAGGTGGATTGTCAATTTGATTAGAAATGCTAGGCTTGATGCCAAGATCGACTCCAAACTGGGCCATGTGGTTATGGGTAACAATGCAGTCTCACCCAATCAGCAAGTGATTGAAAAGACTAAAAGTCTTTCGTTTCGAAGCCAGATGCTGGCCATGAATATTGAGAAAAAACTTAATCAGAATAGTAGGTCAGAGGCTCCTAACTGGGCTACTCAAGACTCTGGTTTCTACTAAAATACTTTGGAAGAGGAACATATTGGAAAATTCCCCCTTAAATAAACAAAATATTTAGTTCTAGAGAAAACCTGAAATATTGTGAATTTGAATAAAATTGGCTGTTTCACTTTAAAAAAAAAAAGAAAGATAAGTTGGAGCCAGGTTGTGAAAGGCTTTAAATGGCGGAAAAATTAATAATTTAATCTAGAGATAAATTTTAAAAAGCCCTTGAAGTTTCATGAAAATGGAAGTAATTTGGTGAAATCTGTACTTTAGGGTTTGGCAGCTGTGAAAAAGATAGATGGGAACGGGAGAGACTTGATGCAGGAAGACCAATTAGGAAGGCTATTGCAATAGTCTGGATGAGAGTCAATGATTGGCTGACCTAGAGTGGTGAGTGTATAAGAGGAAAATAGGATGGATAGGAGAGATGTTGTGAAAATAGAATCGACAAGACTTAGCAAACGATCAGATTTGGTGGTGGTGGTAAGGTATTAAATGCCCCAATTCCAAGTTGGCTGAAAGAATAGTAGTATTATCAACATACATAGGGAGAGTTAAGTGGCACAGTGGATAGAATGCTAGGTTAGGAAGTTAGGAAGACCTGAGTTCAAATATGGCCTCAGATACTTACTACCTGTGTGACCCTGGGCAAGTCACTTAACCCTGTTTGCCTCAGATTCCTCATCTATAAAATGAGCTGGAAAAGGAAATGGCAAACCACTCCAGTATCTTTGCCAAGAAAACCCCGAATGGGGTCACAGAGAGTCAGACGTGACTGAAATGACTGAACAGCAACATATATAGGGAAGTTAGGAAGAAAAGTGGATTGGAGGGAAAAGATTATGAGTTCTAATTTAGATACCTTGAGTTTTAAATGCTCGTAGGACTTCCTGATGGAGATGTCTAGTTGGTGATAGGACAATGGGGCTTCTATATGTATGTCTATATTTGAAAGTCATTAGCGTAGAGGTGATAACTGAAAATCATGGGAGCTGATGAGATCACCAAGCAAAATAACATGAAGAGAGTCCAGGATAAAAGCCCTGAGTTAGACCCATCTAGTGGTGTGCTAGAGCTGGCTCTGTCCCTCCCAAGAGCTGATTATTAAATTTTCGACATGATTGTTTATACCTCAGAAATCTGCAAAGACAGCAAATCAGGGCTTGATTTATTATTTTGTTGATTGTCTGGATTTCAGGAAATAAAAATATTAGTAATGCGGATTAAATTTTAAAGTGTGTCATGTGAATTTTTTTTGAGAGTGGTTGAACATTTACCAGCATACCCCTACATTCATCGTAGAAGTAGGTCACATGGATGATGACTCAAGGAGCCATGTTGATGAGAAGGAGCCATCAGGTAGATAGAAGAACCAAAAGGGAGTAGTCATGAAAATCCAGGGAGAATAAAAAGTTGCAGAGAGGTCATGAAGTGTGAAACCTGAAAAAAAGCCGTTTGTTTTAGTAATTAAAGACTTTTGGTAACCTCAAAGAGGGAAATTCTGACTTTGAGTGATGAAAACCTGGATTCAAGTCCCAGTCATTCAATGACAACCCCATCTTTTGGGAAAGTCACTTGTCCCTCCCTTAAAGCCTCAGTTTCCTTATCTGTGAAATGTGTACAAAAACCCTCTGATACTACCTCATAGAGTCTTTATGAGACCAGGATAATGAATGTGAAATATTTGTAAACCTCAAAGTCTTTGCATTTATTTGGAGAAGAGATACAAGGTCCCAGAAGTACAAGTAATGATGCTTCCAAGTCTCAAAGGCAGTTTTCCCAGCTCGAACTAGACCGGAGATTGGCAAAATATGTAAATTAATTTCCTCAGCCATTCCATAGCTCACACTATAGTTTCCAGCAGCTTAGAGAATGGGGACTGAGAGGCACAGATGGAAGGAGCAACATGTGAGGAAAAGGAGGCATCTATTTTATAAGTTTATAGGTTTTAAGAAGTAAGGAATTTAGGTAGTAATAGTTTGGCACACCGGTAAAAATGTGCTGGCCTCTGGGGGTTGGAAAACTACTTTAAGAGCTAAAACAACTTGAGGCCCTCTGGAAAGCTATGAGAAGCTTCAGAGGCCTCTCGAATGCTGGTTTCTTAGGTTCAGGACAATACTGAGGCTTTTATTTTACTCCAAAGGAAAGGAAGGCAAGGGTCAGGTGATAAGAAGCAGAGCTTAGGTTAGAGAAGATACCAGACAAGTGAGGTCAGGAAGTAAGCTCTCTAATTCCCTAGGACCAATAGCTTCAATCTTGATTTTAGTCGAAATCAATCATTAAAAAGGTGGGAGAAAGAGAAGGAAAGGGAGAAGGGGATGGGGAAAAGAGAAAAGGGGAAAGAGGGAGACAGAGAGAAGGAGGAGGAGGAGGGAAAGAGGGAGAAAGGAAGGGGGAGGGGAAGAGGAGGAGAAAACAACAGAGAGAGCAAGAGGGAGAAGGAGGGAGAGAGAGAGAGAGAGAGAGAGAGAGAGAGAGAGAGAGAGAGAGAGAAGAGATGAGACATTGGGGTGGGGGTGGGGGGTGGGACAGACAGTGCTATCAGTTAAAATAAGTTCCATTTTATTACTGTAGAAAACAGGAAGCCAGAGCTTTCTAACAGAGAAGCTGTCTGGGGATTTACAAGGTTGAAATTCTAACGTAGCTTCAAAGATAAGAGTCAGTTTAAGAGAGCACAAATTTTCGCTTATAGACTACAAATTGGGGAAACAAGGACTTATGTGGAAGATGCCTAATTGCCTTTAGATTTCTGTTTCTTTACATAATTGATCCAAAGAATATTAGATGCTCATAACATTAAGAGCTGGTTACTGAGAGTTAGTTAATGAGAGCTTGAGGTGGTTAAGAGAATTACTCTTTGGAGCTTTTCTTGTTAGACCACGCTTGAAGAGAACAAAGGCTGCTGAGCCCTAAATTACCCAGGGCACCATCTAGTGGCAAAACAAATCCACTCCAGTCTTAGGAGTTCAGAGTCAATTGGTATGGTCTATATTCTTTTCTGGCCATGATACAGATTCATGGAACACTAGAAATGATTCTCTCTCACCGTCGTTTCCGTTCTTATCCAAAAATCTAGATCATTGACTCATCCCCTTGAGTCATTGGCTCCTAGAACAGCAACTTATGGTGCATCACATCCAGTCTGTTAGGGAGGTGGTCCATCATTGATCATCCTGTCCAATGTATTGTCATACAATAAAGCTCCAATACCATTGTCATCCCTGAATTTCTACAGAGCCCTTATCATGTCATACGGTTCCATGAAGAGATTTAGATCATCATCCTTTCCCTTTGTATATTGGGTGACTTCATGCCTCTTTTCTTACCAGAAGTATGACTCCATCTACAGTGTTAAATGCCAGCTCTTCTCACTACCTATGCTGAAGTCGCTAAACCCTCCCAGGCCTCAATTTTCTCATCTGTAAAATGAAGGGGTTGGACTAGGAGATATCTAGGGTGTTTTCCAGCTTTAAATTCTACAATCCTATCACTACCATGTAGTCATATAGCCTTTGCTTGAATGTATACAGTCTCATTTTTATATAATATATACAGTATACAATATATACATATATACAGTATCACATTACTTCCCAAAAGCAGCCCATTTTGCTTTTGGATAGATCTTATTGTTAGGAAATTCTTCCTTATACTGAGCTAAATTTTGCCTTTTTGCAACTTCTGTCCTTTGAGGTCAAGTGGTACAAATATAATTTCCTTTCCATATGATAGTCTTTCAAATATTTGAAGACAGAAATCATATATTCCCTAAATTTCCCCCTTCTTTCTAGGTTAAACATACCCAGTTCCTTCGGCTTGTATGAGATGGCTTTGAATACCCTCATCATCTTTGTCACCCTCCTCTGAACACACTCAGATGTGTTAACACCCCTCTAAAATGTGGGGCCCAGAAATAAATACAGAATTCCAGATGCAGACTGAACAGTGCAGAGTAAAATGGGACAATCACCTTCCTCCTGAATATTATACTTTTAAAAATTCATCCTAAGATAATTTTAGCTTTTTAATAATAATAGCTAGCATTAAATGACACTTTTAAGATTGCAAATATTATCTCATTGATCCTCACACAACAACCCTAAGAGGTAAGTGCCTTATTATCCTAATTTTACAAATAAGGTAACTGAGGTAGACAGAGGTTAAGTGATTTGTCCAGGATCACAGATGTACTAAATGTCTAAATGTCCAAGGCTAGATTTGAACTCAGATCTTCCTGAGTCCAAGTGTAGCACTCTTATCTAGCTGTGTCACCTTTTTTGGCTTCCAGGTCACATGATTCCTATTGGATTTGTGGTCCAGCAAAATCGCCAGTTATTCTTCACAAGAGTCGAGGTCTTCCTCATCCTCTATTGATGCACTTAAAATTTTGCAACCTAGTGCTGTATTTTACAATTATTCCATTTAAAGTTCATTGACTTAGTGTCCACAGCTGCTAAACACAGCTGCATCTTACTTGAAAGGGTGAGGCATAAGCACCTGCAGTTATGGATGTACGCCCACTGGGGAAATGAGGGAGGCCAAGATCCCTCCTTGTGCTCCAGCTTAGAAACCATAAAATGCTCTCAATTAACTCAGTGCAACAAATTTGCCTGCGAGGCTCTTGCTGGTGCTGAAGAGCCCATTTTTCTAATGCACATTTTTTTTTCTATTTTGCTAGTTCCCTACTTTGCCCCACAATTCTGATTTTTATCTCCATTACTAGATCTTATTGTTGGCTTTCCAACCCAGTTTGCTACATTACCCGGGCTTCTTGCTTTGTATCCGCCCTCCCTCCCTCCCTCCCTAATCCATCCTTATTACTTTTGCCAGACTAAGCTTTCTCACACAGAAATCTGGTCTTATCTCTTCTCTCTTCAGAAATCTTCAGTGGCTCCCTATTGTGAATGAAATAAAGTTCATATTTATTTTTCTGGTATAGCCTGGTATTGAAATATCTTCCTGACCTTCAGGGATTGGTCCAATATAGGACTATAGCTACAGCCAAATCATCCTCCACAATGACACCTCTTGGTTACACTGGCATTCAAAGACCTCCATAATCTGGTCTTCCTAGTCTTTGGTTGTTTCTTGTTGCTTCTTTCCACTGATGCTCCATAAAAGACATCATATAGTGCAGAGAAAGCCAGCCTCAGAACCAGAAGACTTGAGTTTAAGTACTGCTTCTGACCCACACTGACTGTGCAATTCTGGGTGAGTTACTAATCTGGGCAATTCTCTAAGATTATAAATTGTGGAAGTGAATTGGTAAAGGAATATTCCCCATTTAGAAAATACCCCATACTAATGAAACCACAGGTCTAGTCCCTATCATGACCCTTCTCTTCCTAGATACTATTTCCCAACTCGCTAGACTAATCTTTGTCCTCCAAAGTCATGCCACACCAGTGGAACAATCAGTTACAGCAAATGGAGAAATATTAAATGTTGTGGATAAGTTCACTTACCTTGGCAGTAAACTTTCTAGGAATGTACTGATAGATTATGAAGTTGACACATGCATTGCCAGAGCTAGCACTGAGTCAGTGTTGGGGAGGCTCTGAAAGAAAGTATGGGAGACACATGTATGAAAATATTTATAGCAGCTTTTTTTTTGTGGTAGTCAAGAATTGGAAATTGATGAGATGTCCATCAATTGGGGAATGGTTGAACAAGTTGTGGTATATGAATGCAATGGAATGCTATTATGCTGGAAAAAATGATGAGCAGGCAGGCTTCAGCAAAACCTCAAAAGACTTATATGAACCGATGCAGAGTGAATTGAGCAGAACCAGGAGAATATTGTACACAGTAACAGCCACAATGTGGGATGACTGACTTTGGTAGACTTAGCCCTTCTCAGCAATGCAAGGATCTAAAACAATTCCAAAAGTCTTGTGATGGAAAATGCTGTCCACATCCAGAAAAAGAAACATGGAGTCTGAATGCAGATCGAAGCAGACTATTTTCTTTTTTGTTTCATTTTCTTTGATGTTTTTCTTTCTCATGGCTCCTCCCATTCCTTCTAATTCTTCTATACAACATGACTAATGTGAAAATATGTCTCATAGGAATGTATATGTAGATCCTTTATCAGATTGCATGCCATCTTGGGGAGGGGAAGGGAGGGAGGGGGAGAAAAATGAAGACTTAGGGGAAGTGAATGTTGAAAACTAAAAATAAATAAATTTTTAAAAAAGTGTGGGAGAGAGGAGGTATTAGGCTGCCTACCAAACTGAAGGCCTACAGCCCCATTGTGTGGGCCTCATTGTTGTATTCCTGTGAAACCTGGATAGTATACCAGTGCCACGCCAGGAAATTGAATAGCTTCCATTTGAATTGTCCTAAGGAGATTCTGGAGATCATGTGGCAAGATAAGGTACTAGAAACTGAAGTCCTTTCTTGAACTGAACTGCTAAGCATTCAAACTTTACCGCAGAGGGCACAACTCTGATGGGCTGGCCACATTGTTTGAATGCCAAATGTATGTTTACCTAAAGGCCTAACAGAGAGCAAGCACAAGGCAAGCACTCACACGGAAGTCAGAAGAAGTGATACAAGGATACTCTCAAGATCTCTCTGAAGAACTTTGGTATCAGCTGTGAGACTTGAAAGGCACTGCACAGGACCACCCAGTATGGCATGCATAAGGAAGGCTCTGTGCTCTATGAGCAAAGCAGAATTGTAGTAGCACAAAGGAAACATGAGATGTGCAAATCTAGAGACATCTCCATCTCAAATGTTCAAATAGATTATTTGTGCCTGACCTGTGGTAGAGCATTCTGAGCTCGTACTGGTCTGATCAGCCATAGTTGGACACACTGTACATTGACCCCAACATCATGATGTCATTGGGGTCCTCTTCAAGTATGAAGGATGTACAATGATACTTTATTACCTCAAAAATCTTGCTGATATCTTCCTGTGCTGATAATGAACTCTTTGCTTATTCAATTTTGACTTATTCTTAGAAGGACTGGAATTTAAGAATACCTGGAAAGACAGTTTCATCAATTGAAGCCATTCGTAATTTTATATATAAGAAAAAGAAAACAGAGATAACAGGATAAAATTTTTTATTTTAAAATAGAATTATGATACCCGTTTATAATTATTTCTACTTAAAGTGCATTTGTACAGATAGGAAAATAGTAAAGTTATTCTTAAAAATTTTGCATCAATTGACATGCCTGGTCCTCCTAATGTTAAAAACAAACTCATATCACTCAGGAAGCCTTCCTTGATACTTTGATGACAAAGGCCTTCCTCTTTGGAATTCACAGAACACTTTGTTTTATAGCTCTAATTCACTTATCACATAACTATGATACACTACTATGCTCATATATATTTGTGCTTTTCCCCACTACTACTAGCTAGCATTTAAATAATGTTTTTAAGATTTGCAAAGTGCTTTTATATACTTGTAATCACCCTGTGGAGTAGGTGCTATTATTATTATCCCCATTTTATAGATAAGGAAACTGAGGCTATGAGGTTGACTTACCAAAGTCATATAGCTAGTGTCTGAGGCAGGGATTTGACTTTGTTCAGTCCTTGGGTCTTCCCAACTTCCAAGTCTAATATCATCTGCTACTCTACCTAAGCAAGAGCTATACATACTTCTCAAGGGCAGGTACTGCATTTTATCCAGACCTATGTCTCCCACAGTGCCTAGACAACGTCCTGCATATGTTAGGTGCTTAATAAATGTTTATTTTGTGAATGTCTTCGAACAAAGGCTTCATGATCAGTTGTTGGGAATATTTCAGTAGGATGGATTTGAGTAGGTTTTGGATTGAGACGGGGTACAGAACTTGTGGCCTTGAACTACATGTGGCCTTCTAGGTCTGTGAATGCAGTCTTTTGACTGAGTCCAAGTTTTACAGAACAAATCCTTTTATTAAGGGGATTTTTTCTATGAAGTTTGGATTCCGTCAAAGGGTCACACTTGAGGGCCTAGAGGGCCACATATGACTTTGAGGCTGCAGGTTCCCTACCCCTGGACCAGGAGTTTCCTTTACAGCTCTAAAATACTGTGATTTTTCAATCAATGGGTCATTATTAAAGACCTGTTATATACAGACACCGAGCTAGGCCCTGGACATTACAAAGACAAATGATTATAGGGCATTCCAAGCCAGGAAAACAACCATACAGTCTTTTCTTTGACCTCCAAACTGTTCTACTCATCCTTCTTCCAAAAGTCTTTTCTAGACCTCTGTGCATTTTCATTATGATGACTATCCACTGTGGAATTAAAACTGCTCCTTGGGTGAATGCAGTCATTCTCATTACCTTAATTCTGAGGACTCCTACAATCACCTTTCTACATGTGAATCTCCAGTTATTTAGTTCTTTTTCTTCACTGACCTTTCCTGTCTCTGTCTCTTCTCTCTCTCTGTCCATCTCCACACATATACTTATCTACCTACAGATATCATCTCTCTCTGTCTCTTTTTGTCTCTGTCTGTCTGTCTCTCTCTCTGTCTCTGTCTCTGTCTCTCTCTCTCTCTCTCTCATTATAGGAAGATAGATAGTTAGAGAGAGAAAGGCAGACAGATGTCTGTAGTATCTTGCCTTGCCTATTAGGAGAAGGAGCCACCTGCAGACCTTTAACCCCATTCTTGATCAAATCAACACCTCTCATTCATTGCCACCCATACCTAGCAGACACAATGAGTCAGAGTAGACAGCCACCATCTTCCTCCTTGTTCTCAGCTTACCACTCATTCCTTAATACTGCTCTTGTCAACATCTAAGTGGTACACTGACCAGAGCACTAGGCTTGGGGTCAAGGAGACCTGAGTGTGAATCTTTTTTCAGACGTTTAATACTTGTGTGACCCTGGGCAAATTGCTCGGCCTCTGTCAACCTCAGTTTCTTCATCTGTAAAATGAGGGGATAGATAACCTCTAAGGTTCCTTTTAGTTGTAACTCTATGATAATCTGACCTTAATACATTACCTAGCATTTGTCTAACCATTCCTGACTTCTCTGGATTTCTCCCTGTGCCTATCTAGTCTTCATGTTTCTATTAAACCTCTTCTGAGAAAGTGGACTTCTGGTGCTGGTCCTGGTCTGTCCTGATTACCCTGGCCTTATTGTGACATCGGACAATGTGGAAAATCTATTTGTCTTTGCTCAAAAGTTTAGGTGAAGTCTAGGGCTGGAAATGAGGGGCCAAAATTTTGGATTCATACTTTTAAAAACCATGACCTTATTTCTTCTAATGAGCCTAAACCAGAATTGGCTTTGTAGCGGGAAAAGTGCTTACCATGGAATCAGAGGACCTGGGTTTGAATTCCAGCCCTGCCACTTCATCATTTTCTTCCTATGTGGCCCTGGGCAAGTTGCTTCACTTTTCTGTAGCTCAGTTTTCTCATCTTTAATACTATTAGTAACACGCTTATCTATAATATTTTAAGGTTTCAAAGCATTTTGTACGTTGTTAGACCATTTGACTCCTACAACAACCCTTTGAAGAAGGTCCTGGTATTATCCTCATTTTATAGTGGAGGAAACCACTGAGGACTGAGGAAACTTAAGTGACTTTTCACAGCTACATAGTATCTGGGGCAGGATTCAAACTCAATTCTTTCTGACTCTAAGTATAGCCCTCTACCAGCAGAATCATTTGTTCAAGCAATTTATCAATTAATAAATACTTACTAAGGACCGACTACAAGCTAGGTATTGTTATAGGCACTGGGATACAAGTACAAAGAATGAAACAATCCCAACTCTCAAGGAACTCACCTTCTAAAGGGGAATGAAGAGGCCAGACTAGTTGACCCTGTAGGTTTCTTTCTACTTTGAGCTTCTGACCCTACAGACCAAGTTAGTTTGCTAATCATGCAAGAGTTATACAGTTTTCCAGCTTCTGGATGAAATTAAATGAGCAATACCTTTGGAAAACAAAATTATAGTTCATTCTGGAATAACCAAATTAAATTACTTTAATGACTGAGAATACTGTGCACCCAAGAGCCAAACCAGGCTCAAAAGTTGATCAATAAAAGGTGCAGGAGCTTCCGCTCCATAAAAGTGACATGATTTGAAATGCATGCAATTCTATTTAACTATAAAAATGAGAAAGAAAACAAATCTCGATTAATTTCACATTTCTTTGTCTGACATTCAAGGCCCTTTGCAGTCTGGTGCCACCCAATCTTTCATTAATTCTCACATGAGGTATGGGGAAAAAATTCACATTGCTTTAGGCTATGACCAAGGTAGGGACATAGGAGGGCAGGCCATTCATATGCATTCCAGGAAATCAATTACACCAAAATGGGATGGCAGAAATCATTGTTTTTCTCAGGAACTCAAGGGGAAAATAGGAGGCATATGGTGGTGAGATCTGGTGGTTGGAAAGGAGAGGGGAAAATGAGGTGGAAGGCAAAAATAAGCTCTCCTTAGCTCAATCAGTGTTGCTGATCTTGGCATTTGGGGCTTTCCCAGAAGATGAAATATTTTTCCCCCTTAAATTCACATATGCTGCCCAGAAGTCCTTGGACTGCCTGGAATTTTTATTAAGAATTCCAGATATGGCCATAATAAATTTCAGATGCTGCAGCTTTAGCTCACTAATCTTGTTGCCATCTCAGAATTAATGTAGTGAGGACCAAACTTCTCCAATTTCTCTCAGAATTTCCTTCTCTATCTGGCTTGCCACTATGGAAAGCCTTAATATCACCTTGGTCAGCCAGAGTTATCTTGAATTTGACTTTTACCCTACTTAGAAATTCTCTCCAAACCACCTCTCCCTGAATTGCCTTTTAACTCTGTCACCATGGCCAAAAGTCTGGTTCGTATAATGGTCATCTTAAACCTGAATGACCCAAACTTCACTGGATTCCCTACCTCTGTTCTTTCTTCTCTTTTTCTATTCAAAATGTACCTGCAAAAATGATTCTGTTTGCTGGTCCCCGAAGCAAAGCATGCCCCTGGCCATAGCTCCCTGTGGCCAGTCACATGAAGCCATACTATTTTCAGAGGTGTCTTTTAACATTATTCCTTGTTATATTACACATTTTGTCTCAAATACTACCCCATATTGAAGAGCTGGTCTGATCAATGATTCACAGGAAGGAGCCATTGGTTCAGTCTCTCATCACCTCTCACCTGTACTATTTCAATAGTCTGTTGGTCTTCCTGTCTTGTCTCACCTCCTTCCAATCCATGTTCTACATAGCTGCCAACCTGATATTCCAAAAGCATAAGTGTGACTGTGTCATTCCCAGATCCTTACTGATTCTAGGACAAGATACAAACTTCTCCCTGGCATTTGATTTTCTTAATAATATGCATCCAGTCTACCTTCCAAGACTTATTATACAACTGTCCTCTTAACGCTGTATAGTCCAGCCAAAGTGGTCCACTCGCTGCTCCCCCTGCCTTTGTATATTGAACTCCATCCTCATGCCTGGTTCTTAGAATGCTTGGCTTCCTTCAAGACGGAGAGCCCTCATCCTGATTCCAACCGGTTGCTTAAGCCTTTCTCATCTTGAAACTTGTATTTGTCTTTTATACATTTTATAAGAGCAGCTAGGTGGTCCAGTGGATAGAGCATCAGCCCTGGAGTCAGGAGGATCTGAGTTCAAATCCAGCTTCAGACACTCACTAGCTGTGTGACCCTGAGTAAGTCACTTAATCCTATTTGCCTCAGTTTCCTCATCTGTAAAATGAGCTGGTCAAGGAAATGGCAAACCATCCCAATATCTCTGCCAAAAAAACTCCAAATAGGGTCACAAAGGATTGGACATGACTCAACAACAACAAAAATTTGGGTTTATATGCATCGACATATATGAATAAGAGACAGCGTGGTGGTGGTGGAGAGTAGATGATAGATAAGCCTTGGACTGAGGATGAATGGAGTTAGCTTGGCATATACAAAGTAAATAAGTGTTTGTTGACTGACTGGGTTCAAGTACTGCCTTGTCACATATTGACAAGGTGACCCTTAACACCACAGTGTCCCTGGCAACTCTCTAAGACCCTAAGTGGAAGATCTGTCTTAGTAGAGAGTTGGAAGTTCTCTGCAGAGATGAATTCAGAAGTCTAGATCACGCCCCCACCCAAGAAAATGGCTTAACTATATAAATGTTTTTCCCTCAACACAACGAAAGTTCTTTTGAGAATGTTGTCTATTTTTGTCTTTCTGTTTCCAGTGCCCAGCACAGTGCCTCGCCACATAGCAGGTATTTAATAAGTGATTTTTGAATGAATGAATCAAGAATGAAGCATGATGTAGAAGAGACACTGGACTAGGAATCAGGTGACCTAAATTCTTGCCTATGCTCCCTCAACAGACTTTGAGCAAGTCCCGCAACCTGTTAGGACCTCAGTTTCTTTATCTATAAAATAAAGAAATTGACTGATAATTTCTAAAGCTTCTAATCCCCTTAAGTCCTCCCAAAAGGAAGAAGGCTTGGCCAAGCAAGCTAAATGTGGGGGTGGGGTGGGGTGGGGTGGGAAAATAGGCTTGTGAACCAATACTTAGAGGGAAACAGGGTGCAGGCCCCAGGATGGTTTAAGAGAAATATTTTATAGCCTTGCTGTAAAAGAGATGATCCAAATAGCTGGTATAAATCAGAGGGTTCAAAGTTCAAGACCAAACCATCAGATGCTTTCGAAATGGGCCTCCAACTGGCTACTCATCCAAAGTTCCAGATTGTTCTGCAAAAATGCAGATTCTAAATTTCATGTGACAATAAGGAAAGTGGCCAGTTTTTGTCAAGGCTTCCTAAGTGTAAAAAGTCCAGGCTGAGAAGGGGTGGCTATGCTTTCTCATAGTGTTTCAACAAGTTAAAAAATAGGAGAGTGTTGCCCAGCAGAGATGGGGGGGGAGGGGGACACCCCTCCAACCCTGCTAAGATTATGATTTCCTCAAGGTCAAGTATAAATGGATTTGAAATAAGCCCCTTCTTGTCTTCCTTTGGCCCATTCTGGCCCCTGTGTTCCCTTGGGCCCCATCCAGAACTGCAGTCATTGCTGTT
This sequence comes from Phalanger gymnotis, assembly GCA_028646595.1. NCBI lineage: Eukaryota > Metazoa > Chordata > Mammalia > Diprotodontia > Phalangeridae > Phalanger > Phalanger gymnotis. The sequence continues at coordinate 546,242,860 of CM053622.1, forward strand.
AAGAATGGGGCTCAGACGACAGATGGTCAGAGGCAGCAGAGAAATAGGAGGAAGGGGGAGCAGTGGGGTGTGGCGAGGGCAGGTGCATGAAGTGCTAAATCAATGTGGAACATGAAGTTGCTTTTTGAATAGACTCAGCATCCCATCAAGCTGGAGGCAGGCTTTGGATCTCAAAGGGTGATGTAACAATAACCGAATTCTCCCCCAACCAGATTGGAATTCTCCAGCCTAGGCCATGTGCCAGCTGGGCGAGAGCTGTGAAAAGACACAGACATTCCTCATTGTGCTCTGTGTCTCTTTGTCTATGTGCATGTGTATCTTACTGAGACTCTGGCATTGGAAATAGTCACAGGTGTAACAAACAGGGCTCTCACTTCATCAGTCTTGGACTGGCAAACAAACAGACTCCCAGAGATGAATGCAATTTTGCCTTGAGCATTTATCTCATTTTCATAAACCTTTGGGCTCCAGAAGACTTAAAGGATGTCGAAAATTCCTGAGGGTCACATATAGAATCATAGAGCAAGAGAATGTTGGAGCTGGAAGCAACCTTCGAGCTCAACCAGTTCAATGCTGTTCTTGTCTAGGGGAGGAAAGCTGAGGCTTTTGTGAGCTAGAATGGTGTGTCCATAGCCACACAGCTAGGAAAAGGTAGAATCAAGTGGTAGAACCAACACTTAAGCTGAGGCCTTCTGCCACTGGTGACGTGCTCTTTGAGAGATGTTGAGACTCATTTCTTGGTAATATAGTCACTCAGAATGTTTTCTCTTCTAAGACAACCAAATTAAATTAAGTGAATAGGCAAATGAAGCTAAAATAATGATTAGCTCTAGGACTGCTGCCTTTATGACACTGACTTGTAAGTGCAGAGCAGACCAGTCTGTCTTAGCCATTACTTTCTCCTCAGTGTCTACCATGAATAGGGACTTTCCATCTCATTCAAGAGTTTTTAACCCAGAGTTCATGGATGGCCCCTGGAACAAATTTCACAGGGTCTGTTAACTTGGATGGGAAAAAAAAAATTACATCTTTATTTCAATCAACTTGGTTTTCTTTGCAATGCTAGGTATTTTATTTTGTGCATTTCAAATAATTATTCTATGGAAGGGTCCATAGGCTTCACCAGACTGCAAATAGGGTCCACAACCCCAAAAGTTTAAGAACTTGCTTTTTCAGCAGTCAATGTTGGCTCAGCAGTGAAACGAGTATCACTCATCTTTGTCATCCATAAGTAGAATCTCTATTTTCCTTTGAATGCCTCTGAATACCTTTGAATTCTATCTAGTGAACACAAATATAACACGGTTTAGATAATCATACGTAGTTAATAGTGGCCAAAATGATTGATAGGAACCAATTAATCAGTAAGCGTTTATTAAGCACTCACTCTAACCTGCTTATGTAACATTTCCCATCGTAGTTGGTCATTCTTGATGCTGGCTGGTTCAGGCTCAAGAGCAGAAGGAATGAAATGAGATACTTGTAGTTCATCTAATAATTAACAAAAAGAGGTTTCCATGCGAGGAGCTTGGAAAGGATACCATGCCATTTCTGACAGATGGGGCCATTCCTTCACTTATGTGTTGAGCATCGCATCGTGTGGCATCTTGCATAGTCAGTAAGAAATCTACCAAACTTCAGAGGCATTTACTTGCTCCCTATGGGTGGCTTCTCTTATATCCTTAAACAAAACCCCATCAATGATTCATATCTTGGGAATGACTTCCTTGCCTTTCAATGTGGCAGGACCCTGATATATAGTGCTCCCCCCAGACTCATTCATTCGTTCATTCAATAAACGTATATTAAGCACCTATTGTGTACAAGGCACTGTGTTCGGAGCTGGGGACAACAAAAACAAATATGCCACAAACTTTGCTCTCGAGGAGTTTACAAATGAATAGGAAATATATAAACCAATTCTGCTTGCCTCAGCCTTCTCTTTGGTAAAATGAGAGGGTTTGCCTAAATGATCTTTGAAGTCCATTCCTGCTCCAAGCTATGATTCTAGGATCCTTTGAAGAAAGAAGCCTTGCATCTTTTGGATACAAGGGAGAAAGAGGTAAGTACAACAGAGAGGTCTCAGCAAAGTCCTCTAAGAAGTCTGAAGAAAAACCACTTTCACCTGGGGGAGGAAGTTAGGACAGGCTTCAGTTATATAATGTGGGAATCCCTATGACATAATAAAAGGGAGCTAATAAACAAAACATCGTCCTGGCTTATGTCTTTCTGTACCATATGCAAGTTTGTGTTGTGATATGTGATGCTCAACTCCTATCGCACCAGGCTTAGCCAAAAAAAAAAAACCTTAAAAAGTAAAAATTCAGTATATATTGAGTTAATAGCAAAATAAAGCAACGATAATAAAATAAGGTAACAAATAAGAAATACAATATAAATAAAGCAGTAGTAAAAAAAAGCAACATTTGCTCGCAGCGATATTTTCAAAATATGTGGGTTCCTTCTCTTTCATTTTTAAAAAATTCTGAACCAAGATGCTTTCCCCCTTCCCCGACAAGTGAATATTTCCATATGCGAGGATTATAAAAAAGGATTGTACATGAAACTGTGAATCTCCATTTTGTGAAACTTGTCTTTTTTTTTAGAAAGTATAGAATACATTTCACAGATTATTTTCAAAACAGACTTTTTTTGCTTCTCTGGGCTTCCTTCTGAACTTTCTTTTATTCTTTTTTATATGCATTAAAAAAGTTTTAATGTCCCACTTTTCTTGACATCACTATTGTGCGATCCTGATTGTGATTCCTGGTACTTGAACTTTTTCCTAGATGCTTGAAATACTTTTTCTCTGACACGGAAACTCTAGATTTTAGTTATTACATTCTTGGGGCTTTTCCTTTTTTTTTCTTCAGGAGGTGATCAATGGACTCTTTCTATCTTCATTTTGTCCTTTGGTCCCAATAGATCTGAACAGTTTTTTATTCATAATTTCTTGGAACATATTGTCTAGGCTTTATTTTAAGCATCATTTTTCAGGGAGTTCAGTGATTCTTAAATTGTCTCTTCTTGACCTGTTTTCCAGGATTGTTATGACCCTGGCACAGTATAGCACCAAACTTGGAGTGTGTATATTTAACTTTGAGTTCTAGCCCTAGCACCATTTGCATTTCTTCATCTATTAAATCCAGGTAACAATATCTTCCTTACTTGGCTCAGAGGAGTGTTGTGAGGATCAATTAGATAATTTGCATTAGATGCTTTGTAATTATGATTTTATATAAATATAAACTATTTGGATCAGCTTTCCTGCTTTTTAGTTAAATTAAATAGAGTACAGCTCTATGATTCTGTGGCTTCTACGTGTCTACTCTGCTGTAACATGACCGAATTATTGCAAAATTGATCTCTTTGCATTTCAGCCCTTTCTTTGATTTGCATAATTATCTTTATTTCTAGGTAGTAGACAGTTTCCTTTTTCTGACTATAGAGGAGTCATTATTACTTGCTCAATCACAATTGCCAGAATCTTTTCTTTAACAAAGCATTTGAGACTTTATTAGTAATGTAGCAACCTCTCTGTGGCTACTCTCTCAACTCTCAAGATTTACCCTATAGAGTGGCTGCTGGACCATCAACAGTTGTCCTGATCTATATCTGGCCACTGGACCTAGATGGCTCTGGCGAAGAAGGCGAGGCTGGTGATTTTGCACAGCTCTCCCTCATTTAAATCCAATTTACTTGAAAATCATGGCATCACTTCCCTGATGTCATGGTCTTCTTTGAAAACGAAGGACAAATCACACATAGAGAGGCTAACTTTCTTTTCCCCTCAGGGTTTTGTGGGTATCCCTAAGGGGCTGGATTTCTACTCCTGTAGTTCTTGAGCTCCCATCAGTGTTCTCCCCATTTTCAATGAACAATTGAATCCCATTAATTTTTACAGATATGACTTATTGTGAAGGCACAGCCAGAATAGTTGATATAAAACAATCCCTCCAAAATGGGGTGTGCACACCTTGTGTACAGAAAGTCCCTAGGGAGGGTGGACTCAAACTTCAAGAAAAAGGTAGTTAGGTACACAGCAAAGAGATATGTTAAGACTCCTGGCCCTGAGGAGTCCTTTTCTTCTTTGATGGAGTCCTCATATGGCTCCTCTTAACTATAATTCTCTGTTGGACTCTGAAAATAAGTCCTTTTCTGTAGCCCCTAGCCAGGACTTCTCTCCTTCAGGAGGGTCACGGTCCCTGTAGCATCTGCCATCCTCAGGTGATTGTTTTCCCATGTCCATCTGCAGGTAGAAAATATCTATTAAGTAGCATATTTCTGACAACTCCTTGTCAACACAGAAAAGGCTGGCAAATATAGAATACTTACTTTAAAAAAAAGCATATAACTTGTCTTTGAGTTTGACCCTTTGTATGGTACTTCCTACACGACTGCTTGTCAAAGTGGATTAAATCATCCATGTTTTTACCTCATAATATAGCTGATGAAGAACTTATACAAGAGTTCTCAGTTTTATGAGTATTATCTATGATTTCTTTGTGGAAATCTCTTTGTACTACTCCATTTGGTGAAGGATATTTTAGTTAAAACTAGACCATAAAATCAGTAAACCTGCTTAAACCTATATCATGGAACTTCCATTTTTCCTTTGGGATACCTTTTGTATACTGCATATGACATATAACAAGTGTGACATGTGACTATCTGACACATGGACCCCTAACGCTAAGGGTGCTATGGTCAATCTATATATTAAATATTAGTAAAGATTATTTTATTTCTTATTTTAACTGAAAATAAATATATAAATAGAAGCTCTAATGTTTTCTTCCAGCATCTCTATGTATCTTCTTGTGTACACTACTTCAGAAACCATGAGAAGATGGTCTTCAAGACTTGCTCTGTGGTTGGTCCCTTATAGACATCTCATCAAAACATTTCAGCCTTGTTTTTTTTAATAAGCACCTTCTAATTTGAGAGAGAGAGACAGAGACAGAGACAGAGAAACAGAGAGACAGAGACAGAGACAGAGAGGTGCTGTAATAGAAAACAAAACAAAGCATCACTTGGTGGCTAGCAATTTTCTGGTAAATCACTTCGCACTTTGCTAGGCTTGTCTTCAGAAGATATACAATCATTTCCCAAGCCAGGTCTTCAAAACCTTTCCAGTTTCACGGAAACTGCCATTGTCTGAGCTTTATTGCAATAATCAATATGAACCCACAATCACCTCCATGCCCCAATGAGACATCAGAGAATGATTTTAGTGGAAACATCAGAAGGATAATAGAGATGAGAGGCCAAAGAATATTAACAAAGAGTTTTCCATAAAAAAGGAACACAAACTATCAATACCCACTCAGAACAAAAAGTTCAAAATCATTAACAATCAAAGAAATTTAAATTAAAACAACTCTGAGGTATCATCTCACACTCATAAAACTAGCAAAGATGGAAAAACTACTTTTTGGAGAGGATGTGGGAAGCTTGGCATGCTAATTCATCGCTGGCTGAACTATTAATGGGCTTAATCATTTTGGAAAACAATTGGAATTATGCAAGAAGAGTTTCTAAAGTGTTCTCTCCCTTTGACCCAGAGATTCCACTACTGGAAACATATCACAAGCATGTTATTGACAGCAAGAAAAACACCCTTTGCACAAAAATGTTCCTAGTAGCATTATTTGTGACAGTGAAAAGCTAAGGGTGTGCTCCATGATTAGGGAATGGCTGAACAAATTATGGCATTTGTATACATACATACATATGTGTATGCATGTATGCATATATTACATATTATGTATACTTATCTATCTATTTCTCTACTATCACACATATAATATGTGAAAGGCAATGGGGTAGAGGGCAAATCCTGTATCGGCTTCACACTGGCTATATAAGTCTGGGTAAATCCTTTAAATTCTCGGGTCACTCTCTAAGACCATAAACTGTAGTGAAAGTGCCGGCCTGCACTGGTAAAGGGAGTTTTCTTATTTTGGAAGTTTCTGATACAATGAGATCACAAGTCCAATCTCTAACTATACTGCGTATCAATGTGAAAGGACAGAAAGACGGAAAAAAGCATTTATTAAACACCTACTGTGTTCTAAGCACTGTGCTAAGCATTTTAGAAATACCATCCCATTTGATCCTCAGAACAATCCTGGGGGATAGGTTCTGATTATCTCCATTTTACTGTGGAGGCTAAGGGACTTGCCCAGGGTCATAGAGCTAGGAAGTTTCTTAGGTCAGATTTGAACTCAGGTTTTCCTGACTCCAGGTCCAACGCTTTATCCACTGCACTACTTAGTTGCCTCCGTGTGTGTGTGTGTGTGTGTGTGTGTAATATTACAGCAGCACCATATGGAATGGAAAATATGAAGAAACTGGATAAGCATAGGAAAACTCTCGTGAAGTGATTCAGAATAAGGAGCACAGAGCCAAAAATAGTATAGCCAGCAACTACAACAACACAAAATCAACATTGAGAAGCAGAAAATACCTGCCCCTCTGGCCAATTATAATGGTCACCTTGAATAACAATCTCAAAGTTAGAAAGACACATATGTCCTTTCTATTAATAACTGAGTAACTGTTTTATTTGGGGTGGGGGGTTGGGAAATGTACCTTGAAGGAAAAAGTGGATACTCTTTGAGTTTTGTCAATTTACTAGGTTTTTTTTATCAATTAATTTTTTAAAATTAAAGACATTCATTTGTAAAGATATTAGTCGTAAAGAAATTGAATTATCTCCAATCCTTCAAAGAAAATTCTAATTTCTAAATCAATTTTCACCAGTGTCTATCTTTTCCTGATTATTGTAATCTACAGGGTGTTCCTAAAGTCTGGACACACAAGCAATAATGCATATTTTCAAGAAATGAAATGAATGAAATTTTCAACATTTTATTTAATTGGAATATTAACCAATAACATCTTCAATATGATTTCCATCATTTGTGATGCAATGGTTGATGCACTTTGCAAGATTGACATGAACTCGATGCCATAACTCCACATTGCCATCTATTTTAGCACTTTTGCCCTTTGCACATTCAATCAAGTGTGTTGCGTGTGTGATTTTCATTGAGTACACCTTCTCCTTTAGCATACCCCAGAAAAAGAAGTTGCTGAACAACACAGAGTCTTCGGTGAAACGGTTAATGAGATGTTAATGAGATTTCCTATGTGTCCAGACTTTAGGGACACCCTGTATAATCATGATTCACATTTCTGTACCATTTTATGGTTTTTCATGTACATTTCATGAACAACAACTTCCTATTTCCCCTCCCTTTTCATCTATTTTAGAAAAATAATTTGATTTGCATGTAATGAGGAACTGGCCAATGGAAGCCCTAGTCTGAGGGAATGTACAATAAACTCTGCCTGTTTCCAACTCATATCAGGGTGTGGTCAACTTGCTTCTGGAATTAGGTGATGATGTGGATTGGAGTGGTCCTGCTCCTTGGTTCAGAGCATGTACAGGTATTCTGTGTCTGTTTCCTAATTGCTTAGTGAGTGGTAAAATAAAGTCTTTTGAAAGGCTGCTAAGCCAGAATTGTGTACATAAAATATCATTTATTATATTATTTATTATTAATTATATTTGTTAGCAATATTATAAATTATATTTAATTATATATTTATATAAACTTAATAACATTATTAATTATATGTAATTAGTGATTATTATTTATTAGCGATGTAGCACTAAGCAGCTACATCAATCTCTCTCTTTCCTGGGGGCTATAGAGAAAAGTACTTTAAGCCTCTGTATAGAGAGAGACCTCAGGCTCTTATCTCCCCACCTGGACCTGCATTTTGCCTTGAACACAAGGTGCCTCTGTTTCTTTTCCTTATTGTGTTTGTACCATCTACTCTTAGGCAAATGATGATGGAAGATGGAATGAATGAGGCTATGACCTTGTGAGCTTAGAAAGGTTGGAAGAGCCAACAAAGGTCCAGGCAACTGGAATTCATACTAAAGTTTTCCAGCAGGTGAGTGTTCTTAGCCAGCTCAGGCCTGAGGAAGGAAGTAACCTACTTAATCCTGCCCCCCAAGGGATAAACCAGGCAGGGATAGACATTGTGTCTGACAAGCAGGAGTGACTCAGGCCAACAGTTACACTGTCTCAGTGGGTTAAATGATGTTAGGATAGTAATTACTGGCCCATGATATTGGGAAGAATTATTTGGGATGGAGGTTTAAGCCAATATCAGTAAAGAAAAGTCCATAGCCCTGTAGGATATTCCCAGAAACTTGAAGGGGAGGTATAAACAGATGTGATGTGCTGGTGTGTTTGTGGCTTGGAAAAGTAAGTCCAGAGTCTTGCTATGTGTATTTTAAGTAAAAATAAATTATTCCAGGTACGATGTATTTTAGAAAAGTGAATCATGAAATTACTTAAAGGTTTATGATTTTGTTTCTCAAGGAGGCAGTCAATTTAAGAATAGAACATACTGAAGCAAGTATTCTAAATAGAAAAGCGTTTCAATGGCTGGGTAATTATGAGTTATGTGGTTTTCTAGGAAGTACCTAAAATACATAGCAAATGCCTCTTTTATACTGCTTCCTCCCTTGGAAAAAAAATTCTTGGCCTTTTTTTATCCCAGAGAATGGACCTAACTCCAAGGTTTCTCCCTTTCTTGACTAGATTGCCATTTTGTATTTGTATATGTAATTTAGACACATGAACACAACATGTATGCACTTCTTTGCACACCAGGCTAAGCCATAACACAGACAACATTGTCTCTGTGCCTCTTGAGTGTCCCCTCTCCTTCCTCCATCCCCTCACAAAAGATTCAGATGTTCTTTTGACTATCTTCTTTGACTTAGTGGATTTTGCAACCTCTCATCAATGAAATTCTTCTGGGATCTGGCAAGATAATTCATCTTTCTACTCATTTCTCCCAAACTGATAAAATAATGAGAAAGTCCTCCTTTGTGAGGTCATGGGAGACTCTCAGGCTGTGAAATAGTGGATTCTCTCTCTCTTTCCTATGTACAAAAGCAATCTTTTATTTGGAGTAAAGGCCGGTCTGTAGCAAAGGGAACTTAACACCCACCTGAGTTTAGACACGGGCATCCTCTGCTTTGCTTTCCAGTATTGAATCGAAAAATCTCGAAGTAGAAGAACTTTATCTTATCTGATTTTCATCCTCTTTTCAATGGGTATTCTGCCTAACTTGGGGCATTTTCCTTTTCATTGCCCTACAACAGCCAGATCCAAGATTGCCCTCCCTGAGTCCCTTGCTTTAGATTTCTTCAATTTCCTGCCATCCTGCCATCTCCCCTCCCCCTTCCCCAATCAAAAATTACCTGCCTTTCTTCTCATTCCTTCTGCGAATGCCAAGACTAAAACAGAGTGAGTGTTGGTGCATGATTTTTTCTTTGCAGATGATTGCGCACTCAATGCAGCCTCTGAAGCTGAGATGCAACAAAGTAGGGATTGATTCTCTGCCGCTTGTGCTAATTTTGGCCTAACAATTAACACTAAGAAAACACAGGTGCTCTATCGGCCAGCCCTACACCATCCATACATGGAACCATTGTCTTATAGCAAATGGAGAAATTTTGAATGCTGTGAATAAGTTCATTTACCTTGGCAGTATACTTTCCCAGGATGTACACATTGGTAATGAGGTTTACCCATGCGTTGCCAGAGCTGGCTCAGTGTTTGGGAGGCTCTGAAGGAAAGTGTGAGACAGTAGGGGTATTAGACCGACTACCCAGCTGAAGGTCTACAAAGCCATTGTGCTGACCTCATTTGTCGTATGCCTGTGAAACCTGGACAGTCTGCCAGCGCCATGCCAAGAAACCAAAGGGATTCCATTTGAATTGTCTTAGGAAGATTCCAAAGATCATCTGACTAGATAAGATGCCACACACTGAGGTCTTTTTTTTCAACTAAACTGCCAAGCTTTCAAACTCTACTGCAGAGAGCCCAGCTCTGATCAGCTGGTTGTATTATTCAAATGCCAAATATATACTTGCCAAAAAGACTATTTTATGGAGAACTCACACAGGACAATGGTGTAGTGGTCAGAAAAAGCGATACAAGGACACTCTCAAGGTCTCTGTTAAGAACTTTGGAATTATTGTGTGACATGAGAGACACTGGCGCAGGCTGCCCATCATAGCATGCGCTCATCAAAGAAGGTGCTGTGCTCTATGAGCCAAGCAGAGTTGAAGTAGCTCAAAAGAAACACAAGATGCACAAATCTAGAGAATCCACCCCAAATGTTCACATGGACTATTTTGTGCCTGACCTGTGGTAGAACATTCCAAGCTTGTGTTGGTCTGATCAGTCAGATGGATTGTAAGTTGACTCTATCATAGTGATGTCATTTTCATCTTCTTCTGGAACAAAGGACAACAACCAACCAATCTGGGAATGCTAGAGAACTAACCCACTTCAGGCATGATCTGCCTGCATGGGTTTGCCAACATATCGTAGTTTCATGATATCATTGTCATCATTATCATCACCATCATCACCACATGAACCAAGAGTGGTTCAAGTTTTTCAAAGTGCATTATATATTTCATTAGGTCCTCACTACATCCCTTTCAGGTAGGTGTTATTGTAATTTCCATTTCACAATGAAGAAACTGAGATTGTGAGGAGTCAAATGTCTTGGAGAGGATCATACAGTAGCAAATTTCTGGGGCAGGATTCAAACTCAGTTCTTCCTAACTGCAAATCCAGTCCTTCCTCCACTGTGCCATACAGCTGCCTTTAATTATGAACTTATCAATACATTATAATCAAATCTCAATGTAAAGTCACGTAGCATTGGTTCTACAGAGCTACTCTTTGTAGCATTGGTTCTACAGAGCTAATATTCCTCAATGTTATTTCTCTAAATTCCTGATTTTTGCAGTACCAATTAAAGAAATTACCTGGATTATGCTTATGTTAGTGACTGGTGAGGAGTTAATGTGTTACTCTTCTCAGGTAGCATGTTGGCATTTGAACAGATTTCTTCTAGTGACAATGGCTCAATTCCACAGTGACTGATGGTGGAAGCTTCAGGTGCATTGGCAGATTAGTGGGGGAGATAAGTGGTGTAGGCAGGTATTTGGCATCTTTTAAGTCCCACTCCCCTGCCTGTCCTGCCTCCATGAAGGGACTAGCCCTGCCTTAGAGGCAAGCTTTGCAAAATCTTGATGTATCTCTTCCTTTTTTCTCTTTCTTTCTCCCCATCTCCTTCTGTTGAAATCTCTCCCTTCCTTCAAGATTTAATGCTTGATCCCTTCTCAGAGGAGGCCTTTGGGAAAATTTCCTTGCCACTAATACCCCCTTCTACTATCTCTTTCATCCTTTGTTTCAAAGCTATTGGTGTACACGTTGTTATTGTTCAGTCACGTCCAGCTCTTCGTGACCCTATTTGGGGTTTTCTTGGCAAAGAGACTGGAGTGGTTTGCCATTTCCTTCTCCAGCTCATTTTACAGATGAGGAAGCTGAGACAAACAAGGTTAGGTCCCTTGTCCAAGGTCACAGCTAGGAGGCTAGATTTGAACTCGGATCTTCCTGACTCCAGGCCTGGCACTTTATTAACTGTACCATCTACCTGTCCTTGGTGCACACAGGATCAAAAATTTAGAGCTGAAAAAACCATAGAGGTCATCTAGTTCAACCCTTTCATTTTACGTATGAGGAAACTGAGACCAGAATGGCAGCATCTCTTGTCCAAGATCACACACATTTGACCTCATTGGAATCTAAGCTTTTTAATAGTAGGGGTCACCCTTATCTTCATATCCTTGTATCCTTCATATTCTTAGATACAGTAGGTGCTTAATAAATGTCTAATAGAATCCAAATGAAGACAGGCACTGAATATTCTGAGGGGACTAAAGTCCTTGACAATAAAGAAGATTGTACGATTCCACCAGGAAATTCTTTGAATGCCCACATTTCTTCCTTTTTAAGGACATTTACCAGGGCTTCAAAATGTTAAAGTTACACACTCTGTCTTACATTTAGCCTTTAATGGAGGCATGGAGAAGTTAGCTTATTTGACAGTCTACAGTAGGTTTGACTTTAAAGAATTTTCACAGAACCAAGCTTTTTCTTCTCTTTCATTTCTACCACAGATGCCTCCACCATCTTGCAGGCTTTCACTCTCCAACTTGTAGGAAAGGCTGAAGAGTCAAGAGTAGGGAATGGAGACTCTTGAGGAGTCTGCAGTAGGGCTTGGGTTAGAAATACCAATCTTTAAAATTCTCAGCTTGCTCCCAATCACACTCACACATTAGCCCAGGAGACCTTCCTTTATTTTCCCCTCTGGCTCTTCTGTGTTGAAAGGCCTTAGGTTCTTAACAGAACTTTCAGAAGTTCTTAGCAGAACTTAACAGAACTTTCACCTGTCTTTTAACAGCCCCCAAGTATGCCTTCACTATTTCTGCTTTCCTTCAGTCTTTTGAATAATTCATCTTTTTTCCCCTTAAAAATGTAATGATGCCATTTGTTTTTTGCATTATAGTGATCTCTTAATATGCCATCCGTGAAACCCCACCAACAAAAAGCAGTTAGGCAAAACCAATGGGTACAATGTCAGATGTGACCACGTACGCAAAATTCCACACCCAGGATCCCTACTTCTTTGTCTTCTGTGAGTTTGTCCATATACTTAAATGCTTATGCCACATTGCTTTCAAATAATAGATGTCTTTCTTAATAATGGATCATAGTCTAATTTACAAATGTACTCTGTCCTGCTATAAACTCAGAGACCACAGATGACTCTTCTTTAGGTAGGCTTCCTGATTGCTCTATCCTTATTTGGGTGTTTTTTGTTTAGAAGATGTAAACCCAAGTCATGACCCTATGTGTGCCGAAGTGCTAAAACTGCACAGGAAATGATAAAATGAATTTCTTTTTAAAAATTTTGATACCTTTGGTTGTTAAATCTTCTTTAATACTGAATATTATCCCAATCCCGCCTACCCAGTAAGCCACACCTCAACAAAAACTAAAAAATAAAGAGAGAAAAGCAGTTCAGCAAAATCAAGCAACATTTCAATTGCCTCTGATAATATAAACAATATTCCACACTCATAGTCTCCCACTTCTGTAAAAGCTGGTAGTAGGTATGGAGATATATTTTTGGTATCTCTTTTCTGGGGCCAAGTTTGGTCATTATAATTAAACAGTGCTCGGTTTCATTTTCCAAATCAGTTTAATGGTGCAGTAGATAGAGTGCAGGGCATAGAGTCAGGAAGAACTGAGTTTGAATCTGGCCTCACACACTTACTAGCTGTGTGACCTTGGGCAAATCACTTAATCGTGTTTGCCTCAGTTTCCTCATCTGTAAAATGAGCTGCAGAAGGAAATGGCAAACCACTCTGGTATCTTTGCCAAGAAAAGGGAAATGGGGACACAAAGAGTTGGCTATGACCGAAATGATTGAACAGCATTCTACCAGACAGCAATACTGTTTTAGAGGCTTCCCGATTCTAGATACTTTTGTCTTCCTGGCCCAGAGCCTTCTTTTCTTGGTTGCTGAAGAAATCTTTATTCTCTTTCTGTTTTCATCCTGTTTCCATCCCATCCAGAATGAACCTTCCTGCTAAGTCCTACTAGCTCCTCAGGAAATAGTTTCACTTCTCTGTTTCTACTCATGATCCAAGCAGAGCCTCATATTCTTGTCTGAGCTCCTCTGGTTCTCCTGTAGTCATGGCATAGTGGATAGCATTGGAGTTAGAATCAGGAAGACCTGATCCAAATCCCGCTTCAGATACTAGTCACATGACATCAGGCAAGTCACAACCTCTCTGGGCCTCAGTTACCTTATCTGTAAAATTGAGAGGGCTGGCTTCAATAACCTGTGAGGTCCTTCTCAGCACTAGATCTATGATCCTTTGATCTACTCCTACCATCTCTTCTCTCTCCTCAGTTCTAGGCTGTGTAGATAGCTGTCTAATGGCCATCTTTCCTAGGATCTTACTATTACTTCAAATCAATGCAGCCAAGACCAAAATTTCTTTATTTTTTCTCCCAGGTCATGTCTCTTCCTGTCTTCCCTATGTGTATTTGGGGCCACCATTGTTCTTTTCACTCACAAGTGAAATGTTGACTCATCCTCAGTATCCTGTCCACTTAGTATCCACTAAGACCTATTAATACTTCTTTAAAAAAATTTTTATAAAGAAATACTTACTTCAAATATATGATAACAAATATATAGACATATTCCCCAATATGTGGGACATAATCTGCACCCCACCCCACCTGTACTACCTCAGCTATGGGGTAGTATGAGGGGAGGAGAAAGGAAGAGTAGGAATGGGAGGGGAGGAGAGAGTAGGGAATGGAAAGGAAAGGGAAAGGAAGTGGGGGCAGGATTAAGCTTGGGGCTTCAGTTCCTATGTAGCATAGGCCAAGCTCCAAGTCCAAAACCCACCTTGGGCTCAAGTCCCAGGCACCCTGGCTACTCTGGGCTTCACTTCCTGGCTGGCTTCAACATCCTGTCTGGAATCCTGCCTCCAAGGTTGCCATGACTCAATTTTGGGTCTGATGTGCTTAAAAACTGAGAAAGACAAACAAAACAGAATAAACAGAAATATCCCAAGTCCATTTCTTTGGACCATAAGGCCTTGGTGGGGGGCAGAAGGAAGCCTTTCTTCTGTCTTAGGTTCAGTTCGTGGTCAACTCAGTGTAGTGATACTGACCTTCGCCCTCTGAGGACACTGAGGAAAGAGACATATTGATATTTCTTATGAAATATCTGTCCTATCCATCATTTCTTTTCCATTCCCCTTCCTACTTTCCTAGTCTAAATCCTCATCACTTCCTACCTGAGTTAAAGCAAGTCTCCCAATTAGCTTCCCTGACTCCAGACTCCCTCTACAATCATGCCATTGCATTGCTTAAAAGCTTTTGATGTGACTTTCACATTCCACCAGTTAAAACTCATTTGCTTGGCTTTCCAGGCCCTGCTTGACCTATTACACCTGACTTTATGGGATCTGCAATCCTCTGTGAAGAACCCAAAGGAACCCTTTTTTTTTACACTGGAAAGAAACACATACACAGCTAGTTCTTATCCAGCCACGGTAAACAGGATGCCAAATGATGTCCTACAGCCCTGTCTGGAGGTAAGAAATTCAGAGCACATGTAGGGAAAGGCAAGTAGTCCAGGGTGGCAGGGGCATGGACTGTGTCTAGGGGAACAATAAAGGACAAGGTTGAGGCAGCTAGATAGAGCACTGGCCCTGGAGTCAGGAGGACCTGAGTTCAAATCCAGCCTCAGACACTTGACACATTTACTAGCTGTGTGACCTTGGGCAAGTTACTTAACCCCAATTGCCTTGCCTTCCCCCCTCCAAAAGAAAAAAAAATCAAAAAACAAAAATAGAGGAGACGGCTAGAAAAGTGGGGTGGCACCACATTGGTGTCCAAAGAATTCAGAGATCAATTCCCAATCACCTAGTCCAGTCTTTGATTCTTGTTCTTTTGTGCTCAGTATGAATTTCTGTTTGAGAATTCTTGCCTTCATATTTGCTTCTGGCTGAGTCTTCCTGTCCAGTATGAGTGTCTAAACCTTGCCTCCCTTTCCCTTGGTTCACTTCCTTTGGATTCCCCAACATACCCCTTCCTGGACTCAACTTAAATTCTATCTTCTGCGGAAAGCCTTTCTTGTCTCCTCCCCTCCCCCAACCTTCTTCCATGCCCTTCCATTCCCTCCGAGATTATCTCTAATTGACCTTGTATAAATCTTGTAAGAACGTATTTGTTTGCATGTCATCTCCCCCATTAGGATGTGAGTGTCTTGAGGGCGCGGATTGTTTTTGCCTTTATTTGTACCCCCAGCACTTAGAACAGAGAACACATAGTAATTAGTAAGTATACACATAGTACGTATGTTAGGTGCTTAATAAATGCTTTTTCTGTCTAGACTACATGTTATGGATTTATGACATCTGCATGCCTCTTCATTCCATGCCAACTGATTCCCCTCACCCAAAATGAAGGCTTCTTGTCTGTAATTCAGTGTTTACCACAATTCATTGACCAGCTGCCAGTCTTAGAAACTCCTAGTCCATACTGCCCTGCTCTCTTCACACTCACACTCTCTCACATGCCCTTTAGTCAATTAAATTCATTTAACCTCTTTCAGACTCAGTTTCTTTATCTGTAAAATGGGGATAACAATAACACTAACCTTTCAGAGTTGTTATGAGGATCAAATGAAATAATGATTGTAAAGCATTTAACACAGTGCCTGGCACATCGTAAGCGTTACATGTTGCTACTGTTCTGTCATTTCAGTTGTGTTCCATTCCTTGTGATCCCATTTGGGGGTTTTCTCACCTGGAAATCCTCTCCATTATTCAAGATCAAGGTTAATTTTACTTCCTCCATGAAGTCTTCCCTAAATGTTCTATGCCCCGTTGATCTTCCTCCTGCTGATCAAATAGTTACGTTCAGGATCCATTGCTCTAGAATTGCCTAATGTCTCAACAGAGAATGTAGGCTCTTCAGCTCTGGCTCATCACCCGTATTCCTTTTACCCCAGAAAGAGTTTCTGGTTACAGAAGTGCCACGCATGCATGACCACATGGCAAACTAGACGAGGGTAGCTCATAGTTCTTGTCTTTCTAGCCACCAGAGAAGAGATTTCATCTCTTTGAACCTTTCATAAGGCCCACTTAGCTCTGGTCCAATAGCCAACTCAAAGGCTTTTAAAAAATTTTTTAATCACCAACAGAGTAAGCTGACAGGAAACAGTAAGGGTACTGTACCTTCTCTGGCTGCTGTTCTTTGTCCTTAGTTCTCAGAAGAGGACCATGACATCAGAAGCATGAGGCCATGACGTGCAAGTGAATTGGGTTTAAGTGAGGGAGGGCTGTGCAAAGTCACCAGCCTTACTTTCTCCTCTGGAAGCATCTGGGTCCAGTGGCCAGATATAGATCAGGATGACTGGAGATGGTCCTCACCTTTTCTAGAATATGGAGAGAAAGATCTCCATCATGCATTTCTAGAAAAGGTTCCAGAGTGCATTGCACATGCTCAAAGGATGGGACACTCATTGGCTAGTTTCCCTTTCATACATTGTTGTAATCATCATGTATATTATTTTCCTAGTTCTGTTCTCAGAATCAATTTGAACCAAATATATGGACAAGTGGAGAACTGAAGTGGAAAGGACTGAGAGAGAAAAAGAAGGATACTTGCAATAGTTCTTCCTTGCTTAGAGATAAAGGCCAAACTTCTGGGATTGGAATCCAAACCTTCTACACTCTGGCTTCAACCTCCCTTCTCTTCCCAATTTGTCTTCTACCATTCTAATCTCTTCTGTAGCTCTTCCAGAAAATCTTATTGGGCTTGTGTTCAATTTGCATTTTTTTTTCTTTGAGGCTTTGTAGCTATTTTCACATTGTTGTTGTCTTCTGAGTTTGTGTCTTGATCTTCCCTGTCACCATCGTAGCTTTTTTTGGTCAGGTCCTTTTCTTGTTGTTTGTTCATTTTTCCAGCCTATTTTCTGATTTTGAACTTCATCTTAAAGTTGGGCTCTGTTCCCAGAATGAGGTAGGGCACTCTCCCAAGCTTCAGGCTTTTTTTGTGCAGCTGATTTCAGAGTTAATTCCGGGGGTCTGTAGGTTTTCCTGGCACTTCCAAGGTAGTATGTTCTGAGGAGACGTGGTCACTGCTCTCCTAGTCTGTGCCCAGGAAGGGCTCCTATTACCTGCAGCCTCAAGTATTATCACTCCTCTTTGCCCTGGAACTGAAATCCGGAACTGTGTATGGTCAATACAACAGGGTCCTGTGCACAGTGCCAGCCTCTAATCTTTTTGTGGCCAGTCGTCCCACCTTCTTACCATCTGTGGGCTGAGAGCTCCCAAAGCTGCTATAGCTACCTCCAAGGCTTGCTGCTGGTGTGCTCCAGGTGGGTCCCCACCCTGGTGTCACAGACCTCTCCTGCCACCCTCCTAAGTTATCTTGGGCTGGAAAAATGTCTTGTACTGACCTTTTTTTTTGATTCTGCCATTTCAGAATTGGATTTGAGGTGTTATTTTAAAGTTTCTTGGAGGGGACTACAAGGAGAGTTCTGTTAGGTTGCTGCCTCTGTCCCGACATGTTGGCTGCCAAGCTCCTCAAAAAGCTTCAGCCTCTCCTCGATCATATGGCTCTTACTGTCTTCCTTATTGACCCTCCACTCCAACCAAACTGCTCCATTCACTGTCCCCTGAACAAGCTTTTTTTTTTAAGAAAGGTGCACCTCACCTAGCACTGTCTTGTAACATGCTAATGCACTTACATAATAAAATGCATTATATTGGTGACTTATTGCCCTATTATACGATAAGCTTCCTGAAGGCCTTTTTCTAGAAGTCTAAACAAACTTCGTATCTCCATCACTGCTTGGCAATACTCCCTTTGCACATAGCAGGTGGGTCACTTCATTGAGTATGTGAGGCAGCGTGACCTAGTGATTAGTGCACTGTACCTTTAGTCAACAACACCTGGTGAAAATCATGTCTCAGACACTTGTTAGCAGCATGACCCAGGCAAGTCACTTAACCTTTCTGAGTCTCAATTTCTTCATATGGAAAATGGGAATAACAGTACCTAACTCACAGAGTTACTGTGAGAATCAAAATTGGGATAATGTAAATAAAAGCATTTTGCAAATCACACACACACACACACACACACACTTAAAGTAACCCAGCTCATGAAGGAAAATCTCTATCTCTCAGGCTTTTCATTTGTCTCACTGTGTACTTTTCTGTGTATGTATATATGTACGTATATGTATCTATACATACATATGTAAGCATGCACATATAGATATACTCGTATATACACATATACGTATATAATATTTATGTATACTATTTATAGGTGTATATGTATCTGCCATTATATGGAAGCAACATTTAACTAAGGTGTCTAAAGAGAAGGGGTGATCCCCATTACTGGCAGAAAGTAGGCTGGTCACCAATCTTGTTGTTTTGAGGCATTCAAGAACTAAAGGCTCAGTCAAGGCGATGGGATAGGGTGTATGGTCATGATTGTCTCAATGATACAGGGTTCTTTTCTTCTCACTCTTTGTTCCGCGTTCCACCAGCGTAATGATCTCCAAGGGATACTGTGGCAAGGGAGGCGGGTATGATTGTGGTTCATTTGGTTTCTTTGTACTCCAGGATGTTGCATATGGGGGCTTGGTACATAGTGTCTGGCTCTGGGTTAAGCACATTGGAAAGGCGAGCTGGTATTGACACTAGTTCAGATTCAGCCCCCAGAGGCATCGCTGAATTAGTGCTCTGAGATTCTCCCCCCAGGCTGGCTCAGATGGGATACTCTTGTTTTCCTATCTCTGCGATTACTCCTGTCCTTCTTCCCTTCTGAAAGGCCTTCTCTGCTTCTTCACTTACTCAAAGTATACCCACCTCCAATCCCACCTCGTCTCTCTCCTTCTCTGCCTAGAGCAGTCTACATCGATCCCTTCCTACTCTGAAGTTTTAGAATACTTAGTGTCTGTACAATTCATCTAGTAATAGACTGGGCTCTTCCTAGGGATCTTTCTTTTCCACTGTGGCAACTGATCCATCAGTAAGCATTTTTAAGGTGCCTATTAGGCACGAGAGATACAAGCACAAAAACAAGACAATTTTTGTTCTCAGAGATCTTACATTTTACTGGGAAGGCACAACGGGTTCACCGAGTTCATCTAAGTAAATAGAGAAGATGTGTGCGTATATATATGAGATATGTGCCTACAGATCGCACATATACACGGATGTCCATGTCTATATGTACACAGTCCTATACCCATGTACATAGATATGTACACATATGTGTGTATGAACCACACACAAAATACAAAGTGATTTCAGTGGCAAGGGGAGCAGGAACAACCGGATGAATGAGAAGTAGTCTCTTGTAGGATGTGACACTGGAGGTGAGCCTCAAGGAGAGAGAGGGATTCCAAGAGACAGCAGTAAGGCAGGAGATCATTCCAGGCATTAGGAGACCATCTACGCACAGGCACAACAGGAAGAAGATAGAATCTCGATTACCGGGACTAGTAAATCAACCAGTTTGGCTGGAGCTAATTAGAGTATATAAAGTATAATCAGCCTGGATAGACGAGTTGGAGTCAATTTGTAAACTGTTTTAAATACCAAAGAGATGATTTGTATATTATTCTAGAAGCAATAGGGAGCCACTTGAGCTCCTTAAGTGGGAGAATGACAGGGTCAGATCACTGCTTCAAGAATATCTCTTTGTTAGCTATGTGGAGAATGGACTGGAGAAGAGAAAGACTAGAGGCAGGGGGATGAGTCAGGAAGCTATTGTTCTGAATTGTTATTTAATCTTGTATTATTATTTAACTTAATAGGAGTTTTGCTGTCTTTCCAATCCAATTATAAGCACTTTGGGGGAAGGGAATTGACCTCATATGTCTTCGTATCTTCCTCAGCAACTTTTACATGGAGTAGGCTCTTAATGCATATTTACTGCTTTGAAATTAACGATCTATGTGACTCCTGTTCTCGATTTTAATTTTTTTTCTGAAATAGAAGTCCATCTGTTTGGCTGAGTACGTGCTCTAATGGAGCATGCATTATGTAGCAAGACAGATGATGGATTTCAAGGCACTATTCTCTAAGCCTCGCATCTGCCCCATGGTGGGTATCAAGTTACCAGCGTCTCTGCAACAGATGTCAGCAACTCTGGCTTTTCTCTTTCTTTATGTAACCTCAGGGCCTCTCCTGAGCAGCCACATTTCACTTAATCCTAAATCTTTCCTGGAAAAACACACACACACACACACACACAAACACACACACACATACACAAGACAAGGGGGTGGGGAATGAGGAGCCAAATGGGTATGCTTCCTCCTTTACAGGAGCAGAAGATCCCAAAGTGGGCCTAGAAAAAATAGACTGCTTCTCTTCAGGCCAAACAAAATCCATCATTTGACTAAAAACTCCAGAGGACAGAGTGCTTTTTACACAAGTATGGCAGGATTGGGTCAGAAATATGAGACTATAAACATGGTAGATCAGGGATGCGGACATTTTTTTCAGAGCATAGCATCATTGATTTAGAACTCAAAGGACTTTAGAGGTCATTCTAGTCTCACCCCTGCCCCCAACATTGTACAGCTGAAAAAGCTGTGGCCCAAAGAGGTCAAATAACATGCCCAAAGTCACACAGGAAGTGGGAGAGACACCATTTGAAACCAAGTTATGTAACTCCATACCTAGTGTTCCTTCCATTATTTCATGCTGATTTATAGGAAAAAACATACTGTAGACCCACATTAGGAAAAAGGAACTCAACTTAAGATTGACTTTATTGTCTTGTTGATTGTCTAGATTTAAGAATGTGATGGAAAAAATGTCAGTAATGCAGATTAAACTTAAAAGCATCCACTGTGCCCCTACTTTAGCCCTACATTGTGCTCAGTAACAGAGATGGCAATGAGATGGAGAAAGTAAAATACAAGAGAGATGGGAGAGAGCAAGTAGGTAGAGAAAGATGTGAAAAAGACAACAAAAGGACCCAGAGTGCTTGTGGGAGTGAGGAAAGGCCAACATTTGCTGACCCAAGGAGCTTCTTCTTAGAACCCCACCCTGCCCAGTCCTCTGCTCATCTCCTTTAGTTCCAATTCTCATTCCTGACCCAACTTACCCCTCTCTGGGTCTCAGATCCCCCTTCTCCCATTCCCCGCCTCCCAGTTATGTACGCAAGACCCGCTCCTCCACCTGATCTTCTCTTTTCTCCTCTTGAAGTAATGAATTCAGCAGTGGAGTTGAGAGTCAGGAAACCCGAGTTCTCTTCTTGGCTCTACAGATGTATGACCTTGGGTGGTCATTTCATCATCAGCAAAATAATAGTTGGACTAGACCGAAGATTTAACTTAGAAGAGACCTAGAGGTGATCTAGTCTAATCTCCTTATTCTATATATGAGGAAACTAAAGCTCAGGAATATCACATGACTTATCTAAGGTCACACTGGTGTTAAAGAACCAAGATAATATTCAAACCCAGATCCACTGTGCAGACTACAGGGGGCATTGTCAAAATAAATGACAAGGTATTTGCCCTCAGAGGACTTGCCCCATATTTGAGGAGATACAACATACATATGTCGGAGTCTTGAGTACATCCGCGAAGCTATACGCAGGTTAAGATAATCTGAGTGGTCTGTGCTCTCTTGATACAAATAGCAGGCCACCCATGCATTCTTAGCCTGGCATATTCTCATCCATGGCTTTCTGTAAAATTTCCGCAGGCATTAGGGGCAAGACTGACACCTGTACCCTATTAGTTTAGGGTTGGTGCTGGGATGAAATGAGGCACTATGAGTCATGGAGTAATTAAAAAAAGGAGGTTTACTTAGTTCTAACATAGCAAGGATATGCAATAAGGATACAGAGGCAATTAGTTTCTATAAATAGCCCATCTCCTCTCCATATGGAAATACAGCTGGTCAGTAGGGCAAGGTGTGGGGAGTCATATAATCTTCAGACATCCACTAACTTATAAAGTGCCCTGACCCCACAGGGATGGGACCTTTTGTGCCTCTAGGTTACCAGGAAGCCACCAAGAAGCTTCATCAAAGCAGGCAAAGCTTGAGCCTTCTCTCACCTTTAGGCAGACCAATAAACTACTGGTTTTGTCATCTTTTCCTAACCCATGTTAGAAAAGCAGAAAGAGTAGCCCCTGTAGTAGTGGTGTACTGGTAAATGTTTAATAACAGGCTCTCTGCAGAAAAAGAAGAGTGTACTCAGAACACACTTTTAAGTTTTATCTGCATTATTAATATTGTCTCCATTACTTTCTTAAGTCTAGACAACCAGCAAAATAATAAATCAAGCCCTGATTTGTAGCAGTTTGCTAAATTTCTGAGGTATAAATGCTCATACTCAAAATTTAACAATTGTCTCTCCTGAGCTGGCTTTAGTTGGCTGCAGCATTCCCCTGCTTAGAAGGTACTGGCCCTCTTGCAACAAGTATCCAAAATGCTCTAGGATTATAGTTATGGATTCTAAGAGAAGACCTTTTATCTACCTCTAAAATTGGAAACACCAGTGGAACACTCAAGCTGTCCATGGGTTGTTCCTCACACTTAACTGTGTAACCAGTGCATTTCCTTTTCCAGGCATGTACTTCTTTCATGACTTTTTTTTTAAAACACAACTATTCCATGCAATTCAGTATCAGTAATACATCATAGTTAACTCACCCCCATCATATGCCTCTACATTACCTTGGAAGCTCTAGAATTCCATGATTAGATAAGCAGTAACACTGGAGGATTATTGAATTTTAAAAGACGAATCTTTGTTTCAGGGGAAAGCTTGGGGACATTAAAAATGCTGCACAGTTCCCCAAAGGTCACCTAGTTGACTCCTCCTCTTGTTGCATTCTGGGTCCATGTCCACTTACAGTGTCTGTCTACAACATAGTTAATGATGAACCAGATTTATGAGTAACCTTTCTGGCTACATCTTATAACACGGAGAATATCCATTCCTCATCTACTTGGTTTGTCCTCCATTAATAGGTAATAGCTTTCGATTCATTATGCCAATTTAGTCAGTTAACGAGCATCTATTCAGCAGGTACCGTTTGTCAGTCTCTAGGCTAAGTATCACAATTATGGATCTTATATAGGAGTCTCTATGGCGTTCTGGAACTTGATGTGATCAGCCCAATGTCATCTGCAAATGGGACACATCTATAAGATTTCACCATTCACAGGTAATCTCCCTTCTTTTTAGATTCTGCATGGGACATCCTCTAGAATGGTAGCAAACACCTCAGATGAGCAAATATCTTCTTATTTTATGATTCACTTGATATTCGTAACCAAAAAATCATTGAATGAGAAGAACTCACAGATAGAGATGTGTAATTTGCACAGTACTTCATATGCTATCTCATTTGATCCTCACAAGGTAAATGTGATTTTTTCATGTACCACCTTTTATGTAGCCATTCCCAAGTGGGTCCAGGTCTTCACGATACCATATCCATAATATCTCTTGAATCTTTCTACCCTTCATTATTCCCATTAGTAGCTGTTTCAACAATCTGGCTAGCAGCTGTTGTGGGGATGAAAGACCAACACAAACCTAACAACAAGAATGCTGCCAAAGCCCAGGTTCTTTTGATCTGCTTTACTAAGGAAAGCAACGTTAAGGGGTTGACAATCTCACTTTAATCCGGCATATAAATACCAATCACTTAGTTCAGGGGAAAAAAGCCAGCACCCTGAACTTCAGAGCAAATACAAATACAAAGATACATTAGAAACAGACCAAATCACAATTCATAGTTACCAAAAAGCATCAACATCTGAGTTCACAAGCCGAGGAGCTCTACAATGGCTGGGCGAGTCACTCGCCACTCCTCCTATGGCTCAGAGCTCTGGGAAAAGAGAAAGCCAACCCATGTTTTTATATCTTTTTCAGGGTCAAGGGTGAGTCACATATGCGACTCACCCATGTGACCAAAAATTATCACAAAGGTGAGACTTAAACCCACATGGTCTAAAAGCCTCTGATATCACAAACATGTCACTCAAACCCATATAAACTAGGCTTTCCCTTGAGGCAAGGAGGTCATCAAGGACTCCTAATTTGATCAAGGAAATAAAGGCCAAACTCTTCAAGGGCAAGTGGTTGAACCAAGTGCTGAGAGCCCATTTTGATTGCCAACACAGTAGTAGCATACTGGTACAAGCCTTCATTACCACCTCTTGAACTGTTGCAATAGCCTTCTTTCCTTTGCACTTTCTCCCATTCATTCTTTTTTTATGCTGCCATCATTAATTATATATATATATATGTACATATATATATATATGAATAATATAATAATTTAAAAAATTAAAATAGGATGTAGTGAAGCTAAGGCAAAAATGAAGGTAAGATGAATGTTTAAGACAGCATTTAAATCCCTTCACAACCTGGTTTGAATTTACCCTTACACTCTGATGATACTCTCCTCGATGCACTCTAAAGTCCAGAAAAACTGGCCCTCTTGCTATGCCTCACATATGACATGCCATCTCTCATCTCCACACCTTTGCCCCAATTGATCCTCATCTTGGAAGGTCTTCTATCACCTCTGCTTGTTGGAATCCCTAGTTTCCTTCAAATATCAACTCATTTTTGTCTCTGTGATGCCAGCGCCAGCACTGTCTTGCAATATACTAGCTGTTTAATAAGTGTGTGTTGATTGAGTGCCCAAATAATTTTTATTATGAATAGATCTGGTCATGTTATGCATCACTGTAAGAATCTGTGGTGGCTTCCTATTGCCTACTAAATACAATTCAATCTCTCTATCCCAACATTCAAGGTCTTTCACAATCTGGTGCCACTTTATTTTTTCCAACTTTATCTTAAATTATTCTTTCCAATGAACTCTATATGCCTGATAAACTAGGCTATTCTTTGTGTATGAAAATGTATGGCATGCTCATTCTTCATGTTTTTTGCTAAGATTGTTTCCTGTGCCTACAATGCCCTCCATTTAAAGCCTAACTCAAATGCCACCTACTTCAGGAAGTCTTCCCCTATTATTTACAATCCCTCCTTTGGTGAAGCCCTTCCTTCTCAGATCTCACATAGTACTTTGTCTTGTAGCTCTTTAATTCACATATCGCTTGGAATTATGTATTATAGCTGCCTGTGTTGATACATCTTCCTATTATTTCTCTATTAAATTGAATATTAGTTAAGTAATTGTGTCTTATAACTTCATATGTCCCCCAGATCTGAGCACAGATATGTGCACAGAGTGGGCAATTAATAAATGCAGTAGTAGTAGTGGGCAATTCATAAATGCAGCAGCAGCAGTTGTTGTAGTAGTAGTAGGTGATTAATAAATGCATTAGTAGTAGTTGTTTAATCATTTTTTCAGTTATATCTGATTCTTTGTGACCCAATTTGGGGTTTTCTTGGCAAAGATACTAGAGTGGTTTGTCATTCCTTCTGCAGCTCATTTTATAGATGACGAAACTGAGGCAAACAAGGTTGAATGAATTGCCCAGAGTCACATAGCTAGTAAGTATCTGAGGCCAGTTTTGAACTCATGAAGACAAGTCGTCCTGAATCCAAGCCGGGTGTTCTATCCACTGTACCTTCTAGCTGGCCGGTAGTAGTACTAATAGTAGTGACATTACTAGGCAATTAATAAATGCATTAGTAGGAGTTGTTGTTTTGTAGTAATAGTATTGCACAGCTACAAGAATATGAGGAGGAAATTGAGGAAATGGTGGAACCATTAGCAGTAATGAGGGATGACATGAAGAACTTGTTTGTTGACACATGATTTCAGATGTTGGTGAAGCAACTGGTGAAGATGTCCTTTAGATAACTGGAGTTATAAGACTTGAGACAGAGTATGAGGTCAGGGTTGGAGACATATATTTGGAGGTGTTCCACTACTGAAATCGTGGTAGCTGGATCGATATGAGTGAATAAACAGCTTGAGAAAGTAGGTAACCTCAGACATATTTGTAAAATGAGGTATAAAGCCCCAGAGTTAAGGTCTTAAATTATTCCTGCTTCTCCCCAACTTCTATATACCTAGAAAGGAATAATGACTTTTTGAGACACATTTGTATAACACAATGAACTATTCTTCTTTAGGTTTCTGAAGCTATTAACTTCAGAACTAAATCTTGGTTTTGTTTCAGATGTAAGAGACAAATAGCCTCCAGAATCTCAATGCCTGAGTTCAGTTGGCTGTCTTGAAGTCTAGCATTCAAAAGGGTTGGGTTTTTAAAATTCAGATTAAAAGTCAGTTATATATATATGTATATATATATACGTATATATATATATATATATATAATTAGTGAATTGTATTTCACTAAGCAGTGATGAAGAGTGACAAGATAAACTTGGCTGTCGACACATTAAGCTTCAGATGTCAGTGGAACAACCAAGTGAGATGTCTTTTAGATAATTACAGTTGTGGGATTAGAGACAGGGAATGAGGTCAGAATTGGAGATGTATATTTGGAAGTGCTTCACTAGTGAAATCATGGTAGCTAGAGCCATGAGAGTGGATGAACAGCTTGAAGGAGTGTAGAGCCACTGACATAATTGTACAATGGGGCATAGATCCCTCCCCAGTAGAAAAAGGCATAAAATTTAGGAAAGTAAGAGTATATATTCCTGGACTCTGGTGATCTGGGTTCCACTCCTGATTCTGCCCTGACTGATCATGTGTGCCATTAGATAAGTGATTTAATCAGATTTTAGAATTTTATTAGATGTCATTTAATTGCTTGTATTTCAATATCTCAATCTGTAAAATGTAGATAAGTATCATTATGGCTAACTATATTGTGGGATTTTTGGAGGATACATAAAAGTGGGTAAGACAGAATTTTGTAATTTTTAGGAAAAAGGCATGATGGAAATTAACATACTACAAGCTCAATATGAGTCAGTGTTGTGCCACAGTGGCCAATGAAATGAAGGCTACTGTAGGCTGCATTGGGAGAGCAATAGTGTCCAGAATAACTAAGAGTTCCATTATACTCTACTCTAGTCAGGCCACATCTAAACTATTGTGTTCACTTATAGGTACCATGTTCTAAGAAACACATAGACAAAGTGGAGCACATCTAGAAGTGAGAGGACAGTAGAATGTAAAATATGAAGATCACTTGAAGAACAGGGAATGTTTAGCCTGGAAAAGAGAAGACTTAAAAAGACATGATAATAGTCTATAAGTATTTGAAGGCAACCGCATGGAAGTTGTCCTACACAGGCAGAACTTTAAGAGGCACAATTAGTGTAGAGGTTGCAGAATGGCAGATTTAGGTTTGATGTAAGGAAAAACTTTTTAATAATTAGAACCCTATAAAGGTGACTGATTTCCCAGGAAGGTAGTAAGATCTTGCTGATTGGTGATTTTCTTTTTTTAAAAAAAAATTTAAACATTTTTATTTAAAGTTTTGAGTTCTAGTGTACAATTACGTAAAAAATTTCCATATTAGTCATTTTGTACAAGAAGACGTGAATTAAAGAAAAAGAATGAAGGAAAGAAAGTGAAAATAGAATGCTTCAGTCTGTATTCTATCAATATCAGTTCTTCCTTTGGAGGTAGATAGTATGCTTCATCATTAGGCCTTTGGGATTGTCTTGGATCATTGTATTGCTGAGAATCCCTAAGTCATTACAATTCTTCATTGAACAGTGTTGCTGTTACTGTGTACAATGTTATCATGGTTCTGTTCACTTCACTATGCATCAGTTCATGTAAGTCTTTCCATGTTTTTCTGAAATCATTCTAATGATTTCTATTATTTCTATTATTTCTAATGAAATCATTTCTAATACCACAATAACATTCCATTATGATCACATACCACAGCTTGTTTAGCTATCCGCAATTGATGGGCTTCATTTTGATTTCCAGTACTTACACACCAAAAAAAAAAAAAAAGAGCTGCTATAAATATTTTTGTACAAATGACTCCTTTTCCATTTTTTGGATGTCTTTGGGATACAGACCTAGCAGTAGTATTACTGGATCAAAGGGTATGCAGAATTTTGTAGCCCTTTAGGCATAGTTCCAAATTGCTCTCTAGAATGGTTGGATCAGTTCACAACACCGCCGCAGTGCATTAGTGTCCCAGTTTTGCCATATCTTCTCCAACATCCAACATTTTCCTTTTTTGTCATATTAGCTGCTCTGATAGATGTGAGGTGGCACCTCAGGGTTGTTTTAATTTGCATTTCTCTGATCAATAGTGATTTGGAGCATTTTTTCATATGACTATGGATAGGTCTGATTTCTTTGTCTGAAAGCTGCCTGTTCATATTCTTTGCTATTTATCAATTGGCAAGTGACTTGTATTCTTACAAATTTGATTCAGTTCTCTATTATTTGAGAAATGAGACATTTATTAGAAATACTTGTTAAAAAATTTCCCCCAGTTGTCTACTTTCCTTACAATTTTGGTTGCATTGGCTTTATTTGTACAAAAACGCTATACTTTTATATAATCAAAATTATCTATTTTTTGGGGGCGGACCAAGATGGCGTCTGGAAAGCAGGGACTGGCGTGAGCTCCCCACCAAGTCCCTCCAAAAACCTATAAAAAAATGGCTCTGAACCAATTCTAGAACTGCAGAGCCCACAAAGTGGCAGAGGGAAGCAGGGCTCCAGCCCAGGGCAGCCTGGATGGTCTCTCTGTAAGGTCTGTCCCGCACGGAGCTCCCAGCTCCCACCTGAGGGGAGTGGAGCTGAGCCAAGCAGAACCCAGTGTGGGCACCGCGGACCGACCAGACTAGGAGCCAAGCGGAGTGTGCCCTAGCACCCTGAATTACTGAGCTGTGGCATTTACCAGACCTCTCAACCCACAAACAGCAAAGACAACAGAGAAGGTTAGTGGGAAAAGAAAGCTGCGGGGACTGAGTTTGCAGTTTGGCCACCACCCGTGGGGCAGCGGAGGTGGGGCAGGTTTAGAACTACAGCTGCAGTTGCTTCTGGCTCCAGGCCCACCTGGTGGGAGGAATTAAGTGGTGGATCAGAGCAGGAGTGAAGAGCCTGCTGAAGATTTAAGCCAAGTCCAGGTAGGGGGTTCTTGGGGAAGGAGGAGTGCTGGTGAGGCAGCGCATCCACCCAAGCGTGGAACATAGAACTCTTTAGTCTACATGCAAGTCATACCCCGCTGAAAAACTCAAGGGTCAAGTAAGTTGGCTGGGAACATGGCCAGGTGGTGAAAACACACTGAGATTCAGTCTCAGACTCTGGAATCCTTCTTTGGTGACAAAGAAGACCAAAACATACAGTCACAAGAAGTTAACAAAGTCATAGAGCCTACAACGAAAACCTCCAAGAAAAACA
>CM053622.1:546273182-546312879 GCA_028646595.1 Phalanger gymnotis
GAAGAGGGAATACCATACATACTCTGTTGGGTATCTTACCCCACAGGAAAGAAAGAGGAATAAGATAAAAAAGGGGGGATGATGGAAGGGAGGGCAGATGGGGATGAAGGTAATCAAAAACAAACACTTTCAAAAAGGGACAGGGTTAAGGGAGAAAATTCAATAAAGGGGGATAGGTTAGGAAGAAGCAAAATATAATTAGTCCTTCACAACATGAGTATTGTGGAAGGGTTATACATAATGATAACCCATGTTGAATCGCTGGACTTCTTAGGGAAGGTGGGTGGGAAGGGAAGAGGGGAGAGAATTTGGAACTCAAGGTGTTAAAAAAAATAGATGTTCAAAAGTAAAAAAGTCTTTTTTTTTCATGCAACTAGAAAATAAACGCACAGGTAATGGGGTGTAGAGATTTATCTTGCCCTACAAGAAAGGAAGCGAAAGGGGCATGGGAGGGGAGTGGGGTGACGGAGGGGAGGGCAGACTGGGGAACAGGGCAACCAGGGTGTATGCCATCTTGGAGGGGGGGGGGGTGGAAATGGAGAGAAAATTTGTAATTCAAACTCCTGTGAAAATCAGTGCTGAAAACTAAACCCATTTTTAAAAAAAGTAAAAAAAAAATTATCTATTTTATATTTTGTAAGACTATATTTTCTCTTGCCTAACAGATAAATTACTCCACGGTCTCTTATTTTGCTCATGGTATCACCGTTAGGTGTGAATCATGTACCCATTTTGGCCTTACCTTGGCATATGGTATGAGATGTTGGTCTATATCCAGTTTCTACCATACCGTTTTCCAGTTTTCTCAGAAGTTTTTGTCAAATAATGAATTTTTGTTCCAAAAGCTTGGATCTTTGGGTTTATCCTACATTAGATTATTATGGTCATTTATTTAATATAATTTGTACCTAATCTATTCCACTGATACAACACTCTATTTCTTTTTTGTTCTTCCAGATAAATTTTGTTATTATTTTTTTTATCTCTATAAAATAATTTTTGATATTTTGATTGATATGGCACTAAATAAATAGATTTAGGTAGAATTGTCATTTTTATTATATTGGCTCAGCCTATATATGAGCAAGTAATATTTTTTCCAACTGTTTACATCTGACTTTATTTGTGTGAAAAGTGTTTTATAGCAGTGTTCACATAGTTCCTAGGTCTGTCTTGGAAGGTAGACTCCCAAGTATTTTATATTATCTACAGTTGTTTTAAACGGAGTTTCTCTACCTCTTACTGCTGGACTTTGTTGCTAATATATAAAAATGCAGATGATTTATGTGGATTTATTTTGTATCCTGCAACTTTGCCAAAGTTGTTAATAATTTCAAACAGTTTTTAGTTGATTCTCTAGGATTTTCTAAGTATAACATCATATCTACAAAGAGTGATAGTTTTATTTCCTCATTACCTATTCTAATTTCTTTCATTTCTTTTTCTTCTCTTATTGCTATAGCTAATATTTCTAGTACAACATTAAAAAACAGAGGTTGATAATGGGCATCCTTGCCTCACCCCTAATTGTATTGGGAAGGCTTCTGGCTTATCTCTATTACAAATAATGCTTGCTGATGATTTTAGATAAATATTACTTATCATTTTAAGGTGAGCTCTATGTTCTCTAGTATTTTTTGGAATCTTTTTTTTTGAAGGGGGAAGGCAGGGCCATTGGGGTTAAGTGACATTCTCTAGTGTTTTTTAATAGGAATGGGTGCTGTGTATTGTCAAAGGCTTTTTCTGTATCTTTTGAGACAATCATATGATTTCTGTTGGTTTTGTTATTGATATGGTCAATTATGCTGATAGTTTTTCTAATATTGAACCAGCCCTGCATTCCTGGTATGAATCCCACCTGATGATAGTGTGTGATCCTTGTGATATATTGCTGTAATCTCTTGGCTTGTATTTTATTTAAAATTTTTGCATCAATATTTATTAGGTGAAATGGTCTATAATTTTCTTTCTTTGTTTTGGCTCTTCCTGTTTTGCATATCAGCACCATATTTGGGTTGTAAATGGAATTTGGTAGGACTTCGCCTATTTTTCCAAATAGTTTATATAGTATTAGGACTAATTGTTCTTTAAATGTTTGGTAGAATTTGCTTGTGAATCCATCTGGTCCTGGGATTTTTTCTTAGGAAGTTCATTGATGGCTTGTTCAATTCTTTTTCTACAATTGAGTTATTTAAGTATTTTATTTCTTCTTCTGTAACCCTGGGTAATTTATATTTTTGTAGATATTCATCCATTTCACTTAGATTGTCAAATTTATTGTCATACAATTGGGCAAAATAGCTCCTAACAATTGTCTTAATTTCCTCTTCATTGGTGATGAGTTCACCCTTTTCATTTTTGATACTAGTAATTAGGTTTTCTTCTTTTTTTAAAAAATCAAATTAACCAAGGGTTATCTATTTTATTGGTGTTTTTTCTTCATAAATCCAGCTTCTGGTTTTATTTATTAGTTAAATGATTTTCCTAATTTCAGTTTTATGAATCTCTCCCTTGATTTTCAGAATTTCTAATTTGGTGTTTAATTAGGGATTTTCAATTTGTTTTTTTTTTTTAGTTACATGCCCAATTCATTGATCTTCATTTTCTGTATTTTATTGATATAAGCAATTAGAGATACACATTTTCCTACAAATACCACTTGGGCTGCATCCCATCAATTTTGTTACATTGTCTTGTTGTTGTCACTTTATTTAATGAAATTATTGATTGTTTCTATGATTTTGCCTAATACATAGTTTTTTTTGTGTGTATAGATGTCATATTCTGCTGAGAAAAAGGTATATTCCTTTCTATTGCCATTCAATTTTCTCCAAAGATCCATCATATCTAACCTTTCCAGAATTTTATTTGCCTCCTTAAATTCTTTCTTGTTTATCTTTTGGTTAGATTTATCTAGTTCTAAGAGGAGAAAGTTGAAGTTCCCCACTAATATAGTTTTATTATCTGTTTCCTCCTGTAACTCATTAAACTTCTTCAAAATTTAGATACTGATTGGTGCATATATATTTAATATTGATATGATTTCATTGTCTATGGTACCTCTCAGCAAGATAAAGTTTCCTTCTTTATCTATTTTAATTAAATCTATTTTTACTTTTTCTTTGTCTGAGATCATGATTGCTACCTCTGCTGTCTTTGTTTCAGCTAAAGCATAATACATTCTTCTTCAGACTCTTATTTTTACTCTGTGTGTATATCTCTACTTCAGATGTGTTCCTTGTAAAAAGCATATTGTAGAATTCTGGTTTTAATCCATTCTGCTATCTGCTTTTGTTTTATGGGCAAGCTCATCCCATTCACATTTATAGGCATGATAACTAACTGTATTTCCCTCTATGCTATTTTTTGCTTGTTTATCCCCTCTTTTTAAACCCCTACCCCACTCCTCCTCACAAGTGTTTTATTTCTGATTACCACCTTCCCCAATATACCTTCCTTTTTATCAGTCCTCCTTCTTACTTCTATTATCCCCATCCCTTTTTACTTCCTTATAGGGTAAGATAGATTTCTATATCCAACTGAGTGTGTATGTTATTCCCTCTTTGAGCCAATTTTGATGAGTTATTTAGTTAGTTGCTGCCCCACCCCAGCTTCCCCTCCAATATAATAGTTTTTTCATGACTCTTTTATTTGGGATAATTTACCCCATTCAACCTCCCCCCTTCTGTGTCGATAAGGCAAAATGGGGTCCTTAGAATGGGCTCCTTAGCACTTCAGGAGTTTGGCTTTTGTTTGCTTTGAGTGAAAGTACTTTCAGCTGTTGAGTGCTAAGCCCCAGGCCCAAAGCCCTATCAGGTATGAAACCTGTGTGGATGCAGATTAATGACTTAAGAGGGGCCAACTCGGGAACCAATGGTCTCTGGTCATTGAGGCGGGCCTTGAGAATGCCAGAGGCTTGGCTGCGAAGAAAGGCGAGCCAAGAGACAACTACAGAGGAAGCAGAAGCTGCGGAAGCAGGAAGCTGCGGGAGCAGAGCTGACCCGTGTGTAGACCCAGGAGTGCGAGCAAGGACTTGAGGCCAGTAAATATGATTTGGCTAAATACTATCTTGTTTTTCTGTGGCCTCCTGGTTACTCTTGTGAGGCGGGCTTTCTGGGCCTGGAGTCTTTTTGTCAAGATGTTGGAATGGGGAGGCTGGTTCACGGATCTGCTGCAGTGGGGCCTAAATAAATGTATTGTTGTGTTCTACTTAGAGAATCTCTCATACCTTGCGATTTCGAACCATTCAAACATATACATGATTATATTTGAGATTATAAATTCAGCCTTCCTACTACACCTTCTTATTCCAGTGCAATTTTCTCTCTCACTCTTTTGTTTTGTTTTTTGGGATATCATCCCATCAATATTACTCTATATCCACATCGTCTGTCTTCATATACCCCTTCTGATTGCTCTTATGGTAATAAAGCTGTTAAGAGTTAAAAATGGTGTCTTGTGATATAGAAATATAAACAGTTTAACCTTATTGAATTTCTCATGTTTTCTCTCTTCTCTTTCTCTCAAACCTTGCTCCCCTCCCAATCCAGTGAGACAGACCTTTCCTGCAGGGCTAGTAAACTGCTTCCCTACTCCTAGACCAATTCTGAGGCAGTTTTCTAGTTGTTTGGAGGGGAATTTGGGAGGCCTTCAGAGGGTTCCTTTCTCACTCTGCTATCTTGGCACCAAAACTTCCCTGATTAGTAATTTCAAGCAGAGGCTGGATGAACAGTTGCTGGCTCAGTAATAGAAGGGAATTTTGGTCAGATGCCCATTGGACTAGATTTCCTCCAGCTAAATCTTTCCAACTCTTAGATTCTGTAAAATCCATAATAAAGTCAATCCAAGACAGAGATTATTGCCAGACCACAATAAATTAACCTCCTTGGTGTCATGGAAACACAACACATTCTTGGTTGCAAAATAGCATGAGCCAGGAAACCGGGAAAATTCCAAAGAAATAATGTGAGAGAAGGCGTCCTTGGAATCAAGCAATCCTGAAGGGACTTCCAGAAGTCAACTCGATCATCACCCGGCCTACGTATTGGACAGCACTCAAATCGTATGAGAAAGATGGAAGTTAATCCGAGCTTAAAGGCCTCTGGAGAAGAAGACACTTAACTATAACCTTCATTAGCAATTTATTCCAGTATTTATCATGCAGTCTTAATTGAAGAGACATTCTTATGCCTAGAAACAGTTTAAATCTGTTTTCTTTTGGTCTCTCCTAAGAGGGAATGGACACCTGGTTATCATTCTTCCTATCAATTGCCTGAATACTTTGGTCCTCAGACCACCCTAGTGGGACTGAGGATCCCTGGCCCAATTACAACATCTACTCGGTAATTTGGATGACAGTTGCATCATAAGCAAAATATTATCTCATGCCGGAAACGCAAGAAAAGATATTTTGAAGGACTACTCTGAATGACTGTTGCTCCTGTGATCACATTTTGAGATCATTGCTGTCCATATTTGCAATGTGAGCAAAGGCCAAAAAAAAAAAGAAAGAATTTGGCATTTACAAAGGACATTAGATTGCAGGGAAAGGAGGAGAATAAAGTCAGACCAGAAATGTTTGAATTTTACTAGGTAGTCAATTAAGAGCAAATATCTAAGGAAGACTCACTAATCATTTCTAAGAGCACCAGGCTTTGTTACAAGCCTATCTCAGCCCACACAGGAGTTAGTGAATTGTTGGAGAGTGAAAAGAGCAGAGATTCGCATATAAAATAAGACTTTAAAGGGAAATAAACTCATCTGTGCCCCTCCGCCATCGATGTGACAGAACTGAATTTAGCCATCATGAACATAAACAGAAGAACCTCCAAGCTTCTTCTACGTGGTCACCATGTTGTTGAGGAAGACAAAGAAGTCAATTTCTCTTTAAGGTTATTAGCTTCCAGAAGACAGGAATAATCTCAATTTGCCTTTGCCTCACGTGTATCAATATCAAATGGTTCTATTTTATAGCAAACTTTAAAGACAAATGTAAAACCGAAAGGAGCTGGCACAGGAGGAGAATACTAGTAGCCCACATCTATATACAGGACTTTTAGCTTTACAAAGTGCTTTATCTGTATTTTCCTATTTGGTCCTTATAATGACCAGACCGATGTGTTATTATTACTTTAGAGATACGGAAAGTGAGGTTTAGTGAGTTGTTGAGGGTTACACAACTAGCAAATATCTTAGGTAGGATTCTAGATGTACCTGATTTCAAACCTCCTCTCCCCACCTCTGGTCCACTCTGCTGAACTAAGGTCTAGGACTTCAGGGAAATGTAAATTCCCTGGGGGCAGGTTCTGTTGTTTTTTTTCCTTTCTTGGTATCTCCAGTAATTAGCATAGCATCTGGCACATAGGTAGGTGGCACAGTGGATAGAGTGCCCGGCCTGGAGTCAGGAAGACTGTCTTCAAATCTGGCCTCAGATATTTGCTATCTGCGTGACCCTGGCCATGTCACCTAACCCTGTTTGCCTCAGTTTCCTCATCAGTAAAAATGAGCTGGAGAAGGAAATGGCAAACTGCTCCAGTATCTTTGCTAAGAAAACTCCAAATGGGGTCATGAAGAGTCAGGCACAACTGAACAACAACGACAACAACTCTGCAGGAAAATTTCCAGCCAAATCCTTCATATCCTCGCCAGCCACCTTCTCTCTACACTCCCCCTCCAAATACCAGTTCTGGAACCATGAATTATGATCAAATCAACTCTGCCATTGTTCCTGGATAGTGTGTGTCAATCTGCCATGGCTCCACTCACCATACTGGTAACTTTCTGAACCAATATGCCCTTCTCTGGTCATCAGTCCTCTTTGTTGCGTCCCTTATTAAAATATAAACTCTTTGAAGGTAAGAAGTGTCTTTGCCTTTCTGTATCTGTATCCACCGCACAGAGCACAGTGCTTAGTACTTGGTATTCTCTTCATAGGTAGAGTCAGACTTTGCAAAATACTACTTAGGCAAAATTTGTGTTCAGAACCCTGCAGAATCCCCACACCCACACTCAGACATTCACAATATGACCTTTATTCCATCTTACGTTTGGTCCTAGATGTCATTGATTCAGGATGACAGAGTGGAAGAGCTGATCTGGAGCGATAATGGTTGGAAAAGGGTCAGAGCTAAAATTAGGAATTTCTCCCACTGGAGTACAAATAATTGGGGAGGAGTGGTGGTAGTAATATATAGGATAGTTCAACCATGGATATAGTTGTTATGGGAGTGAGACAAGTCTACTTTACTAGAAACTCTGGATGGAGAAATGCAAGGCGGACAGTGGTAACCAAGGGAAAGAGTAGAGAGAAAATACATTCCTCTCCCACCTCAGGGTTGTAAGTATACCAAGCTGGATGTCAACACCCTGAGCCAAAGTCCCTTTAACCCAGTGCTAGTTATAAATCTAAAGAAAATAAACACATGAAAGCCAGTAGAGAGAAAGAGCTAAGAGAAGAAGAAAGGATAGAGATAAAGAGGGATGAGGACAAAATAAATATTCGGCACAGAGTGGGAAAGTTGAACAGAAAAGTGAAAGAAAGAGAACATATAGGAAAAGTGGGAGAGGAGAGGAAACGTGGAGAGAGAAAGGGGAAATGAAGATAGAAGAAAAGGGAAGTGAAAAAATACGATAATATAATTAAGCATTTTACATGCAATTACTGACTTGAACTTTAGCCCATCTTGACTTAGTAGGCGCTACAAACAAATTTATGCCTACCGACCTACGAGACATTGCTCATACCATTCATTCCTTCTCTTCCACTGGCAGTCATCCCCTCCTCCCACCTCTACCCGTCAAAACCCAACCCCAGTACAAATGCTTCTGCTTTGCTTAATCCACCCACATGGCCTGGCATTGTAGTTATGGTCATACATGCTTTATTTTCATTAAGCTCTTAGAGTAGAAGTTCCTAACCTGTTTTGTGTTATGCACTTCTTGGGCAGTCTTATGAAGCCTCTGGATCCCTTTCTCAGAATAATGTTTTTAAATGCATAAAACAAAATACAAAGGATTACAAAGGAAACCATGTATATGGAAATACAGTTATCAAAATATTTTTTAAAAAAAGTGAACCGCCTAAGGACTTCCTTAACTATTTATTACTCGTATCACCTAACAATTTTTTTTGCAAGTAGTAGGTACCAGATCAGTTATCTGCTAAACGAAGCTTATCAATTTGGCAATCCTCCGGCAAATTTGGAGTAATGCAGAGAACACAGGGCCTCCAGGGCAAGTAACTCTGAGAGATAGGTATCTCTGCTAATTAGCTTTATTTGCATATTGATTGCATGATTTCTTTAGGAGCTAATATGGGAACCCTCCTCCGCTTTGGTTCACAGCAAACAATGAGGATATTTGTCAAGCATTTCTGAGTTCTGAGTGTTTCTGAGATGACATGAAGTATGATGAAGTAGATGGGAGACAGAAAACCCTAGACCGAAGCTTCTGAGACTTTTTGCTCATTTCAATCTATCAGTTCATAAAACTCTTCCCATACTTGTCTGAATTCTTCATATTCAGTGTTTCTTACAATGCAGAAATTATTTTATGGGCAAGTCAATTAACCCCTCTAAGTTTCAATTTCCTCATCTATAAAATGGAGATATTACACAAAGAGGCTACTTAATGGGTTATTGTAAAGCTCAAATTAGATAATGTGTGTAGTGCTTGGTAAATTTTAAAACATTATATAAAAACACCGTATAAAAATCAAACGCTATCAATTGATGTAACAACTGTTTCTAATGACTCCAAGAATTTGATAGGGGAACATAGATCAGTGAAGAACAGGGAAGTGAGAAAATGTATGGGGGCACATATTTCCCAGCATGCTTGACTTTCTTATTTTCTTTGCCTTGAAGAGACTGCTGCTCTATCTTTTTCTTTCCTCTTATGTGACAGGGATTGGAGAGGTTTCTGAAACTGGAAGATCTAGGTAAAGATGGGGTATCAGCCCTTGTCGCTTATGGCTGCACTCCTGCCATCATTCCCACTCTTCTTGGAGCTGGGTACAGTACAGCCAAACATATTCTGGAGAACTATCATGGCAAAGGTAGGCATTCCAAACAGTGTCGACCCAACAGGATAGGAAAAGGTGGTGCAGTAGAGATCAGATTAGAGTAAGACTGAACTGGACTGGTAGCTACAATGAAATGCTTAGCCTCCAGAGAGATTAGATAAGAGGTCAATCCCAATCTCTAGAATTCTTGAGGTATTTTCTCAAGATCAAGGATGGAAGTTTTCCCATTTTGATAATTTTTGAGCATACTGCATATCCTACTCCTAAGTCTGTATTGAACCTGCGACCAATGACACAAACTGAATTCGAGATGATGTGAAGGAGGGAAGCAGTCTGAGTTGGAAGACTGAGCCACTCTCTGGTAATCACAGGTGATAACCATGGCCTTGGAGAAAGCCAATGCATGCACATTGTATACCCACTGGTGAAGCCAGTTGAATTATGACCTGAGGGCACTGCCACCTAGTGTTCAAATTACATATTACATTGTCATGTTAATGAATTAAGTAGCTTTTTACAGCTATATTGTTGATTATATTAAGTAGCCGTCAAGACAGGTGTAGATTGTCGTTACTTCCACAACACCACCAATATACACCCAGCCCATGTCTGTTGTCACATTCATTTGCTTGACTGAAGCATGTGCTCCCTGACAATTAAAGTATGAAGATTGCAAAGCAGGGAGAGAGCTTCTAAACCCCTTTGCCCCACTAATAAAGTGTCCTTTCAATATCTCTAAAGTGCCTGTGCCCCAGGTGGTGCTTACTGCTAAACCAGTTCTAGAAACAGCCAAATTTCAATCATTAAATCCAGTGTTGTGCTGGTAGGTAAATGTTTAACCACTGACTGGGGAAAAATATATGCAGACACTTTTATGTTAAATCTGCACTATTAACATTTTCCCTATCACTTTTTTTTGGAGGGGGGAAGGCAAGGCAATTGGAGTTAAGTGACTTGCCCAAGGTCACACAGCTAATGTGTCAACTGTATGAGGTCAGAATTGAACTCAGGTCCTCCTGATTGCAGGGCTGGTGCTCTACTCACTGTGCCACCTAGCTGCCCCTCCATCACTTTCTTAAGTGAAGACTATCACCAAAACAATAAACTAAGTCCAGATTTGTAGCAATTTGCTGATTTCCTAGGTGAAAATGCTAACCTTGAAAATTTAACAATTGAGGGCTGTAACAGCTGGCTCCAATGTGCCACTGATTAACTAACTGGATGAAGCAACGGCATGGACATTCCCAAATAATGGATTACTGCTTAGATTTGATTTTCCGTATACATATGCACACATACACACACACATACACACATACACACACACAATTCAAATACAGAATGGCCTCAGGCTTTCCCCCAAAAAAGGAAAGGATAATAAAAAAGTTTTTGGTTTTTTTCTTTCAAAAAATTAAATCTTACTTTTATTGATTTGTCTTTATATTACCTTCATTCCTGAATATATCCCCTCCTCATTCCCTTGTTATGAAGATTAAAATACACATATTTTTAAAAATACTTTGCCAAAACCACCTAACAGATCAATTATGTCTGACAGTATCCCCATATCCCCAGGTCTTACTTCTGCAGGGAGGAGGGAGGTGTGTTTAGTCCACTCTCCTCTGAGGTGAGACCATTATAATTACACAGGCTTCGGTTGTGTCCTTTTGTTCTTTCTATTCACATTATTATAGTCATTATTATAGTCATTATATATATTATTTGCATCATATCTGTGATGGATCTATACAGAGAAAAATCCCTGACCTTTAGTTTTCCTGAGTCCTTTCAGGGAAAGAACCCTTTGAGGAGTGGCAATGAGTGTGGGAAAGAATTCATTTGGAATTCACATTTTTATTGACATCAAAAAACAGCTCTGCTTACTTTACTCTATCTCAGTTCATATGCATCTCCCTATGCTTCTCTAAAATCTTTGAATTTGTGATTTCTTATTTCAGTAGTATTCCATTACATTCACATACCATAATTTGTCCATCTATTTCCCAATCAATTGTTTTGGGTGATTTGCTATCACAAAGAATGATGCTATTGATGTTTTGGTGTATGTTTCTTGTATGTATGTATGTATCTTTATTGATTTGCTGGATGTGACATGAAACCTCAAGTTTGTGTTGATTTGTTTTCCTCTTCTTATTAATGATTCAGAAACATCTTTCATATGGCTGTTTATAGTTTACAAGTCATCTTTTGAGAATTGTTTGTTCCTATCCTTAGACCACCTATTATTGAGGGCTCTTGATCTTACATATAGTTGTGTTGATTCCAAATATATTTTGACTATTGGGCCCTTCTCAGAGATTTTTGATACAAAGATTCTTTTTTCCAGTTGATGTTTTCCCAACTTATTCTAGGTCCATTGGTTTTGTTTGTTTTGTTTAAAAGCCTTTTAATTTCATGTGATCAGATTTTTAATTAATCTTTAATTGCCTCTATCTCTCATTTTAAGAATTCTCTTAGCACCTATAACTGTAAAAAGCACTTGATTTCATTCTCCTATAATTTTTCTAAATGATGTGACTTTTTATATTCAGATCAGATTTCCATTTTAAACTTATTATAGTTAATTGCACAGAAAGAGCTTTGTCAAGGTATGTTTGGGGTGAGAAGATCAGGAAAGACAAAGGCTTACTGCCTAGGGCCCATGATGTTAACATTCAAAGATGACAGACCCACTTACCTCCTAATCTGTTTCCATGTTCTGTATCACAGAGGGGTGATCTTCAAACAAGAAAAGAGTAAAACTTCTCTCTCTGTCTCACAATTACTAAATCCAATGGCCTTTTCTTAGTTCTCAGCCTTCTTGATATTTGTGCATCTTCGAACATCTTAACCACAGCCTCTTTCTAAGTACTCTTTCTTGATGCAGTAGCTCTAATCTTGTTCTCCTACGCTATGATTTTCTAAATTTCCTTTTCTAGATCATCGCTTATGTCTCACCCTCTAAATTTGAGTGTCTCTCGTGGTTCAAATTATGGTTCTGGAGAAGATTTTTGAGAGTCCCTTGGACAGCGAGGAGATCAAATTAGTCAATATTTAAATTAACGCAGGTTATTTACTGGAAGGTCAAATACTGAAGCGGAAGGTTAAATGCTTTGGCCACATAATGAGAAGATGGGACGCATTAGAAAAGACTCTGATGTTGGGAAAGATTGAAAACAAAAGGAAAAGGGGATAGCCGATGATGAAATAGATAGATAGCACCATGGAAACAATGAATATGAATTTGAACAGACTTCAAGAGAAAGTAGAAGATATAACGGCATGGATTGCTATGGTTCATGGGGTCACGAAGAGTCAGACATGACTGAATGACTGAATAACAATAATATACCGGTACATAACAGAAATGTTACAGAATAATGTCTTTGAATTTCAGTAAAGCATTTAACGGGGCTAAATGATGCTGTGGATAGATTGTCAAGCATGGAGTCAAAAATACTCATCTTCCTGAGTTCAAATCTGGCCTCAGACCCTGGGCAAGTCACTTAACCCTGTTTGCCTCAGTTTCCTCATCTGTAAAATGAGCTGGAGAAGGAAATAGAAAACCACTCCAACATTCTTTGCCAAGAAAACCCCTAATGGGGTCACAAAGAGTTAGACATGAATGAACTGAACAATGTACAAAGCACTATGCTAAAAGCTGGGGATAAAAATAGAAAAATAAGAAAGTCTCTGCTTAAGGAGCCCATGTTCTGATAGAGAGAAACAACACCCATAATGGGTTTGAGCTAAAGGTCAGATAGAAAGACTCCATGCTCCTTAGGAGGCAGTGGCCAAACAAATGGTTATGCATCTTTCTTTGATGGCATTGCCACTCATTAAGCCATATCCGTTTCTGATGTTGAATCATTTGTCAGTGTCTTCGGGGGAAGAGAACTTTCTTTTCCAGTCCTTCAGTGGCAACAGCACCTGAAGCCACCATTTCCACTGAGCGTCTCCACAAGAGTTAATTGGCTGGATAATGGTTGTGGGGTCTGGGGGGCACTGCTAGTCCCAGTGGGGATCTTGGGGTCAGGGTCCTGGGTAGTCTCCACAAAGTCTGAGGAATGGAAATGCTTAAGGAGATAGTAATGATCTGATTTGCCTGGCACATGCCACCTCCTGTCTTTCCTTCAAAGTGCTGTGCTGCTTCAGCAGCCCATGGTTCAGATACCACTTCTGTCACTAAGTACCCGTGTGAGATTGGGTGCTGTTTCTAAAATTCCTTCAAGTCTCTAATATACATAGGAAAACAGATTTAAAACCAGAAGGGACCTTAGAGATCATTTGGTCTAGGGGTTCCACGTCCTGTGAGCTAAGAATGGATTTTTACATTTTTTTATTACAATAAAACTTAATTTAAAAATGTAAAAAATCTTAGCTTTCCTGGCTGCTCAAAAACAGCTCATAGGATAGCTTTGACCCTTGAGTATAGTTTGTCAACACCCTCAGTTTGCATAGGAGGAAACTGAGTCAGGTAGATTAAAGATTTACTCAAACCGACATACACCCAGGATTTGAATCCAAGTTCTTTGACTCCCAGTCCAGGATTCTTTCTTCTTTACTGCACAGAATCTAAGTGGATTGGAACTTTTTAATCCTCATAAAATTAAGTTTAAGGGGGAAAGTTATAAAAACATATGGCTTGAGGAGAAGTCAAACCACCTGCTTTGCCTTAGTGATGGTTGACATCGGGGAACTTGAATGTTTATAAGGTCATCAATTTCAGGTCTTTTTTTACGTACCAGTAGAAAAATATACTTCCTTTCCCCCCACAACAGCCCTCATTTCAAGAGCCTGGTTGCAGTACAGGATTGCTGCCCTGACAGGGGTAGTTTTGGGCATTTCTTTTTATTTCTAGAATTGCAGGTATGAGCCTGGCCCTTGTAGCACTGTTTTTGACGAGCCTGAGGGGAAGAAGGATTTTGTTGCAACATGATAGTACTGGGGCGTTCACGACTTGTTTGTGGTTATTTTTCCCTTTTGCATTCTTCCCAGGTGAATGCTGACCATCTGCCCAGTGTCTGAGGTACAGTGATCAGTCCGTATCCGAAGGTCCCCCTGACAGCTATATGCTTGAACCCACCTTCTGAACCACGCTCCTCTCTTGGGCACGCCCAAGACAGCCAGAGATCTCAGGACCTTGTCAGAGAATCGTGAAGAGGGCCAAAACAATGTTTCAGGACAGAATCAAGTTTTTCATGGAGAAAAACGAACACTTTTTGTGTAACTTGTATTTTGTACCAGCTTGGGAATACCTACAAGTCCCTTAAGGTATCTGGGTGCTACAGTGGGAGCTTAGAGTCAGCAACACCTGAGTTCAAATTTGAGCTCAGACATTTACTGACCGTCTGACTCTGGGCAAGCTCTCAGCTTCTATCTAACTCAGTTTCCTCAACTATAAAAAAGGGATGAGAAGAATACCTACTGCCCAGGGTTGTTGTGAGATCAAATGAAATATTTGTAAAGTGCTTGGCACGGGGCCTGGCAAGTAATAGATGCTCAATAAATGCTTGCTTCCTTCATTCCTTCTTTCATCAAGGACCACTCTTGGAGAAATTTTAGAATCATCATAAATTATATTGTAAAACCTTCTTGATAACCATAGACCTCTGCGATTAGTAGGCAGAAGCCAGTAAAGAGTAAATGGGTGTCAGGACCAATTCCTTGCCATGTGAAAGAGGGAGTTGAGCATCAATACGAAGAATAGAAATAAAAATGGAAGTCACAAACCCAATACAAAATAACTTGGAGTCTCAGGAAAAGGTCAGCTGAAGTGGAGATAGGAAATGCCTATGGCAAGTTGAGCGTTGGAGTAAATAGATAAGATACAAAAAGAAATGGATGATCTGAGATTACAAATGCCAGAGAATTTTGGGTGCTAAACTATAGGACTGTCAGAGAAAGGACGGTTTGCTACAGTCAATTTAAATGCCAGTACAGTATCTTTCTAATGATCGGTGGTAAAATGCCAGTTTAGCAAATATGATCTGGCCTCACTCTACTAAGGCCAGGCAGCATATATTTCCCATTC
The DNA here is from genome assembly GCA_028646595.1 of Phalanger gymnotis. Classification (NCBI taxonomy): domain Eukaryota; kingdom Metazoa; phylum Chordata; class Mammalia; order Diprotodontia; family Phalangeridae; genus Phalanger; species Phalanger gymnotis. The sequence goes on from CM053622.1 coordinate 546,288,239, forward strand.
CGGGTTGTAGGGTGCTCTAAGAGATTTGGGGCGTCTCTCTTCTCTACTGCCACTGGCTTGAGCCCCGTTTTGTTATGTTCCCCCACTATTAGGTGCCAGTAAGTAGAAACCCAGTTCCATTTAACCACTTAATATCAATTACCTTTTACAAATTGATATCTGCCTCAAAGTTACAGCAAAAACAAATGTATAAACATTTCTTCCTAACATCTCAGAACACACTCTCCCTAACCCACTTCAGTCTCTGGGGAGAGCGGTTTCACTCTTAGCACAGTTTCTCCCTGACATTTGTCACCCCAAGTTCATATCTAGTTGCTGCTAGATGAGTCTCTGCTTCAGCTACCCTGGGTTAGGTCCTGGAAGTCACTTCTAAGGGACACTCCTCAAAGTTACTCCTTGATCTTTGGGGCATAAATGTGGAGATGGCTGTAAAAAAGCTGGATATTTAGATACCTGAACACTGCTATCTCATCATCTAAGACACAGCTGTCCAAAATGAGGCCCATGGGCCACAAGCTGCCTGCAGTGCAATTTATGTGGCCCACCTTCAGCGTAGAAATTTACACAAATGCCTTAGTAAACGAAGCCGAGCTACCGCAGAGCTCTCACTAAAATGACAAATCAAAATATATTGTCTACTGTTTCAATAAAAATCTAAGGTTGGACAGCCCTGATCCGAGAAAAAAGAACCAACACCAAGGAAAGCAAAGAATCCAGACCTGTATTCAGGTGGCCTCAAGGTGGCCCTTGGTGGGGAGGGCTCACAGCACCCTCTCCAACCCCTTCCATCATTGTTTCTCTTAACGTCATTAACAGAGTCCAAAAGACTCACCAAGAATGGAGGGTAGGTGGATGCTGACTCTGGTGTTTTTGCTTTTTTTAATTTAATTTAATTTTTGGTCATATTTTAAGTTCCAGCCTGTCTGTGTCCCTCCCCACCCTGACCTAGAGAGGGCTACTATTTGACATAAATTTATTAATATATGTAAAACCATGCCGTGCGTACTTCTCTTCATCAGTTCTTTTTCTGGACCTGCACAGTATCTTCCTTCATAGGTCCTTTATAGCTGATTTGAGTATTTATAGTACTCAGAATAACTCAGTTGTTCACAATTATTCTTTGAACAATATTGCTGTTATTTTATACAATGTTCTCTTGGTTTTGCTCATTTCACTTTTCATTATTTCGTGCATATGTTTCCATGTTTGTTTTTTTTTTTTTTGGCAAGGCAATCAAGGTTAAATGACTTGCAAGGGTCACACTGCTAGTAAGTGTCAAGTGTCTGAGGCCAGATTTGAACTGTGGTCCTGACTCCGGGGCCGGTGCTCTGTCCACTAAACCACCTAGCTGCCCCCGTCCATGTTTTTCTAAAAACCAACCAGTTCAGCATTTCTTACAATGCAGTAGTCTTCCATCACAAATATATAACACAACTTGTTTAGCCATTCCCCTACTCAAATGTTTTTGAAGGCTGTCGGTTGCAGTTTGCAATCAAAAAAAAGTTTTTCTAACCTGAGTTAGCATACCAGAACCAGCTAAAGAATGTCTATGCATCCAGGAGGCCGTCCAAGGTACTTCCATTACACGTCACCATAACTCCACTCACTGTAAGAAGCCTCCTTAGCTTCGCCAGGTGAGGAGTTTGCTTCAGTCTAGCACATGGATGTACTACTCCCCCCATAGGTGCCCATCCCAATTTCATCTGCTGTTTCTTCTTTTAAAGGGGCAGACCCTTTAAAAAGCTGAATTTAAAGCACAAGTGAATTAAGTTCAACCTGGATAGGAAACTTTTCTCCAAAGCTCTGATGATGCTTGCTGCTTTATCTCACCCACCCACTCCATCTGTGACAGAAAGGGGAAAATTTAAACAACTCTTACAGGAAGAGGTAAGGGCCATTATTAAATCATCCACATATTATTCCACATACAGGAAGAAAAAAAAAACCCTAAGAAATGCAGGAAACATACTATTCATGGAGGTGTACCAAATTATGTCTGGAATGCAAAACAGACGTACAAGAAGTGATTTTGAAAAAATTCCATAACATTTCTTGTTCTTTGAGGTTGGAACAGACCCAATTTGGGCTGGACTAGGAGGATATGAACCTTTCTCCCCTTCTCTTTTCTTTGTCTTGCTCTTCTGACTGCGGGCTTCACAGATTCCATCTATTTCAATTCAATTCAATAAACATTTATTAAGCATCTACTATGTACTAGGTTGCCCAATTGCTTGCATGGCTTGGATGGTGGAAACCAACAAATCTATTCCTTTTGGTGAGAGGGAGGACCACCAGGCTTCCACTACATGTTGAAGTCCTCCAGACTCTATTGCCCTACAATCCAGACCACCCTCATATAATTTCAGCAGGGACCCCAAAGCCTCGTTATCATTATCAGCCCCAATACTGAACCTTCCTAGGCTTTTCCATCAGCCCTGCCGCTGAATTTTCTTTTATGTGTTGTCTCCTCCAATTAGAGTGAAGGGCCCTTATAAGCAGAAACTATCAATTTTTCTATTTGTATCTCCAGCACTTCACACAGTACATAGTAAGCACAAAATAATTTTTTTTTCTTTCTTTCATTCACTCATCCATGTATTCCTTGGGCACCCTCAGAACTGAGTATTAGATAACAGCTTAAGGTCTACTCATTTACTATGGTCATTAGGGTCACATAGCATAAATAACTCCATTTGGTCACACACAGCATTTTATATTATTATAATACCTATGGATATTCTGGTTCTGCTTTCCTTGTTCCTCACCAGTCACAGAAGTCTTCCAAAGCTCCTCTGAATTCTTTCTATTGGTCATTTGTTATGATATAAAAATATTCCATTATATTAACATACTTTAGCCTGGTCATTTCCCATGTGAGGGGCACCCACACCCACTTTGCTCCCAGTTCTTTTTTCTACCCCACAAAGGTCGATGTTATTATATCTGTGCTGTTGTTGACTCCATGACAAACCTGATTTCATTGTTTTGTCAACAGCAAAATATCACAGGCATTTGAGTCTCAACCAAGGTCTGTTTGTTTTGGCAATAGCTCTTTCCCATCCCTATTTCAATACTAAACTAGAATAACTTCTTTCAGAGAAGCCAAACGAGTTCTCCACATGCTTCCCATATTTCCACATTTGTGGTTATACAAGCAACATGGCTTTCCATCAGTCTATTTGGCTGTCTCCAGAAAGAATTCTTATTCCCATCATTTAATCTCCACAAATTTTCCTTATGAGGGAGATATCCTGAGAGACCAAGTCAGGTATTGATAGGAAGATTGGGAATTAAAATTAGATCCACCTTGAGTTACCTTTTACAACTTGGTTTGGGACTTTGCGGTCATGCTAGGAAAGGCCAGATCTTTGATTTGAGCCCTCACTAAAGGAAAGGACAGGAAGCACCACTCCTGTAGAACAGAACAGAACAGAACAAAAGGCACAGGGTTATAGCATTATAGTCAGGGCAGGGAAAAGACCAAGCGCATCACCTTATTCAATGAAGAACAATTGAATTCCCACTAGAATTGAATCTGAATGCCAACGCTAGCAGGGACCAGAGGGGTCATCTTCCTTAATTACAGTTGAGGACACTAGGGCACAGAGCAGGGTCAGAACTAGCCCACAGGTCTCCCGATTTACAACGTATCATCCAAGTAGCACAGTGAATGGAGAGCTAGGCATGGAGTCAGGAAGACTCATCTTCCTGAGTTCAACTCTGGCCTCAGATGCAGTTGTCTGCAAGTCACTTAATCCTATTTGCCTCAGTTTCCTTATCTGTAAAATGAGCTACAGAAGGAAGTGGCAAACCCCTCCATTATCTTTGCCAAGAAAACCCCAAATGGGGTCACGAAGAGTTGGACACAACTGAAAAAGAGCAACAATTCTTTAAACGCGTAGTTGGCTGGCTGAGTGCCAGAACCAGACTAAATGCAGTTGGGAATATGTCCAGTTCTATCTGAGTTTGACACCACTATTTCACTCTGTGCTTTTAGTTAGCATCATGGAAGGAATTCTTGGGGAATAGGAAAAAAACCACTAAAATAGTTTGAGGACTTTCTTAGTGTGGCTGACTTGTCCTCAGATTTGGTCTTTGGGGTGGGAGGCATTGGCCAGAATAGCAAAAACTTTAGTAAGGCAAAAGACTCTGTAGACCTCTTACTCTACTCTTAATGGAAAAAAAAAAACTTTTGTAGAGTTTTTGCCTGGATGAATAACCACAACTATAACTACAGTTAAGACATGTAACTTTTTTAATGCAGATTCAAATCTGCCGTAGAAAAAAAAGTTTTTGTGCATCTTGTACTTTTTGCCAGACTGCTATCTATCCTTTGGTGGGCTTTGAGTAAGTCATCAAGTTACGGATCTTATCATTCAATATTGATAATCATTGCACCACAGGATTGGAAGGGCCATCCAGAAGTCATCTAGTAAAATCTCTAATTTGCTGCTGGCTAAATCCATCCTTTTCTGAAAGTTCCTTAGAGAGAGAGAAAAACAAAACAAAACAAAACAAAAACTATAACCTTCTTAGGTAATTCATTCTAATATTTGGCAACTCTTGTAACTAGGAAATTCCTCCTTTTGTCTGTCTTCCTTTTCTTTTGCCACAATTTAAGCCTATTTTAACTACTCTTAAGGCAATGCAGATGGTGAACAGATGGTTGTTCTTAATGCTTTGCTTTTATACTTTTAAACTGTTATCAAATCATCCCTTAGTCAGTTTCTTCCTTTGTTTTATATCCCTTGCTATTTTTTGTTATTTGAATAACTTTTGTGATTATTGTAGATGGATGAACACAGTTCAGTGTCACCTACAGTATTGTGTTTTGATATCTATTCCTGGTCAAATGATAGAACTGGTTCCTTTTTAAAATTATTCTGAACTTCACAAACACATACACACCAATGAACATATACAAAATAGATCCACAAGAGATGATTATATGTGAAATTGGATATCTAGATAGCTTGCTTTCTAACAAAGTCTGCAATTAATTCAACATGTTACTTTCAAAGCTGTCATGATAGTCTGTGTTCCCCTCTGAATCTCAGTATTCTTCTGTGCATATAGATATCTGTTATTAAGAGGATCATTTCTGAAGACTTTGAAAGGAAAGAGGGGATGAGTAAAAGTCAGCAAGGCTTCATTAAAAGCAATCATGCCAGACCATAAATTCATTTTTGGCAGGGTTATTAAACTAGAATAAGACAACAGATGAACATAGGAAACCTGGATTTTTTTCTAGGAATTTGACAAAGTTCTTCATGATATCCTGGCGAACAAGATAGACAGATATGAAAAAATGAGAGCTGGTTTGGAGAGAAAATGAGAGAAAAGTTTGGAAATGGATGAATAAAGGAGCTGAATAGTGTTAGTTAATGGAACAATGTCAATCTGATTGGTGAATGATATAATCTCTAGTAGAGTGCCTCAGGAACCTGTCTTTTACATTGCTTTATTTAACAATTTAGGGTGCAGCTAGGTGGTGTTGTGGATAGAGTACTGGACCTAAAGTCAGGAAGACTCATCTTCCTGAATTCAACTCTGGCTTCAGACATTTACTCACCAGGTGACCCTGGGCAAGTCACTTAACCCTGTTTGCCTCAGTTTCCTCACATGTAAAATAAGTTGGAGAAGAAAATGGCAAACCACTCCCGTATCTTTGCCAAGAAAACCCCAAATGGGGTCACAAAGAGTCAGACATAACTGAACAACAACTTTGTCATAGCACTGTGCTAGGTGCTAAGGCAAAAATAAGAAAAATACAATCAATCTCTGAATTACAAGTATTCAACTCCTTGCCTTACTAAAACTCCATTTATGAATGACCTACACACATTAATGAATGACCGGTGTAACATTGCTGCAGAAGTCCTCCGTTTTCAACCCTGAAAGCTCCAGCTCTTTAAGCATTTTATACAGTTGATAGTTTACATTTCTTCTTTCAGGGAGAACAACGTTACTTCAACCAGTCCTCATATGTCACCCACTCAAGAGCTGTTACCGTCCTGCTTGTGCTCCCCTGGACACTTCACAGCAAATCAATCTCCTCGATCAATGGTGCCTTGACTACAGTTGTAGATGGTTGCATATGCACTCAGTAGCAGTAGCTAAGTCAGTTTGTTTTATTTAATTGTGGAGAAGCCAACTCAGCTATTTCCATTTTTAAAATGTCCTTTTCCTGTGCTTTAATGTGAGGAAGCACGGGTCTCAGGAAGCTTGTTCTTTCCCCCTTTTTTTCATAAATATGTTTCTGTGTCCAGGAAGATGTTGCCTGGCTATTCAAGCCAATCTAATCTAACTGACCCTTAGATAACCCTAAAATTCATGACCTTTCCCCAGTAACTGTCTGCATTTTATGCAGGATGTCTCACAGTCAATGCGGAAAAGTCTTGACACAGCAGATATTCTGAGCCCTTTTACACATAATGCTTTCTGTTCCTCTTTGCCGATATATTTGTGCATATACCTATATGTATATATATCTAAATATGTGTATTATACTTTGATCAATTGATCAATAAATATTAAGTGTCCACTATGTGCCAGGTACCATGATAAGTGCTGGGGATACAAAAAGAGGCAAAAGGCAGTCTTTGCCCTCAAGGAGCTCACAATCTAATCGGAAGGACAGCATGCAAACAAATGTACATAAACAAACTGCATACAACATAAATTGGAAATAATAGAAGGAAGGCACTAGAGGAGTTGGAAAAGACTTTCTGTAAAGATGGGATTTTAGCTGAGACTTAAAGGAAGCCAGGGAAGATAATATGTGGATTTGAGCAGGAAGAGTGTTCTAGGCATAGGGAGAGCCAGAGAAAATGCCTGGAGCTGAGATATGGGATGTCTTGTTCACAAAACATACAGAAGGCCAATGTCATTGGATCACAGGGGCATTAAGTAGATAGAAATCACTTCATAAGGAGGGTTTTTTCCCTGTTTGCCACTTTCTTAATAAAAGCTTTGGCAAGCTAAAACAAAGAAGGTAGTTTTTAATTCTATGAATATTTTTTCTTTGATAGGAGAGAGTTCTATGGGGGTGGGGTTTTCGAAAGAGATTCATGGATTATTGAATGTCTGACTGTGACCACATGGGGTTTTCTTTGAGAGTGGTTTGCCATTTTCTTTTCCAGTTTGTGTTATAGATGAAGAACTGAGGCAAAAAAAGGGTTAAGTGATTTGCCCAGGGTCATACAGCTAGCAGTGTTATAGTTTTTTTTAAAAAGGCAAAAAAGCAATCAACACTAAAAATAATTTTTAGACGTTGTGTTCTGGTCTAAGTTTGGACTAAAAAGGGATGTAGTCCCTTTATTTATTTTAAACATTTGATTGATATTAATATAATCTTTTTGAAAGGAGTCTAAATGTGAGGGAAAAGAGGCATTGGAAGGATAACATGCAAACATTCCTTTCAACAAGATTTTCTACAAGTTTTCCCTTTTGTCTGGGAAAAACAATCTAAGGGGTATATATTATTTGTAAAGATGTAGTATATAACTATAAATCTACTTTTTTATCTGTTTCTGTTCTGTGGAAAAAATAAAAGAGGTGCTTCAAAACTGAAGAAAGTTTTCTAAGGAATTAATTCTTTAGCTGGTTTTTAGAAGAGGGCAGTTAAAAGAATGGTTCTTCTGATCCAACCATTCTGTAGAGCAATTGGGAACTATGCCCAAAGGGCTATCAAGCTGTGCATACCCTTTGACTCATCAATACCACTTCTGGGGCTATATCCCAAAGAGATCATAAAAATGGGAAAAGAACTCCTGTGTACAAAAATATTTCTAGTAGCTCTTTTTGTGATGGCCAAGAATTGGAAATTGAAGGGATGCCTATCAATTGGGGAATGGCTGAACAAGTTGTAGTATATGAATATAATGGAATACTATTGTTACATAAGAAATGATGAGCAGGCAGACTTCAGAAAAACCTGGAAAGACTTATATGAACGGATTCTGAGTGAACTAAGTAGAGCCAGGAGAAGATTGCACACAAAAAGAGCAACATCGTGTGATGACCAACTTTGTTAGACTTAGTTCTTCTCAGCAATGCAAGGATCTAAGATAACTCCAAAAGACACATGATGGAAAATGCCATCCACATCCAGAGAAAATATATATAGACTATAGAGTCTGAATGCAGATCGAAGAATACCGTTTTCACTTTTTTCGTTGTTTCTTCTTTCTCATGGTTTCTCCCATTGGTTCTAATTCTTTTTTACAACATGACTAATATGAAAATATGTTTAATATGAATTTGTATGTACAGCCTATATCAGATTGCATGCCATCTTGGTGAGGGGAGTAGAGGAGGGAGAGGGAGAAAATTTAGTACTCAAAATCTTATAGAAGTGAATGTTGAAAACTAAAAATTAATTAATTAATTAAAACATATAGCAAGCAATAGCGAAAAAAAAAAGACCGGTTCTTTAAGTTGTAATATTTTTATCCAGATCTTCAAGGAGTGGCAAAATCATTTGACATTAAAATTGTTTTAAGTTACAGACAATTATAAGAGCTGGGTATATTTTAAGTATAAGTGAACAGAAGGGTGATGAGCTACAAAGAAATATTGTAATTAAGCCTATGCATAAAGTCAAGTTTAGAGTAGTTATCTATAATATTTGATGCATAATGAAAGGTACTAAGTTGTACTTAGATTTTTTTTTTGCTTAATATCTTGCTCTTTTTATTATGCCTTTTAAAATACAACATTTTAAAATGCCATTATACTTGGTTTTTAAAGTATAGAATTTGATTTTTTTAACAGTGGAAAATTCATAGTTTTGAGTCTTTAACAAATAAACAGATATTGTTGCTCAGATGATGGACTGGATAACCAAGGTATCACTGCTTACCGGATAGTAGTTTACCTCAACTGTAGATAAAATTTTTAAGAAAATAAATCAGTGCTTTGAATGTTATATTCACAGCATGTCACAGCCTTAATCAAACATATACACTGTTGACAATACACATCCTACAGCATAAGGTATCTTAAGTAGGATAGATAATGTCAGGCTACCAGGAGTCAAAGTAGTAAAATGTTCTGATATTTTACTATGTGCATTCACAGAAACCATGCCTTAAAGTGGATTGTCATAAAATAGATCAAATTTTTCCACTGGAATTATTAGGGGTTGTATTCCTGTCCAAGGGCTTGACTCAAATAAATCATAGATATGACCCAGCAAGCAATATGTCTGCAAAACTAAGATACCACAAATATAAACCTCTATAATAATTTAATATAGTAAAATTATGTTCCAAATCCAATAAAATAGGCATAAATATGCTATGCACATTGATAATGTAGGGGGACTTGTTCCATATACATGTAGCCCATAAAATACAGCTCTACTGTATTGTTAATTTGACACAAAATTATTATTCTAACCATAAAAACATAGATTAAACATTTAATTAGCAATAATTTTGCTTGCCTTCAAATTAAAATTTAAAAGGGCACTGAGAATGGGACAGGATTATTTGGATGGTCTAAGGCTTTTTAAAGACTGTCCAAGGAACTATGAGCTAATCCTTTTTTTTCCCTCCTGACATAATTCGCTTTAATAATAATTACTATCACTTATGTGGCACTTATTATCTGGCTGGTACTATGCTAAGCAAGACTTGACAATTATGATCTCATTTGACCTTTATAACAACCCTGAGAGGTTAGGAGGTATTAATTATCCCCATTTCACAGATGGGGAAACTGAGGGAAACAGAGGTTAAAGTGATTTGCCTTGGCTCACATGGCTAGTATCTAAAGTTGGATTTGAACTCAAGTCTTTCTGACTTCAGGTCTGGTATTCTATCCACCACACCACCTAGCTGCCCAGATCTTTAGCAGAATCACAGAATGTTAAGGATGAAAGAAACATTGTTGTTGTTGAGTCTTGTCAAACTCTTCATAACCCCATTTGGGGTTTCTTTGGCAAAGACTTTAGAGAGGTTTACCATTTCCTTCTCCAGCTCATTTGACAGATGAGGAAACTAAGGCAAACGGGGTTAAACGACTTGCCCAGGGTCACCTGGTAAATGCCTAAGGCCAGATTTGAAATAGGGAAGATGAGTCTTACTTACACCAGGTCCAGCACTCTAATGACTACAAAGAAAGAAAGAGAGACAAAGAAAGATGAAAGGAAGGAGGAAAGAAAGAAAAAGGAAGAAAGAAGAGAAAAGGAAGAAAAAAGGAGAGAAGAGAGAACAGAAGGAAGAAGGAAAGGAGGAAAGAAAGAAGGAAAGAAAAAGAAAGAAAAGGAAGAAAGAGAGGAGAGACAGATGGAAAGAAACAAAGAAGTCTTAGAAATCATCTAGTCTTGGGGTCCATGAACATTGATGGATTTCAGTGAACTCATGAACTTAGATGGGAAGAAAACAAATATGTCTTTATTTTTACTAATCTCTAACTGAAACTTGGCATTTTTTTAAATTGTTGAACAACGTTCTTCTGAAGAGTCTGTGGGCTTCACCAGAATGCCAAAGGGGTCTAGGATCGGCAAAAAGCTAAGAAACCCTGAATGGGTCCAACTCCTTCACCTTCTAGTTAGGAAAGAGAAACTCAGAGAAAGGGAGTCCTTAACCAAGGTTACAGAGTTAGTAAGACATAGGACCATGAAACTGTTACCTAGGACTAAAGTCTGCTTTATTAACTACACAGACCAAACCATTCCATTGACCTTAGCACTGTACTCATTTGGCTATTGGCCTATCCTGTCTTGTGATATCTCCTGAATTTAAGAAAAAACACTGAAAACAATAAACTTTATACTGTTGTTTGAAACTTTTCATGGGGGAACTAGAAAGTAAGCTCCTTAAGTGTACAAACATTTCTTCTTGGTATCCGCCACAATATAAGGCTGCTAGATGGCACAGCGGGTAGAGACTTGGGCTTGGAGTCAAGCGGACTCATCTTCCTGCATTCAAATCTGGCCTCAGACACTTACAAGCCATGCGACCCTGGACAAGCCACTTCACCTTGTTTGTCTCAGTTTCCTCATCTGTCAAATGAGCTGGGGAAAGAAATGGCAAACCGCTCCAGTACCTTTGCCAAGAAAATCCTAAATTGGATCATAAAGAGTCAGGCATGATTGAAACACAACTGACCAGCAACAATCCCCCATAATACTGAGCACACTGCTAGTCACATAACAGCCTTCCAGGGAATGTTTGCCCAATGAGTGAATGAGCACAAGATCGGCTGATGACTGAAAACGCAATGAGGAAAGAAGAGAAATATGGTCAGACTCTAAGGATGGAGGAAGTAGCAGACTTTAAAAAAATCAATAATCAAGTACCTCTTCTGTTTTAGAAAGCCGTCAAAGAATATCCTCTTTGAGACTTGAAGAATCCAGTGAATCAAACCGCTCAGAAGGTCTGATTCAGATATTGATGTTTAGGGAAAGGAGCCAGCAAGAGAGATTTATAATAGCTGCTTTAGATTTGGAATCTTATTTTATTGTGGAAGGCCCTTGGCAAATTCCTTCGCCAATTCTCTCATCACATCAGAAATTAAAATGATATGTAGGCTACTATAACATAAAATTGTTGTTGGGACAGGATACCATAAAGCAGAGATGGGGAATCTGTTTTCCTATTAAAGGCCAGAAGCCCACAGGAAAAATAAACTGAATGTCATAAAAGAAACAGCAATGAAAAAAATCACTTTAGTGTTGAGTTTTTTTTTAGATAAATATACAGTGTCTTATTCATACAATTTTTAACCCAAGAATGGGGACACAAAACTATTAAATAATTCGATTTTACTAAACAAAGGCATTAAATATCTGGGCACATAAAGATGAAAATGGCACAATTTTCACTCTCATCCTTACTATCTAATAAAGGAACAAGATGACAGGATAATAGATCTTGAGCTGGAAGGGGCCTTAGAGGTCTTCAGGTTCAATCCCCTCATGTTAGAGATGAGAAAACTAAATGAGGTCCAGAGAAGTTAATGTGACTTGGCCAAGGTAATGCAGAAAGTATTAAGTGACTAACAGGATTCAAAGCCAGGTCACATGACTCCAAGTTCAGCATTCTTTCCCCTGAGCCATCTTGTCCTCTCTGAAGGATACACAAATATCTAGGATAAAAATGAAGCTGAAAGCAGTCCATAGGAGAGCTGAAGCCAAAGGATGAGAAACTGGTCATGAAAGAATTATTTTAGGTGGAGGAATCAGTGAAGGCTTCATAGAGTAGGCAACACCTCATAGATTTTTTAAAAAACAGTTTTGAAAAGGTAGAAATGTGAAAATGACTTTTCAAGAAATGCCCTGGATAACACATATTTTAAAATCTTATTGTGCTGTCTATGTGACCACAGAAAAAGTTGGTCGACTCTCAGTTTTTCTACACTGACTTGAAGCAGAGTATAGAAAACCTAAAGAGGATCCCCCAGCAGCTCCCCAAACAATGAAGGTGCACTTAGCCTAGAGAGGGGAATCATAGAAAAACTCTGAAAGGAAATGTAAAAATATGGTCCCCATCCTTTCAGAACTCATAAGGTAATGGAGGAAGACAGATGTAAACAGTAAGTTATGGGAACATGAATATATATGTATATATTATGTCTATTTATTCATGAGTACATATATAGTATATACCCATATGTATATACATAGATGCTTATATACTTATAAGTATGAATATATACACACATATGACTGTATTCATATGTGTGCATGTCTTATATATTCATATACACTCATACTCATGTTCCTGTAACTTATTATTTGTATCTGCCTTTTCCTCTTCTATCAGCTTTTAAGTTCCTAAAGGGGAGGGATCCTGTTTTATGCTTCGTTTCAGCTATGTACGTGTGTATACGTTCACACACATGTCTGTGCCTCTACATACATATATATGTACACGTGTGTGTGTATATATACACACATAGGCACCCAAGTCTAGCCACCAAACAAAATGGTGCTAAGTCTAAAGGGAACGCTAGAAGGCATGCAATGTCTGAACTGAAGTGAATTCAGTCAAAAAAGGTTTTATGTGAACACTGAGTATAGAGTAGAGAAAAGATTAGATTTATTATCCACCTGGAGTCAATGAAAAGTCCACCTTGTGACAATTTCTTTAAGTGTAAAAGCAAATCCCTAGATGGGTGGGTTGGCAGTGAACTTTTTCCAGATTTTCTCAGAGCTTTCCCATGAGTCCAAACTGATCTTTTAAAAGAAAGCTAAGTGAGGAGTCCTTGGACTATTAAAGCCCACCATAATTCTTTAAAGGAGCAATTCTCAAAGCTTTTGGCCTCAGGGTCCCTTTACACTCTTAAAAATGATCAAGAACCCCTCAAAGAGTTTTTGTTTATGTGGGTTACATCTACCTATATTTACTGCATTAGAAATGAAAACATCTGAGTGTTATTATGAACACATATTCCCTGAAAAGGTTTCGGGAAACCCTACTTGTCTCTGATCACATTTTGAGAACCATTGTTTTAAAGAATAAAGCCAGTTTGATTAAGTGGGGAATCATAATTCTCTGATTACAGAATGTTGGTTATAAATATCAAAAGGGATTCTTTCGAGGAGATTAGTGGCCTTTGAAGAAAAGAAGGCTTGCTTTGGTGCAGGTGTGCGGTGGTTAAGGTTGGAAGGTGACAGATGGCTTGATTATATCGAGATAAATTATAGAGCACACATAAGATGATATATAAGCAGCAGATGTCTGGTAGATGTGAGTGGAGTTCAACCAGGTGAAATAGAGGTGTTTCTATTTAGATGTGGGCAGAGCTCAGGGATTTCTTCACCATTTATTAATGACCTTTAAAACTGCATTCACTAATGCGCTGAAAATTCTATTTTTGAAGGCTTAGTTTGGAAAACAATTTTAGAGGATGAATGCCTGGAAGAATGCAGACAATTTCATGTGAATACTATTAGAAGGCTTTGATTCATTCAAACAACAAGCTTTCATTAAATGCTTACTATGTGCACTGCACAGTGCTGGATACTGAAAATACTAGGTCAAGATGAAATCAATCTCTAACCTTAAGGCACTTATATTATAAAGGGGAGTAGGGGTCGGGAGTGGGGGGAATGCAGTATTTAAGTTGATACATAAATAAAACATAATTTGAGAAGTGGAAGAACACTTAACAGTTAAGGGGAATGAGAAAAGTATTCTGAAAGGATGTGACACCTGAATTGAACCTTTGAAGGAAGCTGAGGATTCTGAACCTAAGGGGAAGCTAGGTGGCACAGTGGATGAGCTCAGGCCCTGGAGGCAAGAAGACCTGAGTTCAAAACTGGCCTCAGATACTTACTAGCTGCATGACCTGGGCAAGTCACTTCACTCAGTTTCCTCATCTGTAAAATGAGCTGGAGAAGAAAATACCATTCTAGTATCTTTGTCAAGAAAACCCGAAAGGGAGTCATGAAAAGTCAGACATGCCTGAAATGACTGAAGAACACGTGTGTACATGTACTGAAGAGAAGGAACAACAAAAAGAAAAAAAAAAGTGTGAAAGGCAAGGCTTAAGGAATCATCAGTCAGTGAACAAGCATTTATTAAGCTCTTACTAAGTGCCAGGCACTGTGCTAAGTGCTGGCAATACAAGCCTAAGCAGAGAGAAAGACAATCTCAAGGGGCTTATATTCTAATGAATTAAGAGAACTCAGAAAAGAAAGCTTAAAATCGGGTAGGAAAGGGTAGGGCAGGATTCTAAGGTCCTGGGCCCCAGGGCATGAGAGGAAAGAGTCTGGAAGGCAGCCAGGAGAGGAATGAGCCTTTGCTGGCCTGGACACCCTCCTCAAACAGGGATTCTGGGAGGAGTCATCCAATCAGAAGGAGGGATCCCAGGAGCTGAGGTCCTTCCAAAGATAGTATTCCCAATGTGTGAATTTCAGGGCTGGAGTAAGCTCCCAGGATAAAGAGGTTTCTGAGGCCTGAGGTAGAGAAGATTGGGAATAATGCCTGGAGAATAATGAGAAGAAAGAAAGAGAAGATAGCAAAGAAAGGGGGGGAATGGGAACTGAACTTATATTTTAAGGGAAGCAAAGCCTCATACCTAAAATTGTATGTGTATATATATGTATATATATACACACATATATATACATATATGTATGTATATATATACATATATATGCATATATATTATATATACATATATATTATACATATACATACACACACATATGCATACACACGTGTATATATATATATAATATACATACACACATATATAATTTAGAAGGGGCTTTAGAGATCATAGATGTTAGTCCAAGTTTTCACCCCAAGTAAGAATTTCTTTTTAGTAATGGATTGCAATATCCCTGAGAGAGACTCATCTAAAATCTGTTTTAACACTTCAATCATGAGGAGATAAGTGCTTTTTTTTCCCCAAGAAAACCTTCCATTTCTGAATCTCTCTGATTATTAGGAAGTTCTTCCTCACACTAAATTGAAGTCTACCTTTCTGAAATTTCCACCAATTGTTCTTGCTCTGTCCTCTTGTGTCATACAAAATAAATCCTCGCATGACAGGCCTTCAGATATTTGAAGACAGCTCCAGGGCTCTTCCTCCCATTCAGCATTTCTATTTCCTTTAACTGATTCTTATGTGACATGGTTCTATAGAGCAACACGGCTGCCCTGGATAGATTACAGAATGTGATACAATACTCCAAGTATGGTCCATCCAAGATTTCATTCTACTCTTGCAGCCTAAGAGGCCCCTAGATTTTTCATTGGCCATCAGACTAGACTTTTGGTTCCAACCCAAAATAATTAAGATGGTAAAATATTTCTTTAGTTTCCCTCTGTGCTCATTCAAATAATTCTTTCCCAGCCAAGTCCTGAGTCCCTTCATGCTGGTTGTTCTGATTCCCAAGGCACCGTTGCAGTCAGTACCCCCATGGGCCTGGCCCTCTTTGGGTAGTAAATAAGTGGAGGCTGATTGTACCAGGGCCAATACTAGAGCCAGACAATGAGAATGAAGCTGGCTTATTAATGATGTAGCCTACATATGGTGAGTGTGGATCGAGACTGAGTGTGAGTGGAACAATCATTCACTCTGTGAGGTGTGATGTAGGTGCCATGCTAGAAAAAGTGAGCCCACTGGCATGTATCTTAAGCCTAGGGGTAGTAAAGCATCAAAACACATGGCACAAATTCTGTCTCCATTTCATAACAGCTCTAATGTTCAGGTTTATAAATGTGAGGTTCCATTTGCACAGATTCAGGGTCTTTGTTGTATGTAGGGTCTTTGACATGAGGAGAGATTCTAGATTTAAGCTAGAATGGGGAGATCAAGAACAAGAGAGAAGAGACTGTTGAGAATATTTGGAGAGGAGAAGGAATAGGAAATAACGGACACTTTGGAGCACAAAGATAGGAAAGAAGGCAGAGGAAGGGAAAGAAGAGAGGAATGGTTCAGAGGGAGTCATGAGATCAAGCTATGCTACCAATAATAACAAAAAAGCATGCCTGGGACACATGCCTGGCAAATGGGAGGCAGAAGGAAAGAAGGGAACTGTTATTACAATGAAAAAAGAGCTCTTGAAATTTAGTTAAAACTTGGAGATTTAGTCAGAGAAACCTCTTGGCGAAATTACCACAAGGGCTTTCTGATAGAGACTCTATCCAACTCATAATGTGAAAAATGATTTCTCTCTACAACAAAGCGAGAGAAATTATTATCGTACTATTATATTAATAACCAATTATTAAACTGGGATCCAGGTTTTTCTCTTTTCTATTTCCTCATGAAAGCCCAGCTCTTGTTAAATTCAGTCTCAAAAGAATAAGACTGACTGATGAGATTACTCTTAGCCCTCAAGGAACATGTTTTTCAATCTTGGGTGGGATCCCACCCAACTAGAAGCCGTAATTTCTGTTTAGAGTATAAGCAGAATCCAAGTCTGAGTGAGTTTTTACCCTGGGGAAAGAAGCCCCTGTCCTTGTACGCCTCAGTTAGAGTTTAGGGTGACCCAGATCACAGAGGAGAAAATTAACCAGAGTAGTCTGGATGGAGATGGATTCCCCTGTCCAGATTGCTGGAGGTGGCTGAATCTCATGATCAAACCACATTCTTAGCAGGAGGAGCTGAGGACTTCTAGCCCATCTCATTAAATGTCTACCAATCAGGGTTATTTTTCACTTGTCAAGAGAATTATGTTTTGGACAGGTTATTTAAAGCTTTCAGGGTCTCCAGTGGGCATCTTTGTTTACTGAGAAACCACTGATCATAAATTTATTGAATATTAGTTAGCCTAATTAGTAAATTGTTAATTACCCAGAAACTCTCTCTCTCTGAGTTTTCTATTCATAACAAAAGGAGCCTGACTGTTCAATCAACTTTAATTTACTTTCTCATCTAAGGAGGTTATTAGGGGCTATAGGAACCACCGCAAGACATGAGTGTTTAGGAAGGGTCCTCAAGTAGTCTTGTTGTTTTCCTATGGCATAATGACACCTTCTCTAAAGCCCCGCTTTTATGTCTCGTCATAGCATGGAGGTGACCCTAGTCTTTCTAGGTGCTAATAGTGTACAATCTCTGTTCCTACCAAGATGGAAAGGCTTCTAGTTGAAGCCTGATAATTGTCTCTGGAGCCATCTTCTAAGAATCAGACTTGCTGAGGTCGTCAGAAGGTTGACCACTGAATTATTATCATTATTATTAATCATTATCATTATTATTGTGTCTAGAACAAGAATATTACCCCCTAAGCAAGGATTCTTAACCCAGGATCCTTGAACTTGGTTTTTTTTTTACTATTTTGATAACTATTTGAATATAAGTGGTTTCCTTTGTAAAATTATTTTTTAATATGTGCATTTAAAAGCACTAGTCTGAGCAGGATTCCATGGAGTCTCACCAGACTACCAAAAGAGGCCGTGACGCAAAGGAGGTTAAAAACCCATGCCCTAAAAGAGTAGAGAACATGTGCTCTTTCTAGATGGGTAGAGTACAAACACTGATGAAATTGCCTTTTGAAATATGTTTTATATGATAGCATATGTATAAGCTATATCAAACTACCTACCATATTCAGAAGCGGGGAGAGGAGGGGAGGAGAAAAATCTGGGACCCCAAATTGTGTAAAAATGAATGCTAAAAATTTTATTGATATGTAATTATGGGAAAAAAATAAAATACTATTTGAAATTGTCTTTTGAAGTAGTTGTGTGTGTGGTTTGTCCTTTATTCTCGAAGAGGACCATGACATCAGGGAGGTGATGACATGACTGGTAATTGACTTTGATTTGAGTGAGGGAGGGCTGTGCAAAGTCACCAGCCTCACTTTCTCCTCCAGAGCCATCTGGGTCCGGTGGCCGGATATCAATCAGGACAATTGGAGATGGACCAGGATGCAGCGGGAGACCTTGACCCTTTTAAGCCAATGTCTTTTCAAGTTCTCACTTTGAGTGAGGCAATGCCCATTCAGTGAATAGGCCTCTTTGGGTTAATGCTGACATTACCCTATCTCCTAGACAGTGAAAAATAACTTAATGCACTGGCTAATAGGAACATTGAATAAATTCTTTTAAGTAATAACTTTTTTTTTTTCATGAAGCAAAGCTTAGGTTAGATTCAAGAAAGAACTTCTGGACAAAAAAGTATGCTAAACAGTAAATAAATTTTTTTTAATCATGTATGTGATTTAGACATTAAACATTAAAGTGTTAGAGTATAAGCAGAATCCAGTCTGAGCGAGTTTTTACCCTGGGGAAAGAAGGCTTTGTCTTTGTACCCCTCAGAGTTTAGTGTGACCCAGTTCATGAAGGAGAAAATCAACTAGAGTGGTCTGGATGGAGATGGATTCCCCTGTCCAGATTGCTGGAGGTGGCTGAATCTCATGATCAAACACTTTGATGTTTCCAAAGCACTTGCCTTGCAGTTACCTAAGAAATAGGTAACTATTGTTAAATTGTTAAATTCAGTCTTTTTTTTTTTTGGTTATTTATTGGTAGAAAACTCCATTCTTGGCTAGGAAACTCCTTCTCAGTGCAAATCAGTAACTTAATTACCTGCTGTACTCAAAGGTTAAGTGACTTACCCAAGGTCACATAATTCTGCCATTATGTGTTGTTGGAAGGACTTAGTTCTTTCAGCTTCTGATGCTTACTTTCTATCCCTTATGGCATTGTACAAATATTCTCATTCCTATTTCACAGATGAAGAAACCAAGGCTCAGAAAAATGAAGTAATTTGTTTCTGTGTCACATAGGTAGTCACTGACAAAGCTATAACTCAAACATAAGTTTTCTGACTCCAAGTCTAGCACTCTTGCTGTGATAAAATTTTATTCAAGTATCTTTTGTTTTTATTGTTATTGTTGAGTTGTTTCAGTCACATCTGACTCTCCATGACCCCATTTGAAGGCTTATCATGACAAAGATACTGGAGGAGTTTGCCGAGTCCTTCTCCAGCTTATTTTCCAGATAAGGAAACTGAGGAAAAGAGGGTTAAGTAACTTGCCCAGGGTCACACAGCTGATAAGTGTCTGAAGTTGGATTTGAACTCAGGTCCTACTGACACCAGGGTCAGCACTCTTTCCATTGTGCCACCTACCTGCTATAAGTTTTTACACTGTTTATTATATTTTTGTAAAGCCAATCGGTAAGTGAAAAGATCTTTCCCACCTATTGAATAGGCTTCAGGTGGGGCCAACAAAGGGAGGTCTAATTAAAGACAGGCCCACACCCTTTCGCTAATTAGAAATGAGTCCCCAGGCTAGTTAGCAAACTAGTTTGCTAGTTTGAGAGAGGTATGAAGCCCTCAGGGCCCTAATGGGAGTTTCTAAGACCAGAGCCAGTGGTATGTGCCTGAGTTCTAGTCAATCAGATGACACTCATCTAAGGAGTATATAAAAAGACTGAAGAGAACTTAGAAACAGCAGAAACTGAAGACTAAGAGGAGGAGAAACTGAGGACTGAGAATGGAACTGGACAGAGGAACCAGAGCCAGAAGCATCGGAGCAGAGAGCAGCAGGAATCAGAAGCCAAGGGCCAGCTTCTAGAGTGTGCAGAGCAACGAGTGCTGAACACGAGGGAGCTGCAGAACTTGGAGTCAGTGGAGCCGCAGAAGAGAGCGCTGAGCAGGGAGTTAGGATTCATGAGTGATCTTCTTATGGGAGGGCCCTAGCATTGAGGGGAGGCACAAGTATGGTTTCCTTTCCTGCTACAATACAGGGTGTTCCTAAAGTCTGCACATATAGGAAATCTCATTAACTGTACATCTTTTTACCTCCACAGAGTAAATATGGCTTTGTCGAAAGAAGAAAGAATTGAAGTGATACTTCTCAGTGGATGTGAAAGATGGTCATATCAAAAGATAGCAGATGAACTTAATGCATGTCATCCCAGAAAGGTTCCATTTGGCTTTTCCATGGTGGCAAAGGTAGTTAAAAATTTTAAAGAAACAGCAGTGTCATGGACAAACCCCTTTCTGGAAGACCAAGTGCATCAGACAAAATGAAAGAAATTGTCACGGCTAAAATTTACGCTGGCCCCATAAAATCACTTTGCAAGACATCCATGGAGCTGGATGTTCCCAAAACAACCCTCAATCATATCTTAAAAGTGCAAAAGTTTCATCTTTACAAGTTACAAATCTTGCATCACTTAACAGAGGATGACCCTGATAGACAACTCAAGATGTGCGAATGGTATTCCAATAAATTGGATGAAAACACTAAAGACTCTGTGTTGTTCAGCGCAGAAACTTTGTTTTATGTGAATGGTGAGGTTAACAGACAGAATGTTCTATACTGATCACAAAGCAATCCGAATTGGGTGGACTATTCCAAACAGCAAGGAGCACAAAAAATTATGGTGTGGCATGTATTGGGGCCATTTTTCTTCGATGAACATGTAACTGGTAACACTTATCTCTCCGTGTTGAAAGACCAGTTAGTGCCCCAACTTGAAAGACTAGGTGAAGGACTTCCTGAGTGGTTCCAGCAGGATGGCACCCCTGCCCATTTTGCCATGGTGCCAAGAGATTGGCCGAATGACAATTTCCCTAACTGAATTGGAAGATGTGGTCATGTGGAGTGATCTCCTCGTTCAGCAGACCTTAGCCCCTTTGACTTCTTTTTCTGGGGTATGCTAAAGGAGAAGGTATACTCAATGAAAATCACAGATGCAGCGTATTTGATTGAACACATAAAGAGTGAATGTGCTCAAATTGACAGCAATGTGGAGTTATGGCATCAAGATCACATGAATCTTGCAAAGCGCATCAACCTTTGCATCACAAATGATGGAAATCATATTGAAGATGTTATTTGTTAATATTCCAATTAAATAAAATGTTGTCAAAAATTTTATTCATTTCATTTCTTGAAAATATGCAATTTTGCCTATGTGTCCAGACTTAGGAACACCCTGTATTTTGTTATAATTTCCTTGTTACTATAGTGAGGTGGGCTTATCGGTTTTGGAATGTTATTGCCACAACATCGAATTGGGTATATTTGTCCTTTGATTCTTTGGAGTCTAAATAAATGTTATACTTCCTCTGCCATCTACCTTGAGAATTTTTGCGATTCCAAACCATTCAGCCATGCCCATGGTCCTCTCCAAGGTCATGGATTTTGCCTTGCTGATATAATTTTCCACTGTATTTTTCCCTTCCCTCACCCAGAAAGTCATCCTTTACCATAAACTATTGTTGTACCATGGGTTTTGAGTGTTCCGTTGGAGGTACAGTTGGCCAGTAGTCGTCATTGACTACTTTTAACATCTTGTTCCTGGAGATTTCATCAGCTATGCCTTGTTACAACAATTAGCTTTTTTTTTTTTTGAAGCTTACTCTGGTCCCTTGGGTCCTCTCTTCCACTGCCCTTTGGAGTTTACCTAAGATGAAAAGTTAGTAGCTTAACTATAGTGACTCAGAACTCTAAGAAGGATTCCTGACATTTAGTCATTTGCTCTCTGCCCTCCTTTAAATTTATATTTATCTCATATGTATCTATCTATCTATCTTTCTATTTTTCTAACTATCTCATCTTTGTCTCTTTATATTTATCTCTCAAGTTTATGTTTAATGCTTGGTGTCTTTATGTTTGAGACAAAAACCAGGACAAGGAAATGTTTAGGTGGAGGAAGCTAATACAGTATATTAGAGAGTTTGTTACTAAACAGGCATGGGGAGAGAAAGATTCTTTCAGTCTTTGAACAGGTGGGTACAAGTGGCAGCTTCAGCTTGAGTTCTGTGCTGTGAGATACCTGGAAGAGGGAACCAATGTCCCTCCTTTTATTTTCTCTTTTCACTTGTTGCCTCAGTGCATGTTAAGTCCTGGGAGGTAGTAAAGAGTGTCCTTCCCACTATGGCAGCTGCTTAGCTGCTGCTTCTCCTCCAGGTTCTCATGACGCCTTCCCATCCATGGCTCACAGTCTACCTGAGTCCTTTACGTACTCCACATGACTCAGGTCCATCTTCTTGTCTTTAAGACTGCAATAGTTTCAAAGTACTTTCAGGGTTGAGAGGGAAGTACTTGTCCCTATGAACTACAAATCCTAAGATTACATTCAATTTTCAAACTCCTATTATGAAGTCTTAAAAAGGAAGAAAGAAAAGGGTTCTGCAAAATGAAACTACATAGAAAAAATGTTCGGTGTTATTTTCAGTATCCCAGGAATCCCTGAGGATCCCAGGATCTCAGAGATCCATGATCCCTGACTTCTGCAAAAGAATAGAAGGAAGGTTTCTTTTCATACCTCTTCTTTGGCATTGAGCTTGGTCAAATATAATTTTGCAGGATTCAATTTTGACTTTTTTGTATTTTTTAAAAAATACATTATTGTTGACATTGAGTCTACTGTTTTCTGGGTTCTGCTACTTTGTATTAATTCATAAAACTCTTTGCATGCTTCTCTATTTATCATTTCTTACATTACAGTAATATTCTGTAACATTCTTGTACCACAATTTGTTTATCCATTCCCCAATAGATAGGCATCTACTTTGTTTCTCATTCTTTGCTACCCCACAAAAAATGCTGCCATGAACATTTTGGTGTATTACAAGGCTTTTGTCATTGATCTCCGTGAGTCATATGCTAAGCAGTGAAACCTCTGAGTCACAGGGTATGGACATTTTAGTTACTTTCTGGCTCCACTTATTCAGGTGGGGTGGTTTGCCCTGAATTACCTTGCAGTGCTTAAATATGTATATGTATATGGGCAAATGATTCCTTATTGGATGAGAGAACACTGAGTCATAATGCTGACATTTCATGTCTGTGTAAGGAAGAAGCAAGGAATGTGTTGGAGGTGGCTCAAAGCAGTTTTCAAGGACCAATTTTCAGCACAAGCAATCATTTATACCTTTAAAATCAGCAAACACTTAAAATCGGGGTTTGATTTATTGATTATCTAGACTTAAGAAAGTGATGAGAAAATGTTAATAATGGGGATTGAACTTAAAAGTCTGTTGTGTATATATTTTTTTTCATAGAGCTAGTTGGTAAACATTTATCAGTACACTTCTGGAGAAAAGGTACTTCTCTAATGATGGCTGGAAGAATTTGAGAGAGGCAGTCTGTGGGATTATAAGCACTGGAAATAAAGGAACAAGACGAGAGCCTAGAATCCCTTATATGTTTATGGCTCTGAAGGATCCTGGGAACTATTCAAAAATCTGCACCTGTCAGAGCCAAGACGGCGGCTGGAAAGCAGGGACTGGCATGAGCTCCCCACCAAGTCCCTCCAAAAACCTATAAAAATGGCTCTGAACCAATTTGAGAAATGCAGAACCCACAAAGTGGCAGAGGGAAGCAGGGCTCCAGCCCGGGACAGCCTGGATGGTCTCTCTGTAAGGTCTGTCCAGCACGGAGCTGGGAGCTGAGGGGAGTGGAGCTGTGCGGAGAAGAGCCCAGCGTGGGCAGCGCGGACCGAGCAGACCGCAGACCGACCAGACCAGGAGCCGGGCAGAGTGTGCCCTAGCGCCCTGAATCAGTGAGCTGTGGCATTTACCAGACCTCTCAACCCACAAACAGCAAGGACAACAGAGAAGGTTAGTGGGAAAAGCTGCGGGACTGAGTTTGCAGTTCGGCCACCGCACCTGGGGCAGTGGAGGTGGGCAGCTTTAGAACTATGGCTGCAGTTGCTTCTGGCCCTAAGCCCACCTGGTGGGAGGAATTAAGTGGTGGATCAGAGCAGGAGTGAAGAGACTGCTGAAGATCTAAGTCCAATCCTGGTTGGGGGTTCTTGGGGAAGGGGGAGTGCTGGTGAGGCAGCGCATCCACCCAAGCGTGGAACATAGAACTCTTTAGTCTACAAGCAGTCATATACTGCTCAAAAACTCAAGGGTCAAGTAAGTTGGCTGGAAACATGGCCAGGCAGCGAAAACATACCCAGATTCAGTCGCAGACTCTGGAATCCTTCTCTGCGGACAAAGAAGACCAAAACATACAATCAGAAGAAGTCAACAAAGTCATAGAGCCTACAACAAAAACCTCCAAGAAAAACATGAACTGGTCTCAGGCCATGGAAGAGCTCAAAAAGGATTTGGAAAAGCAAGTTAGAGAAGTAGAGGAAAAACTGGGAAGAGAAATGAGAAGGATGAGAGAAAACCATGAAAAACAAGTCAAAGACTTGCTAAAGGAGACCCAAAAAAATACTGAAAAATATACTGAAGAAAACAACACCTTAAAAAATAGACTA
>CM053622.1:546313379-546334810 GCA_028646595.1 Phalanger gymnotis
GACTGGGGAACAGGGCAACCAGAGTGTATGCCATCTTGGAGTGGGGGTGGGTGGAAATGGGGAGAAAATTTGTAATTCACACTCCTGTGAAAATCAATGCTGAAAACTAAACATATCAAAAAAATAATAAAATTAAAAAAAGTGAAAAAAAAATCTGCACCTGCCTCTCCTGCCTGGCTCTCTCAAAATTCTGCAACCATTTATTAAAAAAGTCCCATCTCCCACTTGTATATATGTAGCATCATAGCTCAGCCTTGTCAACCAATCAGAAGTAACCTCCTCTATTCCTTCCTGTCACGTCCCCCCCACCACCACCTCCCTGCCCATACGGCTAGAACAGAATGATAACAGTCACGTCCTCTGGGGCAAACTTCTCAACCTGAGTAGATAAAGATGTTACATGTCATTCTGGGATTGCTTTTCAGAAGAGTTGTCCTAGGTCACAGCTCTCCCAACAACACATCGATGTATCCATCTTTGCACAACCTCCCTATATTAATTATTCCCATCTTTGGTCCTCTTTGCTTCTTTTCTGTGTGTGAGTTGAAAACTCAGGGTTGTTCTGACTTGCCACTCTCTTATAATTAGTGATTCGGAGCATTGTTGCATATGATTACTAATAATTTGCAATTCTTCTGATAAGCATTTTCTCACATCCTTTGATCTCTTATCCATTGTGATAGATTTAGCTTTTGAATTTATATATTTTTAGTAGTTATCTATGTATCTTGGATATCAGACTCATCAAAGATATTTGATATAAAGACTCTTTTCCCATCTGGCAGCTTCCTTTCTTTTTAAAATTGTAATAATTTTGTTCATGGAAAGGTCTTTCAATTTCGTGTGATGAAAATGATATATTTTATCATTTGTCATTGCCTCTTTCCCTTGTTTGACTAAAAATTCTCAGCACACCCATAGCAATGAAAAATATATGATCTATGTCTCTTATTATATTTTGTGTTATGATCTTTAATTTTTAGGTCCCACACTCATTTTTAATTTATTGCAGAATATGGGTTAAGATGTTGGTTTAAACCTAATTTCTGCTTGAATACTCTCCCATTTTCCCAGCAGTTCTTATCAAATAAGGAGTTCTTTCCTAGATAATACATGTGTTCAGGTTTATTGAACCCTGGGTTATTGGGTTTGGTTCTTTATTATTTTTCTTCATCTAGGCAGTTCCATCAATCTTCTTTCCTCTTTTTTAGCCAGTGCCAAATGATTCTGATGACTGCTGTATTATAGTATAGTTTGAGATTCTGGAAGTTCTATTTCTCTTTCATTCCTGCCTTTTATCATTATTTCCCTTGGTGCTTTAAATCTTTTTTTTCCTCCAAAAGAATATTATTTCTATTTTACATTGTGCTATATTTCAGTCCAGATATCCTCCCTTGATTGTCTTTAGGAAAAGGATCGAAGCTCATCTAGCTGGGATGTTTTAGCTGATCCTAGAAGAACCCACCAAATGCAGTATTAAATCTATCTAAGATAGACTAGATGGCATTAAATGGGTCCTCATAGTCCACGGATGCTTTACAATGGTACAGGATAAAACCATGATTACACCAAATACTTAATTTTAAGAGATATTTAGGAAGCAAGGACAATGTGGGCAAAACAGTACTGAAGGCTAAAAGATAAATATTTTTTGTAGGGGACACAGCAAATCACTGGAATTTGTGTGTCAATCTATCTTTAGTGTTATTTGGTCTGATGGCCCTGGGAATGTCTGCTTAAGAAAGATAAGCAATTTTAAAGAATAAACTTCATAGTTTTGACTTCCCTAATACTTTTGAGCCAGTGGGGAATCTCGTTGGGAAGATCTTCTGAAGAGGCAGCTAGGTGGCACAGAGAATACAGCACCAGGCCTGGAGTCAGGAAGACTCATCTTCCTGAGTTCCAGTCTGGCCTCAGACACTTGACACTTACCAGCTGTATAAACCTGGGCAAGACACTTAACCCTGTTTGCCTCAGTTTCCTCTTTTCTCAAAGGAGCTAGAAAAGGAAATGGCAAACCACTCTGGTATCTTTGCCAGGAAAACCCCAAATGTGGTTATGCAGAGTTAGACACAAACAACAAAATGAAGGCATAACTGTGAGATTGGAGGAATATGAGAGCGAAGGCCCCACTAGCAGTGGGAGAGCTAGGGAAAAGCTTATAGAAGTTAAGTTTTAAGCTGAGTCTTGGAAGAAGCCAGGGAAGCTAGAGGGCAGAAGTGAGAAGGGAAAGCATTGCAAACATAAGGTACAGCCAGTGAAAATGCACATTGAGTTAGGAGATGGAGTGATTTGTGTGAGTAATAACAAGGAGGTCAATATCTTCCTCTTTGAGAACAAAAGACAAACAGCCACATCAGCAATATCTCTGTGTCACGGAGTAAGTGGAGGGGAGTCAAATGTACAAAAGTCAGAAAGGTCCGAAGTGGCCAGATTGTGAAGAGACCTGAGAGCCAAACAAAGGATTTTATATTTGATCCCTGAGGTAATAGGGAGCTACTAGAATTTATTGAGGAAGAGATGTGTGCAGGATGTGTGACATGGTCATACCTATAGTTTAGGAGGATCATTTTGATAGTTGAGTAGAGGATAGACTAGAGTAGGGAGAGACTGGGAGCATAGAGCCCAACCTTTAGGTTATAGCAATAGTCTAGTTGTGAGGTGATAAGGACTCTTATTAGGGTGGGGACTGTGTCACAGAAGAGAAGGAGATGTATACGAAAGATGTTGCAAAGGTAGAGTCAACAGAACTTGGCAATAGATTGGGTATGGGGGAGTGAGATGAAGGCACCAAGGATGATAACCTACTGATGATAAGCCTCTCCATATCTAACTAGGTTAGTAGTATAGAGTCTGTTGCCAGGGCCTTACTTTAAGCCATTCCAGCATAGTAGGACCTTGCCAGATCTGGTGCTCTGCTGATATTGCATTTGAGAACCCAAGGTCACATCTGTGCCAGAATGAAACCTTCCTCGATTTTGCTCTAAAATTCCTTTGACTTCCCCTTCACCCATCCCAGGTCTACTCCATACATTTCAGACTTTCTAGATAAGCTCGTCTCTGTTCACATATTTCAAGCCTCTAATTGTTCTGTGGTAAAAAATAAGTTGGAAAGTATTAGACCAGATGATCTGTATTTCCTTGTTCTGCCATTCTGTGATTATATGAAATGCAGGTTTATGTCTCTTAGGAATGACGTTGTCTTCGATCCCTTATTTTTTATGTCAAAGGTCATAAAATTCTAGTATAGATGGACCTCACTATCCCCATAATAAGAGCCATACCTGCCTTACAGGTGTGTTTTGAAAATGATGGCTCTTTTGGTAGGTGGGAATGGGGGAGTTGTTAGATGCAAACTGTTGAAATCTAACTTTTAAAGAGAAGTTTGGATCTCCAAAGAAATTATCCTAAGAAATACAGAATAAAATTAAAGAGTGAGTGCTAACATGCAATTAAAGATAGCAAAAAACAATGTGAGACAAAATGTGATGTGGTGACACTTAAGTAATTTGTTTTACCATTGTCTTTGCTAATAGGTTACAAGGAATATTTTCATAATTTTCCAAGAACCTTGGTATGATTCTCTTTTTTATTTTTCTTGACTACGGCTAACTTTTTCAAATAGGGCATTGCCGTGAGCACTTGGATTGAAAAGCCTGTGCAAAATCCTGTGTTATTATGGCAGATGGGACTTCTGAGGGAAGATGATGGAGTTAAATGTTTCATGATTCTCAGACAGAGAGAGCTATCAAGTAGGAAGGCTAGGTTTACCACTAAAGTGGCTGTTTCGAATTCCATTTTAACACACACAGATTTAAGACTGTTTTTAAAGCATTTTTGAAATAGTTTCATCTTTACTATTTTTTTTAATTATTGGATCCCAAACCATACTCTTTCAGGTTAAAAAACAAACAAACCCATTCACGGAAAGACTTAGATGAACTGAAGAGAAGTGAAGTAAGCAGAAACAAGAAAATAAAATACGCAATGGCTGCATTTGTAAATCGCTAAGTCCGATATCCTTATAATATGACTGCAACCAGGTAAATGGAAAGAGCTGGAATCACAAAACAATTGAAAATAAATGTTTCAAAATTACAAAGCGCGAGTTTGGCTTCAAAGAAAAGATATGAGAAAACACCTCCTTTATAGAGCTGGGGAGGAGATGGTTCAGGGTGTAGAATATTGCACATATTGTTTGGTTCTTTTTTTAATAAGAGGTTTTGCTCTTTTAACAATCTTCCTTTTTATAAAAAATGGTTTTTTTTTAAAATAAAGGATGGCTCTCTGAGAAGGGGGCAGGAAAGGGATGCAGGGGGAAATTTAAGTGATGTAAAAACAGAAGACATCAATAAAATTTTCTTTTTAAAAAATCCCTTTTAAGATAAGAGGAGCGAGAAGCAAACATGTTTTTAGATACTGCTTCAATCCGTCTGCAAACTCGATCAAACAGCACACAGATAAACTTTATTAAGACAGATGGCTGGGTTTTCATTATAGTAAATAAAGAGAGATTCATGATCGAGCTCCTAATTCTGTGGGTCAGGCTATGTTTGGAGAAGGTGGAAGATCTCTTTCTCTCCCCTTTCTGCTTTTGACATGCAGTGTGTTCTGTGTTTGCGTTGGGCGCCAGCACTCTCGGGGTCACACGCCTTCCCTTCATCCATGCTTCTCCTTTCGGTGTTTATTTGTGTTATGCCTTCTGGCCCTTCTTTACCCAAGGCCCCAGCTGTCCACATAGCAATTTTATTGAACACTTCTTGAGCACTGACAATGCGCTCAGTGCCGTTGAAAACAAGGAGCACAATAGCCCTGCCTGTCCTGTGTTATGCCCCAAACCCCAGCTGTCTTCTGGACAACGGCATTCTGAATCCGGCTGTCTGTGTCTCATTTCAGGGTGAACTTAAACCATTACCCTGGCTACATGTCAACTTGGGGGGAGGGGGAGAAATGAACCAAACGTGAACACCAACAATAGCATGCATTGTGAAAGGAATCCATAGCTGGAGAAATGTGAATATGCATTCAGATAACTCACAAAGGAGAAGGGAAAATGTTGCCGGTGCTGGCCTCAGGTATTGGAGGGCCCAAGACATGGGGAGGAGGGGCAAAGGGACAGTGTTCTGACAGGACACTTAAGTAGAAAAGCAGGTGAGCCAACAAGGAATTTATTTATTTATTTTCTTTGGGCTCTGACTGGAAGCAACTTTATAGATCACAGAACCTAAACTTCTTATTTGACAGATGAAGAAGCTGAGGCCTAGAGGGATGGATCAACCAACAATAAATTGATAAACATTTGCTAAGTACCTAGGTAGGTGGCGAGAATGCAAAGTGACTTAATCTGAAGTTGTGTAATCAATTAATGGGAAATGGAATGAAACCCTAGTTCTCTTCACCTCTTGTCCAATGTCCTCTCCACCACAAATAGTTGTTTCTCTCTTTTTTTCCCATCTTTCCTTGGTCTGTCTCCTTCTCTGCTTCAGTAGGAAGTGAGGTGAATCAGCAGGGTCCCCATTGCTGGAATTCTTCTGGCAGAGGCAAGATGACTGCTCATCGGACAGGTTGTATCCAGAATTTTTTCTGGAGATTGGGGGCTAACCTGAAGTTTCTTCCAACTTTCAGATTCTATAACCACGGCATTATGGTACACACAAGCTCTGAAGTCAGAGGGCCTGAGTACAAATCCTGCTTTCAATATTTATTACTTTTGTGACCATGGGCAACTCCTGCTGTTCCTTATCTATAAGATGAGTTGGGTTGGATGGTCTCAAAAGTCCCTTGCAACTCTAGGTCTATGATTTAGTCATTTCCCTCCTTCTCTGTTTTCTTATCCCACTACAGCTAAAGTGCCTTGCTCTCTTCTCTCACCCATCCCTGCACCAAAATCTCTTTTAGATGGAATTACTGTCAAGTCATTTCTTTCCCAAACTCTGCTTGTGCAGTATATTGAATTAGACAATGACATTATTATTACCTATGTTTTATTATATTTTTATTTATTTTGCTAAATATTTCCCAATTTTCCCATTTTTTTAATCTGATTCAGGGTCCACTCTAAAGCGTTATTGTTTGCATGTGGCTCCTGACCCTCCTGCTCTCAACTGAGTTGCAGAGGATGTGCTAATCTGCATGGCACAGGGAATTTCTCCATCCAGGCATTCCTTTTACTAATGAAATCACAGGTCCAGTCCTTGTTCCTATCTCATATTTTAGCGCTTTGGTAGGAAAAGTACATTTCATATGCTTATACAAATACGCACCTTACATCATTGTATTAGCAAGA
This sequence comes from Phalanger gymnotis, assembly GCA_028646595.1. NCBI lineage: Eukaryota > Metazoa > Chordata > Mammalia > Diprotodontia > Phalangeridae > Phalanger > Phalanger gymnotis. The sequence goes on from CM053622.1 coordinate 546,319,666, forward strand.
CAATAATTACAATATAGCCGATGATTGTAAATATGCCTATGTAGTTCTATATCGCAAAATATAAGAGACTCTCCACATAGAAGGTAGAAGTAAACCATCTATTCAGACACCAAAGAACCAGATCCCAAAACCAGTAAGTCGGACCCATGCAAGTAGCAAGCAAATTAAAGAACCAATAAGTCTACTTTATAATAACAGCAAAGAACCTAAAACATGACATCACAGCAGGGAGCCAAGCCATCCCGTAACCTTCCTGCTCCCTGCTGGGGCCTTGCCACCAACAAGCACTCACAGTACAGCTAGCACACATCTGCTTTCCCTCAGCTCTAACCACTCTGAGCATTTCCTGCTCCACCCTTTCATGTTCCTCTCATTCAGCAAGCTCCTCCCACCACATGTGACTTAGGCTTCCTGTGACATAAGCAGGTCACATGGGCCTATTAATGGATGGAAAAGATCTTCAAATTTAAAGTACCATTACAATCATTTAACAATAATGGTCCCTTTAGCCCTAATATTTAACCATGTATATTTGTTTCTATCATCTAGCCATCTTTCTCAAATTCAAGATTGTTTATTTCTTTCCTTTAGGAAGTTAAGACATTCTGATCTCCCACATCTTCTTCCCACCTTCTCCCCAAGAACTTCAGAAACCAGTCCTAATTCTAGATAAGCCAGTGTGAAAACATTCCAAAGTGAGCATGCCTTGACTTCTCTTTTCTCCTTCATGCATATTCACCTTTTCCCCAATTTACATAGTTGCTACCTTGTTCTTCCTATGCCACCCAGAGAAATTTCCTTTTGGAAAAGGTAAATGGGAGGATCCTTTGCATAAAGTTGTCTTGAATAGTTTCAAGGAAGGAAGAGATATAGTCTTTCAGATAAGTTTTTAAATCACTCATTTTTCTTTCTGCCTTGGCTTCTACCAATAATCAGTTAATGAAATAAAACAAAACTCATATCTATTACTACCACCTCCCATTAATCGATACTGGTAGTCAGTAATTTGGGAACTTTTGAAAGAAATAAAAATAGATAACCACAATTGAGTTGAAAAGATTATTCTTGAGTCCCATGGGTAAAGTGGAGAAAGGAGCATGCTAGCTGGCAGTTCTTTATCTTAACTGGGAGCCAAAGGGGAGGAAATGAACTCAAAATGAGCTGAGACCATCCTGATTAGACACAGGGAAGAACTTCCAGACAGAACCCAGACAAAAGCTAAGCAAATGTCTTCATTATGTTTTAAAATCAGATCCCTCTCATGGGGTGTTTTAGAAATATTCACTGAGCAGGTTTGACTCCAGGGTCAGGTTCAACATTCCTCCTTATCATTAGTCACTTAAAGAGACTTGTTCAATTAAAGGAGAATTTTATAAGATAAACAGACAGTTCTTTTCACACAAAGACAGCCATCATATATCACAGGCCTCTAGGGGCAAGCATTCCAAACATACTCCAGAATCCACCTGATAGTCATTTCTTGATTCAACACAAAATGCTGAAAACAAGAATCAGCGTGTAAACAAGATCAAAAGCCATTCCAAGCACAAGGGATGGGGAATTTTTCCTATCTATATCTACATGTCTACACACATATATATGTGTATATAAGTGTTTTTCTTTTCTTTTATCCCCTTTCTCTATAGCCAGAGGGCAATACTCTGGCTGCCAATTGAGTCAGAGTAGGAAAACTCAGAAAAAACTAGTTGTGTTGTCAAGGCTTCCCTTGGGAATGATTTTGCAGACCTGTTCTCTATGTTGATTACTCATTTCATCCCCCAGAGCAATTTCATGGAATCATGGAATTTTGGAGTTGGAAGGGACCTTAGTGGTCACAGATCATAAATCATGGCACTTCAGAGCAGGCTGAGCCCTTACAGATCATTTATTCCAACCCCTTCATTTTACAGAAGGAAACCCAAACGGTAAAGACATCTACTTCAAGGATTTACCCAGAGCACAAGCCACTGCTACAAACCCCCAGACAGGTAGTCATCTGCTTGAATATTTCCAATGACAGGAAATTCACTTTCTCCAAAAGTAGCCCTTTTCAATTTGTACAACTCTGATTCCTAGTGATCAGGGGTTCTCATAGGAACCAAAGAATCTACATTAGGAAGTCCTTCCTTATACTGAATTGAAATCTTCCTTCCACTAACTTACATCCTTCCATTTGTCCTACTTCTGCTTTCTGAGAGCTACAGAGAATGTGACTCATCTACAGGCTAGCCCTTCAATTATTGGAAGATAATTATATTTTCTAGAAGTCTTCTTTTTGTTGGGTTAAATATACTTAGTCCCTTCAACTGTTCACTCATTCATTTATTCATTCACTCAACAGACCTTTTTTTGGTACAAATTTTATTTTTTTCTATTTTATTTAATATTCATTTTTAAGTAAGATTTTAAGTTCCAAATTTTTCTCTCTCCTTTCTTCCCCTCCTCCTCCCCTAAGATAGTAAAAAATTTGATATAGTTTATATATGTGTAATCATGTAAAACATATTTTCATATTAGTCATGTTGTTAAAGAAAAAACAGTACAAAAGGAGAAAAATTTTAAAAAGTCAAAATAGTCTGCTTTGATCTGCATTCAGACTCCATAGTTCTTTCACTGGATGTGGACAGCATTTTCCATCATGAGTGTTTTGGAATCGTCTTGGATCATTGTATTTCTGAGAAGTGCTAAGTCAATCATAGTTGATCATCACACAAGGTTGTTGTTCCCATGTATAATGTTCTCCTGGTTCTGCCCACTTTGCTCGTCAGCAGACCTTTATTGATCACTATTGAAACAGTTTATAATCTAAATGTTTTAGAGAAAGCTTAATTTAATATGACAAAAAAGGAAAATGACAAATGTTGGAGAAGATGTGGGAAAATTGGAACACTAATGCATTGTTAGTGGAGTTGTAAACTGATCCAACCATTCTGGAGAGCAATTTGGAACTATGCCCAAAGGTCTATAAAGATATGTGTACCCTTCGATCCAGCAACATCACTACTAAGTCTGTATCCCAAAGAGATCATAAAAAAAGACAAAATGACCCACATGTACAAAAATATTTTTAGCAGCTCTTTTTGTGGTAGCAAAGAATTGGAAATTTTGAGGATGCCCATCAATTAGGGAATGGCTGAACAACTTGTGGCATATGAATGTAATGGAATACTCTTATACTATAAGAATGATGAGCAGGTGGATTTCAGAAAAACTTGGAAAGACTTACATGGACTGATGCTGAGTGAAGTGAGCAGAACCGGGAGAACATTGTACACAGTAACAGGTTGTTATGTTGTTGTTGTGTTTTTCCTTTGTCCTTGAAGAAGACCATGACATCAGGGAGATGATGACATGACTTGCAGTTGACTTTGATTTGGGGGAGGGAGGGCTATGCAAGGTCACCAGCCTCATTTTCTCCTCCAGAGCCATCGCACAGTAACAGCAACATTGAATGATGACCGACTTTGATAGACTTAGCTCTTCTCAGAAATACAATGATCTAAGACAATTCCATAAGACTCATGACAGAGAATGCTATCTACAACCAGAGAAAGAACTATGCAGTCTAAATGTGGTTCAAAGCATACTATTTTCTCTTTTTTTTCCTTCTGGTTTTTACTTTTTGTTCTGATTCTTTGTTCACAACATGACTAATGTGGAAATATGTTTAATATGATTGTACAATGTATAGCCTATATTAGATTGCTTGCCATATTGGGAAGGGGGAAAGGAGGGAGGGAGAAAAAAATTTGGAACTCAAAATCTTATAAAAATAAATGTTGAAAACTATCTTTACATATAGTTTAAAAAATAATAAATAATATAATATAAATCTAATATATAAATTTATATAATTATGTATTATATAATATATTATATATAATTATATATTATGTAGAATAAATAATATAAATAAGAAATATATAATAAATGATAACAATTTAAAAATAAATAAAATAAAACTGTGAAGTGGGAAAAAATTTAAAAATATAACAGTTTAAAAAAACAATTTCTATACCCTTTGCTCTCCTGGTTGCTATCTTCTGGTCAAATTCCAATTAGCCAATTTGCCCCTTAAAATGTGGCAACAGGAACCAAAGCCACTAGTATAAATGTGGTCTGATCAATGCAGAATATAGAAATGCATAATATTTCTATAAATGCAAACTACAATTGCTTTTTCAAGTAAACATTTCACACTATAATTTCAATTTGAGGGGTCAGACCACTAGCCTCATTCTCCATCACTACTTCCTATCCATCCAATTTATTTTATAGAAACTGCTGTGATGCCAAATCTGACTTTTTTGATCCATGTAGAACACAAGTCTTTCAACCGCTCTTTACTTTCCTCATTTGTAAACTAAGGAGATTAGGTTAGGTGACCTCTAAAGTCCTTCCTGGGTCCAAATCTCTGATTCTCCAAGAAGGACTTGACTTATATAACCACTAAGTGTTTGTGTTTAAAGTTCATTTTGTTTTGTTCCATTGGTCCAATGCCAAAATCTGCTATCATCTTGGTTTTTCTTTTAGTGTATTACTATATAGTGTATCTGTCATTACTTTTTGCCATCTAAAATGTTTTTAAGATTGCCATCTAGAATCAAAGTATCATAGAATTTCTGGGTTGGAAGGGAGCCTGGAAGATCTCTGGTCATACTCCTCCATAGAGGCACCACTTAATGGAAGAGGAAGAAAATAAATGCCCTAGGCTTCCTTCCTCTAGACCTTACACTAACTTGTAGTATTTGGTGTTTGACTGAGCCCAGTACAGAAGGGGCATTCAGTCAGAGAGTAAGCAGGTACTCCAGCTCTTCCTGGTGCAAGTGGGTTAGCATTTTTACACAAGCATCAAGGATTTGGTTTCTTAACTGAGGGTAAGGGAGCGACAGTCTGTTTGGTTTCTTAACTGAGGGTAAGGGAGTCAACAGTCTGTTGACTCAATATCCTTATTCCCTTTGGGAAGAGTCCCACATGATCTAGGAACTTAATGGGGAACTCAAGTTTCTTTCTCTAAGAGGGGGAGCTAAGTTTTTCCTTTCTGTCTCACTCTCTCTGTCTTTCTCTGTTGTTTTATCCCAATTTAAAAACATTTTTTTTTCCTTTCTATTTGTTTGGGTTAAAGTTTTTTGCTTTGTTTTGTTTTCTTTGCAAATATCAACAGAAGACTTTTAAAAGTACTAGGCAAGCAGTAACCTTTTACAAGCTTTATCAAGTGCTTGTTGTATCTGTACAACTTTGTATTTGGAATGACTGTGATCTTTAACTGGACAGACTTGTGGAACTAAAGCTGTATATTAACCCTTTCAATTGAGTCCCAGAGGTTAGCTGACTTGTCCAAGGTAACATAGGCAGTAAGTGGCAGATCTAAGATTTGAATCTTTTTCTTCTAAATTCCCTGCCTTTTCCACTGTGTAAGATCTGTGTCAGGTAGACATCTCTGAGACTCTTTAGTGCAAGATACTGGGAAAGGCAAGTGAAAGGACCATGTTTGAGCCTCTCAAGATCTCAGAGAATTTTTTTTGGATTGGGGATACAGACAATGAGTTCAAAATGCACTTGAGCTGATTTGTTGAGGATAGTAAATATTTAGTAAATATTTCATAAGGAGGGGGAAGGGAGAGAATGTAAAATAGGAAGCAGGTTCAGATTTGCCTTCCTTGGTGAGTTATATGAAGCATATACAGCTTTCCTCTGCCTAGTTCCAATCAGGGTGTGTGAGGTGTTCAGGGAGCACTAGAACCTCTGGTATGACGGTTTGCTGAGCCTTTTTCAGGGCTGCTTCTTCAACTTTGGTATCCACCTGTCACCCAAGTCTCACCCGTGGCTCCAAGAAGTGATAGCATACACAGCAGCCACACTCCAGTAAAATGGGCTAAACCAGGTTGGGGTAGCCAATAGGACCTGAACCTATCAGTGAGTTAGAGGGACGTCTACCCCAAGCACATGAAGACTTCTCTGGCAGAATGGGGGGAGATAACATTTTGTTACAATGGCCACGAGGGCAGAGGAAACAGGTGCTATGAATGCTTAGAGCTTGGTCAGACATTGAAGAGCCAAAGTTACCCAATGCATCCTGGGTCATCATCAGTTGTCTTGACTTTTGTTTTGCCACTGGACTTCAATGACATTGAAAGAGAGAGAGTGAGGCTGATAACTTTGTTCAACTCTGCCACATCAAGATATCACCCTGTGATGTTGGTCCTCTTTGAAAATGAAAGACCAACAAGTTCCAATACAACTTGTAGCTCTTTGGAAGTCTGTTTCCAGGCATGTGTGACTAAGTGGCATGAACTGTGTGATTCTTTAAAGTCTTTTAATTGGCTGTAGACCCAAAGTAAGGACCGGGGGGAAGGGAGGATTGATAATCCAGAACTGAGTATGTAAAAGCTATGTTCAGCCTCTATGTAATTCTTTCCTTTGTGACTGTAAGGCAGGCCTGTTTTGAGCCGGTGGGTAGGAGCTTACTGCCCCATGTCCTACCTGGTTATGGTGACTTTGAGTATATGACTACTTCTATCTCTTGTGTCTGGTTTTTTGTGATCTTAGACAAATAAATATCCTGAGGTGGACACGTCCAGGTAGTAAGCTTGTAAGTTCAGGAAATGCAGAAGTCCTATTAGTGGTCTTCCTACAGACTTGAGGTCATAGCAGTGGCCACCAAAATAGCAATGACTGGTGAAGTAGAAGCATCAACAAACGGATGTGGAAAGACAGCTATGCTAGGACAACGGCCAAATCAGGAAGAGTAGACTCGTAATGTTTTTGTAACTACTATGATTGCTATACTTTTTCAATAAATGCCTTTTCTAAAAGCTAATGGATTCAACTTGTGGATTGCTAATAGGCAGCACATAGCTGGGGTCCAAGAATTGTATTACTAGAAGTAGATAACAGATCTGCCAATTGATCACCAATTCAACCTACAAAAAGAGCTGATCTTAGACTTAACTTCCCACCTAGGCCAACAGCGTGGGGTCTCTCAGAGAGGTAAGGAGGGGAGATTCAGTCCTCAGACCTCCCAGCTAGGCCAGCAATGCTGGATGACTCAGAGCAGATCATGGATTCAACTCTAGAACAGATTTGTATCAGCAGCATGCATTGGTAATTAAGATGGGCTTTTAACACTTATTCAATCAAGTGCCCTTGAAGAGTTCGGCCTTTGTTTCCTTGATTAAATTAGAAGTCCTTGACCTTGCCTCAAGGAAAAGCCTAGTTTACATGGGTTTGAGTGACATGTTTGTGACATCAGTGGGTTTTAGACCATGTGGGTTTAAGTCACATTTTTGTGACGCTTTTAGGTTACGTGGGTGAGTCTCATGTGTGACTCACGTTTGACCCTGACCAAGATAAATAAACCCAGAGGTTAGCATTCTTCCTTCGGGCTCTGAGACACAGGAGGAGTGTCACGTGACTCTGGGCCAGCTGTTGTTATGAGCTCTCCAGCTCCTGAACTCAGATGTTGGTTTCTTGGTAACTGAATTGTATTTGGTCTGTTTATAAATGTATGTTTGTAATTTGTTTGTATTTGCTCTGAAGCTCAGGGTGCTGGCTTTTTCCCCTGAACTAAGTGAATGATATTTGTATGTTGGATTGAAATAAAATTGTTAACCCTTTAACATTGCATTCCTTAGTAAAGCAGATCAAAAGAACCTGTGCTGGCAGCATTCTTGTTGTTGGGCTTGTGTTGGTCTTTCACCCTCACAGTGGCTGCTAGCCGAATTGTTGCAACACAGCACCATCTCTCCATAGAGCAGTGTATGATCTCAGACTTTTTGTGTTGTTATTCAGTCATCTGAGTTATGTCCAATTCTTCATGACCCTATTTGGGTTTTGTTTGTTTGTTTTTTGGCAAAGATACTGGGTATCGTCATTTCTTTTTCCAGGTCTTAGCCCTAGGTCCAGAACAGCGATAGGCAAATAATAGCCCAAGAGTGGATCAGGGACTCAGGCCTAGGCCCAGAAAGTCTAAGCCAGTAGCATGGTTGTTCTGAACTTGCTGAGCCTTTCAGCTACGTGGAAGGAGCTGTAGACAGCTACTGTCTTCTTGAACACCAACCAGGAGCAAGTCTTGGTGATCAAACCATACCCTCAATTTGACTGCATACCATTATGATTCTTGAAAAATATGGCAATCAATAGCCAAATAACATAGAGGCAGGACCCCAGATAAGACAAGTCAGGACAATACAAGACCTCAACAGGACAGCCAGAAATGCAGAGAGTTTGGTCCTAACATAAAGTTTCAATCTGGAAAGCAACAAGAAAAAGATACTTTTACTATTATGATGTCAAGGACACCCAAGACAGAGACCCAGAAGAGGAGAATAATTACCAAATACCTATAAGCAAAGCTCCAAAGAAAATGCACAGCTTGGTCACAAGATCAATTAGAACTCTTAAAAAAAATTTTAATTTAATACAGAAGAGTACCCGTTCAATGTAGCTTTAGCCTTGACCGTCTAACATACCTGTAATTTGATAGTTTACAGATCTGTAATGTTATCTGTAAGAAAAGTATTTTTAACCACCTCTCATTTTACTGAACTAATATGAAAAATATAACAATAATGCTCAAGAACAACCTGTATCAGATTGCGTGCCATCTTGGGGGAGGGGGAGTGAAGGGAAAGAGGAGGAAATTTAGAACTCAAAATCTTATAAAAGTGAATGCTGAAAACTAAAAATAAATAAATAAAAATAATAATGCACAAGAATTCCAAGACTCTGCAAGATATTTTATGGAGAGATAAAACTGATGGTTGCAGAACATTCTGAGATTTCTAAGAATCATAATCCATGTCCACATCCTGTTACAATTTGAACAGCATTTTTTCTTCCAGTTGTTTTCCTTTGCCTGCAAAGGGTGCCTGGATAAGGTGGAGTAGTGCAGTAGTCACACCCCAGTAAACTGTCTCAGCAGATGAGCTAAACCAGGTTGAGGATAACCGAGAGGCTTCAAACCCATTAGTGAGTTAGGGGAGTGTCTACTCCAAGCACGGGAAGACATCCCCCAGCGGAATGGGTGGTTGAGAACAATTTGTTCCAATGGTCATGAAGGCAGCTGAAGCGGACTCTGTGGAGCACTTAGAGCTTGGTCAGACTTTGAGGACATCAAGGTCTTTCACTGCATCCCAGGCCATTGCCAGTTGTCCCAACTTTTGTCTTCCCACTGGACTTCAATGGCTCTGGAATAGAGAGTGAGGCTGATGACTTCGTGCAACTCTGCCTCACTTAAATCCAATTTGCCCACAAGTCAAGACATCACCCTGATGTCATTGGTCCTCTTTGAAAACAAAGGACAAACGACAACAATAAGCTGACGATAAATTCTCAATCCTGTGTTGAAATCTTACCCATCAGGCTCAGTTCAGATGCCACTACCTCATAATGTCTGTGTGATATGGGGCAAGTCTTTTCACCTGGCCTCAGTTTCTTCATTTGCAAAATGAAGAAGTTGGACTAAATTATCTCTAAGGCGCTCTCTAAGGTTCCAGCTATAAAATCCTAGAATCTCTGAAGACTCTTTGCTTTCCTATGATCTTTCAATCCTAAAAATTTGCCAAGCATCTTATTTATGCCTTCCTTAAACAAGTATTTATTCTTTGTTGCATTATAGTGATTTTAATGCTAAATAACATAGCATTTCTTATCTCTTTAGAGTGAGAAGCAGATCTTCTTTGTCTTTGTATCTTCCCTACCACCTAGCATAGTGATTTGCACATAATAAATTTTTAACGTTTATTAAATTAAATTGAGATTGTAGTCAACTAAAAATTCCAAGACTTTTTCAGCAGAACTGCTGAGGAGCCCCATCTCCTCCATGCAATATTTGCTGAATTAGTAGATGGATGGGTGGATGGATGGATATGGCATTTTATATTTCTAGCACAAATTACTTTCCCATGATGGTATACCTTGATTACTGTGATAGCTAGGGCATTTTTCCAGTTGGAAAATAGGTTTTTGGAATGGAGCTGGAAAAATCATGAGCCTTTTCAGCTAAGAAGCCAGCAAGCAAATTAGAATCTGTTTATAGAATGTTTCCATGGCAAGTGTTGTCTTTGGGGAAATTTGCATCTTTGACTTTTGGAGCAATCGTGGTGAGCTTCATATCCATTTCGGAAACAAAGCCGTATAATAGTTTGGCTACAACCATCCAAATGGCTTTGGATCTCAATTCCCATTTCACCTTAAAATTAGTTCTGTATTTCACAGGGAAGAAGAACAGTGACAATACGTTCTAAGAGACTTTTCCCCTCTTTTTTCTTTGCAAGATAGTGTGTTGGGGTTAAAAGAAGATTCTTTGAAACATTGGCTTGGCTTCTTCCCTTCTCTCCCTATTCTTACCCTCCTCTTCTCCATCTGGGCCCCTCCTTTTCTTCCTCCCTCCACTGCCACCCCATACACACACACACACACACACACACATACATACACACTTCTAATGATGTGCCTAGAATAGTTTCTGGTTTGCAGCTGTAGTTTTTTTTCCTTATGGCCATCCTTTAAACTCTTTCCCTCCCACACATACTTTCCCACGAGCAGACATACACTCATATCTATGCTTGCAAATCTCTTGTGAGTCCACACATTTTTTACCTCAATGTAAGGCCATATGTAGGAATTTAAGTTAGGAATCATGAACCAAGGAGACTGATGAGCAATGAACTGTGACCCTCTTTGCTTGTATGCAACCCTTGGCACTTTAGAGAGAGATAAATTAGTTTAATCAATAATGTCATAACTTCACAGCAAATATCACATCTTAGAATATTCTGGATACAACAATACGGTACTGAGATTAGGTAATAAGCATAAGCTTAAGGTAGCATCAGTAGAGTCCCAGGGGTACATGGAATAAAGTTTCAAGGAATTCAGGGTAAATAGTAATCTCTCACAGATTGTTAACTACAGACTAAAATCCAGAATTTTCTCAATAGCATCACATTGAATATGAAAAGTTTGTGAATTAACTTTGTTTTTCAATGCAACATTGGGTAAGGGTCAATATTCCATTTTTTAGCAACACTTATATTTGTTTGCCTGAATCAAGCCAAGAGTCTCAGGTTTCAAACACTTATTTGATTTCTAATTGTTCTACATGGCCTTCCTTGGTCCAGTTAGGCTTTACTGGAACCCTATCTTTATGTGGGTCGAGATTTCCTTTTTTAAAAGTCTCTCATTTCCAGAAACTCCCTGCAATTCCTATTTCCTGTTATGTGCTATCCAAGTTGGAGCAGTTTTTGTCAATGAAGTTTTGGGATGATTTCTTGGAGCTGTTGGACTCTTATGTAACTTCACTAATTTTGAAAAGGCCTTCTCCAGAAACTTTTTAACATATTAAGGCTTCTACTCCTCTCAATGTAGAAGCTTTTTCTCAACTATTTTTTATCAATAAAATAGGAAAATAAATATGATGAACTTAAGCTCACATAAATGAAATCCAATAGATCTTCCCCCCTGCCTTATTCCAAAGTGAAGAGGAAAAAGAAAACCTTCCAAAGTTAATGGGCCTTTGGTTTTTATCCCAGTTACAATACCTATTTCCATGTTTCACTAATAAAATATTTGCCAGGCTTCAGCTTATGCCTGCACTTGAGATTCCTTCAGATATGTTAAAATAGTGGAGGTCATGGAATCAGAGAGGAGATAGTGTAGTGGTGTCAAAAAGGCAGTCACGGACTTGAATTTTAGCCCCAGCCTTGCCAATGACAAAGTGTGGGAAATTAGAATCATAGGTTTGGAGCTAGAAAGGTTGTCTAAGGTCATCTAATACAACCCTCCTCATGTTATAGATGAGGAAACTGAGGGCCAGAGAAGTTAATTTAAGTGTGACTTACCCAAAGTCACATGGGTACTGAATGGCAGGATAGGTTCTTACATATGATTATGTAATTCTCTAGGTCTTTTCTATTATCAAAAAATCTGAGGACTGGACCAATGTTTGGATAAGATTCTTTTCCAGTACTAATTTTATTTGATTTCTCAAATTTAAAAGGCTTTTCAGGCATAGTACAATGTCCTCCCCTTCGAGGCAAGATAAATCCTCAACCATTTAGGCAGAACAGGGCAGAGGGCTATATTATGTCATAGAGTTTCAAAAAAGAGGGCTCTAGTGGGGCGGATCCAAGATGGCGGCTAGAAAGCAGGGACTTGTGTGAGCTCACCACCAAGTCCCTCCAAAAATCTATTAAAAAATGTCTCTGAACAAATTCTAGAACTGCAGAACCCACAAAATAGCAGAGGGAAGCAGGGCTCCAGCCCAGGACAGCCTGGATGGTCTCTGGGTAAGGTCTATCCTGCACGGACCTGGGAAAGGAGCAGAGTGGAGCAGAGCCCAGCATGGGCGCGGACCAACCAGACCAGGAGCTGGGTGGAGCATACCCTAGTGCCCTGAATCACTGAGCTGCAGCAGTTACCAGACTTCTCAACCCACAAACACCAAAGACAACAGAGAAGGTTAGTGGGAAAAGCTGTGGGAGTGGAAGGAGTTTGCAGTTCAGCCACCACCTCAGAGGCAGCAGAGGTGGGGCAGCTACAGAACTACAGCTGCAGTTGCTTCTGGTCCCAGGCCCACCTGGTGGGAGGAATTAAGTGGCAGATCTGAGCAGCAGTGTAGAGCCAGCTTAGATATGAGTTGCAGTCCAGGTTGGCGGTTCTTGGGGGAGGAGTAGCACTGGTGTGGCAGAGCTGGCTGTGTAGAAATAGCTCTGAAAACAACAGTGCAGCCCCTCAAGCTTGGAACAAAGTACTCTGTACTCTACAAGCAGTCATACCCCTACGAAAAACTCAAGGGTCAAGTAAGTGGGCTGGGAACATGGCCAGGCAGTGAAAACGCACTCAGATTCAGTCTCAGACTCTGGAATCTTTCTTTGGTGACAAAGAAGACCAAAACACACAGCCAGAAGAAGCCAACAAAGTCAAAGAGCCTACAACAAAAGCCTCCGAGAAAAACATGAACTGGTCTCAGGCCATGGAAGAGTTCAAAAGGGATTTGGAAAAGAAAGTTAGAGAAGTACAGGAAAAATTGGGAAAAGAAATGAGGATGATGTAAGAAAACCATGAAAAACAAGTCATTGACTTACTAAAGGAGACCCCAAAAAATACTGAAAAAAGTACTGAAGAAAACAACACATTAAAAAATAAACTAACTCCTACCAGACTCATTTTATGAGATAAATACAGTCCTGATACCTAATCAAGCAAGGACAGAGCAGAGGAGAACCATAGATCATTATCGTTGATGAATATTGATTCAAACATTTGAAATAAAATCCTGTCAAACATATTACACAAATTCTTCCAAGAAATCATTCATCATAACCAATTTGAACTTATATAAGGAATTCAAGGATGATTCTGCATAAGGAAAACCATCAACGTAATAATGTAAAAATAAAACTCCTAAAACCAAAAAAAAAAAAAAGACTAACTCAAATGGCAAAAGAGCTCCAAAAAGCCAACGAGGAGAAGAATGCCTTAAAGGCAGAAAAAAAGAGGGCTCTAGAGGTAATAACTTCTTGTGCCTTATAACCTTTGTTGCTAAAAATTCTTCCTCATAATTTAATACTTAAATAGCTCTATGATTTTATTGGTACATGTTTTGGGATAGGTTGCAATCCATCCATGCCTTCTCATTTTGTGCTATTCTTATCCATATCTTTCCATAAATCTTTTCAGTGCTCTGGAAACTTTTCTCTTCCTATTCAATTTTAGGGCAAGCTCAATTTTAGGGCAAGCCTATTGAATACATATATATATATATATATATATATATACACATACATATATGTACACATATACACATGTATATGTGTATATATACACACACGCACACACTTACATATACATGTATATACATATATACACATATATACACATATATATATCTCTATATAGAGATATATAGATATAGAAACATATATCTCTATATCTATACCTAGATATAGATATAGAGATAGATATAGAGATAGAGGTAGAGATAGAGATATAAATATAGATATAGATATAGATATAGATATAGATATAGATATAGATATAGATATAGATATAGATATAGATATAGATATAGATATAGATATAGATATAGATATAGATATAGATATAGATATAGATATAGATATAGATATATACTGATGGCATAACTCTGGCTATTGTTGTAACTAAAGCTCATAATCTAAGCAATATGTAGTTTTCATCCATTTGGTTTTTCCTTTGTTGACTGTTAAGCTGATCTCTTTAGAAGGGCCATGGATTTCACTGTAACATTCCAAAGCTTGATGCCATCAGCAAATAAGGGCCTCTAAAGAATTTTACCATCTATAGAGAATTTCGCATCCATTTGAAGATGAAAAAATTCCAAACAACTTTGGCAAGCATATGCCTCACTGTCTCATAACCATTTCATGTGGATAATTATAGGATTATTGAAAAAATTCATCGCTTAAGTTGTATTGATCATGAAATCTTATGTTCTATTAATAAACAGATAGCAAGACACCTTGTGGGTAAGTCTCTCATTAACTTAACCCCTTATCTAATAACCCTTATTGTTGTGTCTTTGTATTTCACTTAAATCCCTTTTGCTGCAATCAAAACTTATTATTTTTTATTTTTTTGCAAGATAATTTACCCCATTCTATCTTTCCCTATCTCCCTCTTTCAATATATTCCTCTCTCATCCCTTAATTTGATTTTATTTCTTTTAGATATTTTCCCTTCATCTTCAACTCACCCTGTGCCCGCTCTCTCTCTTTCTCTCTCTCTCTCTCTCTCTCTCTATATATATATATATATACACATACATATATACATACATACACACTCACATATACATATATATACAAACATATATGTATATATATGTTTATTCATATATATACATATATATATGCATATTCCCTTCAGCTACCCTAATACTGAGGTCTCATGAATCATACACATCATCTTTCCATGTAGGAATGTAAACAAAACAGTTCAACTTTAGTAAGTCCCTTGCAATTTCTTTTTCTTGTTCTTTTTTCTTGATTACCTTTTCATGCTTCTCTTGATTCTTGTGTTTCAAAGTCAAATTTTCTATTCAGCTCTGGTCTTTTCACTGAGAAAGCTTGAAAATCCTCTATTTTATTGAAAGTCCATATTT
>CM053622.1:546335310-546355090 GCA_028646595.1 Phalanger gymnotis
CCTTGAGTTTTTCAGCGGGGTATGACTGCTTGTAGAGTAAAGAGTTCTGTGTTCCAAGCTTGGGTGGATGTGCTGTTGATTTTAGAGCTATTACAGCCAGCTCTGCCACACCAGCACTCCTCCTTTCCCAAGAGCCCCCAACCTGGACTGGACTTAGATCTTCAGCAGGCTCTGCACTCCTGCTCTGATCTGCCACTTAATTCTTCCCACCAGGTGGGCCTGGAGCCAGAAGCAACTGCAGCTGTAGTTCTGTAGCTGCCCCACCTCTGCTGCCTCTGGGGTGGTGGCTGAACTGCAAACTCCTTCCATTCTCGCAGCTTTTCCCACTAACTTTTTCTGTTGTCTTTGGTGCTTGTGGGTTGAGAAGTCTGGTAACTGCTGCAGCTCACTCATTTAGGGCTCTAAGGCACGCTCCGCCCAGCTCCTGGTCTGGTTGGTCCGCGCCCATGCTGGGCTCTGCTCCACTCTGCTCCTTTCCCAGGTCCGTGCAGGATAGACCTTACCCAGAGACCATCCAGGCTGTCCTGGGCTGGAGCCCTGCTTCCCTCTGCTATTTTGTGGGTTCTGCAGTTCTAGAATTTGTTCAGAGCCATTTTTTATAGGTTTTTGGAGGGACTTGGTGGTGAGCTCACACTAGTCCCTGCTTTCCAGCTGCCATCTTGGCTCTGCCCCCCAAAACTTATTTTCTATTATTCTATCTGTGAAAAAAATTAATAATGTGAAATCTGAGTTAAATTAAGAATTGAGATTAATCATTGTAACCAATGTCAACTCCTTCTCATTATGACTTGTTTATGAAAGGGCACAGGTGAAGATGAACATATTCATCTTTTTCTTAGTATTATCCTTAATAGTTCTAGTGTTTTTAATATTTGTTACCTTTAGGATATTAGAATGCTCTCTAGTCCAGTGGAAAGATTTTTTTTTTTAATTCAAGCATGAAGGGGATTTAAGTGAGGTAGAGTTGCACAACGTGGTTGGCTTCGCTCTCTCCTGCAGAGTCTTTGCAGTCCAGTGGCAGGACAGACTCAAGATGACTGGTGATGGCTCAAGATGCAGTGGATGGCCTTGGCATCTTCAATGTCTAATCAAGTTCTAAGTGCTCCACAGTGCTTGCTTTAGCTGCCTTCATGGCTGTTGAACAGATTGTTCTCATTTATTCCACCAGGGGACGTCTTCACATGCTTGGGGTGGCGACCCCCCTAACTCACCAATGGGTTTGAGATCCCTCTGTTACCCTCAACGTGGTTTAGCCTGTCTGCCGAAGTGGTTTCCTGGGGTGTGACCTCTACACATGCTGCAGCTTCCTGGAGCCAAATGTGAGCACTGAGTAGAACATGTAGGCACCAAAGGTAGCAAGCAGCCCTGGAAAGGGCTCAGCAGCCATCACAATGGAGGTCCTAATCTTCTCTGGAGACACTATACTTGGAGGCTGAAAAAGGAGGCATGGTACAGTAGAAATAATAATAATAATAGGTAACATTTATATACTGCTTTATATGTTATCTCAGGACAGCCAGGTGGCCTAGTGGATAGAGTTCCCAGCCTGGAGTCAAGAAAACTAATCTTTGTGAGTTCAAATTTGGCCTCTGACACTAGTTAGGTGTGTGACCCTGGGCAAGTCACTCAACCCTGTTTGCCTCAGTTCCTTATCTGTAGAATGAGCTGGAGGAGGAAATGGTAAACCACTCCAGTATCTTTGCCAAGAAAACCTCAGATGGGCTCACAAAGAGTCAGACACAACTGAAACAACTGAAAAATTATGTTATGTCATCTGATCCTCACAACAACCTTGTGAAATAGTGCTAATATGATTATATTATGATAATGGCGGGTACTAGTATGATCTCCATTTTATGCCTAAGAAAACTGAGAGACAGAAGTTAAATAATTTGCCCAGGGTCATACAGTTAGTAAGTATATAAGGCAGAATTTGAACTCAGATCTTTCTAACTCCAGGTCCAGCCTTCTATACCCTCTGTGCTAGATTTGGAGTCAGAGGCTTGACTATAAATCCTGACTCTGCTACTCACTACTTGTATGATTTTGTACAAGACACGGCCTCTATGAGACTCAGCTCCTTATCTGAAAAACGAGGGAGGCGGCCTAAATGGCCTCTGAGATCTCTTCCAGCTCTAAATCTACTGTGCTATGACATGGTTTTGAGTTCTGGCTTTGCCATTTACCAGTCCTGTGATTGGGGAGTGGGGTGGGGGCAAGTATTTAACATCTCCGAGACTCATTCTAAAATGCGGGAAAAACACTTCACCGCCTCCCAGATTGAGAGGATCATATGAAAACTTGGATGTGAAAAGACTTTGTAGCCATAAAGCACTATGGAAATTGTAAGCTATGGGTTACTCCTCAAGTGGATTTTTGGTCTCCTCACTTTGGAATCCATGCCTCCTATCTTCTGCGACCCTGGTTCATGCATACCCTCCTGTAAGTTTGCCACGGAGGTCCAGTTGACACGCTAGAGGCCCGCCTTGTTTTGTCCTCATGATAAGAGGGTACCAGTGGGCCATTGTAGCTGTCTACCTGTCACCTTTTACCCTTATGACCGTCCTGTATGACCACACATGAGCAGCCTATCTTCTCTTCCTCTCATCCATTTCCTTAATAACATCTTTTACTCCTATTCTTTTCCAAAATTCATTACGGGTTTCATGTTGCAACTTGCTCATACCTACCATAAGCCATTCCATTCTCTCCAATATTCAAACTATAAGGAGGTGCCTAGAGAGTTCCTCTATCAGTATGCGTATCTGAGGCAGACAGTACAAGATAGAGGAGCTGGAACCAGATTTAAACAGGAAGAGGAGCCTTCCAGAAATTACAAACCTCTTTTTTTTTTCTCAAGGTTCCCATGGAAACAAAGGCCCATATGTTTAATACCAAGATTCTGTTAGTATTGCTGTATGGCAGTGTCTCTAAAGGATTAAAAATGACTTATTAACAACAAAGAGGAAATCATCAGTGTTAGTCATCTTGATTTCCAAAGTCAAGAATTCCAATTTATTGATATAGGAAATACTTTTTGGATAGGGTAATTTTAAGATGATCTTAGGGTTTGGCAAGAAGTGAAATCCAACTTAAAGATGTTTGTCCCTCCTGCCCCCCCTTTTTAAAAGCAGATTGAACCTCCTACAAAGAATACTTGAGTTGGTTGCTCATTATGGGGTTGGGGTGGGGGAAGGTTGTAGAAAGAATATTCTTTCTCCTTATTCCTTAGGCATTCCTGAGGAATATTTCATCTGGAACAATGCTGCCCCCTACATGTGTTTTTCCTGCCTTGTGTTCCCCTTCACTGCCCCCCCATCCCTTCCACTACTGCTTTTTTAGGGAGCTTTTCCTAGTCCAGTGAGGCCTGGCTGAGAATCCTAAAATTCTTCTGCCTCTGTTTGTTGTTATCTTCGTGGCCAGTTTCCATGGTGACCCAGATTCCAGGCAGGCTGGCCTAGTGCCTAACACAACCCCATACCTCAAAGTCTCCTTGGAAAAGGGAAAAAAAAATTCCTCTTCGCTGAAAAAAGCCAGAAAGAGGAGAGGAAAAATACATGCTCTTTCTTCACTCCCTCGATTTTTCTTTCTCCTACACACACACATACTCACACTCTCCTTTATTATCAACATAACTTGCGTAGTGTAATTGGGTTTTGTTTATGTTGCTTTTTAGGGTGAATGAAATATACAAGCATCATGCCGTCTCCTTGGGTACTGGCTTTCTTGCCTGAGCTGAGGAATTACCACGTTGTGCTAACATTACAACATTAGCAAACACTCCAGATGGTTCTCATTAAAATTCCAAGTCATTTTTTTTCCATTCCCAAACTGCTATCTTGAAACTAAAAGGGAACATAAGGCCCTACTGATTGGAGTTGGGGGTGTTGGGTATATCTCAGCATGCGAGAATAAATAGATAACTAAACACATCTTTCTGAAACTCTTTATTCTCTTCAGAGGCTACCCTTATTCCCCTGTGGAATTTTCCAAAAGCTCTATTTTGGCAATGCAAATGGTTCTTCTTCTGTGGGGTGGAAATGTGGGCAGCAGCCCTGGGGTGGTTTCTTAAGTGATGATGCTGTGTCTCCCTGGGTGATTCAGATGTGAATCTGGAAAATAACTATGTTTGGAGGTTTCCCTTCCACCAAAGTACAGGGCAAGTGACCACTGACCCTCAGCCCTTCCTATGGGGGGAGTTAGAGTTCAGGTAGGTGGAAGAAATTCATCCACGATGCTACCCACCTCCCTCGTTGAGTTGAATGAGCAACAAGTAACTGGGTAATCCTCAGAGGTGCATATTTGGTACTTATTGCTATGGTGACATTGATAGCTACTAAAGACAGCACTTTTCTTAGAAGAAATCATAGGATCACAGATATAGGGCTGGAAGGGCTCTTGGAGGTCAGAGTCCAATGCCTTCATTTTATAGATGAGGAAGCTTGAGACTTAGAGAAGATAAATTATTTGCCCATGGTCACACAGGTGAAAGTCAGTGGCAGAATCAGGTGGGTTCCCCCACCCACCCTTTCTGATACAAAATCCCTTCCTACCATTCCATGGAGCTCCTTAGGACATACTAAGAAGAAGGCATTAGTTCTGAAAAGCTAATAAGAAATGAAGTAAATGTCTCTCACCTTGCCCCATCGCTCTTATGTGTAGAGATGTCCATAATGTATAGCAGAATCTTATGAAAGTGAAGAATTCAGAGAAGAATAGGAAGACTAAATCGATGCATTGTAAAGCAAGCGGAAGCAGGAATTAACATACACAATCACTAAAAACATGTAAATGAAAGTGAGAAATAATGAAGCTAAATGCTATTGTAATTATAATGAACAAGCTTGACCCCTAAAGAGAGAAAATGTACTTCTCTCCCCTTTTTCCTGCAGAGGTATGGAACCAACATTGCATCTATTGCCAGAATTGCTTGACATATTAATTTGTTTTGGTGAACTACTTTTCTCTTTTTTTATTTTTCGTTACAAAGGATGGTTATTTGGGTAGGGGAAGATAGAAGAGCATTTTCAATTAATCAATAAACATTTATTAAATGCCTACTATGTTCTAGGCACTATGCTATAGAGAAATAAATGTGATATAAAAACAAAAGCTATCAATGAATTGTTTAAAGGAAAGTATATATCTTAATTTCACTTGGAACACAACGTTTGAGATAATTTTGAAAATAAGAATGATCTTTTAGCTTTACTTGAAGTTGTGCCAGGGTCTTGCAGAGTCTAATCAGAGCTAAAAGTTTAAAAAATTAAAATAAAAACAAAAACCCAAACCTGTTATAACTATACATTTTGGGTCTAAAATTTTGGTCAAACTGTGGGTTTAAAGTTATGCGAAGTTAACATTTATATCTGATAGTGATATTTTAGTCCTGATTCTAAATGTTTTGTCAAAACCAGGCAGCTTGACCAGTTCATAACATTTTTCATGTTTAGAGTAACCACCTAGCATTTTTCTAAAGTACCATTTGTACTAGGAGATTTTTCTAAAAGTACATTCTTTGGAGAAAAGAACATATATCAAAACCTGAGCTTATAAAGCAGATGTATTAGGGGATGATTATTTTCATCATAAAAGGATTCTGTGCTTCACAAAAAGATTCATGGTTTCTTTAAAAATAGCTTCCCTGGTGTTTTTAAAATGACTTCACTTGCAAAAAAAGTTGACTTATATACAACTTTTAAAGAAAGTACCTGTTGTATAAAGCAAAGTACTTGAATAGTTTTATACATCTTCTAAGTATTCATAATGTTAAAAAAATAGAGAAGGAAAAAGCAGACACAGAGTAGGTAGAATGAGATGTTTTGTAAAATGCTTGAAAATTTGGCTAATTTGATTTTCTTCTTCCCGTTTTCTTCTCTCAAGGCACTTTTCTCCTGGCTTTTTTCCACATCCTTTATTTAGAACACAGGTGAGGAATCTTGATTTTCTTGAGGGCTATACATAAAGGAAAAAACTCAATCGGGGATCATACATAAGTAAAAAGTAACTCGATCAATATTTTTGTTTTGTATTTTGTTTTTAAAGAAAAAAACATGTTAAACTCATTTCCTTTTAAAATTAAGAAGGAGCATAAAAGTTAAATAAATGAAATCAGTAATGAAGTGTTTGGTTTCATTTTGTGGACAAATAAAGGAGAAAGAATTTAAAGGGGAGTAGAGAGAAGACAGAGAAAAGAAAGACAGAAGGAAAGATGAAAGAGAGAAGGGATTAGAGAAACAGGAAAGGGCAAAAGGTATAGGATAAGCAGGGGAGGAAAACAAATGATAACACATGAGGCAGGGAGAGAAAAGAGGAAGAAAGTCAGATGAAAAAAGAGGGATAGAAAGAGTTTCTGAGCTTAGCTCTGAGCCTTTCCTGACCATTTTAGTACACATCAATGTTTTAATAATGATAACCTTAAAAAAAAGTACCAATACTCCTCCTGAGGCACTTGCTATCTGTTATTATTTATTTTGCTCAATTCTTACTTCTTCCCTTTGCTGACCATTCCAGGTCACACTAGTATTTCAATGCTGATATCCTTTTCAAAAAATAATTTTCCTAAAACATTTATTATCTATTATAATTCATTTTGACATTTAATCACATAAACTACTTTGGGATTTAGGTGTAGAAGGAACCTTAGAGATGATTTAGACCAAATCCCCAATTTATATACTTAAGGAAGCTTCCAAAAAAAGAAAATAATTTGCTCAAGGTCACATTACTATTGATTAACAGCTGGGATTTGAACCCGAGGTCTCCTGATTCCAGAATTACTGGGTTGTTTTTTTTTCCATTACACTCTGTGGTGTGCTGGAGCCAGCTCTGACCAGCACCCATTAGAAATCAGCAAAAACTACAAATTAGAGCTTAATTTATTGTTTCGTTCACCGACTACATTTAAGAAACTGTTGAGTCGTGTCTAATTCTTCATAAGCCCATTTGGGGCTTTCCCGGCAAAATTACTGCAGTGGTTTGCCATTTCCTTCTCCAGCTCATTTTACAGATGAGGAAAATGAGTTAAGTGATTTGCCCAGGGTCACACAACTAGCAAGTGTCTGAGACCAGATCTGAACTCAAGTCATCCTCATTCTAGGCCTGGCACTCTATCCACTGCACCAACCAGCTGCCTCATATTTAAGAAAAGGACAGAGAAAAATGATAATAATGCAGATTAAATTTTCCCCTCTGGAGAGCCAATTGTTAAACATTTATCAGTACACCTCTGACTACACCACATTCTATTTTTATTCAAGCATTGTGTGTGTATTTGTATTGTATCCCCAATCAGTCAGTCGATCAACAAGCACTTATTAAGCACCTACTGAGTGTTTAATGCTGTGCAAAGGGGAGGGGGTGGTACCAAGACAAAAACAACAACCAACCACCGAAAGAGTTCCTGCCCTCAAAGAGCTTTTCAAATTACTTGTCCCTATCAAAGCACGATACACACAAGTGCTTAATTAATATTAATTGGGCTTGTTAAAAGAGTAGAGTGTATGAATTAGAAGTAAACTGATCTTGGCATACCCTGTCTGCTGTTCATTTGGATGGTGGACATGCCACCAAGTCACAATTGCCCTTTCAATTTCTCATCAGTTCTCCTGAAAGCTAAAACAATCACATCTTAACTGGGAAAGGGCTCTTCCAGTGTTTTATTTTTCAAATTTAAAACATATTTATTAAAGAGGTGTTTTGACTTTCATATAGAATTCTGAAAGGTTTGCAAAAGTACAAAGGAAGGCTGACAGATTGCCTTATCTTTGCTGTTTAAAAGAGTAGGCCAATCCTAGTGATGCACTTTGCCCGAAGGTTACCTTGTGAGCCTCCTTCTTGAGGCGCCATTGCCTTCCCAAGGGGAGTAATGTTGGAGGTTTGCAGACGTCTTCCAAGAGAGGGAGAGGTGACAGACAGGAGGGAAAATTGTCTGTATTTGTGTGAATGTGAGTTCTAAGTTTATGTAGTTACCTAAAAGCCTGTGAGGTTCTCATGAGAATGCCAGAGTTGAATTGTGATGCAATGGAAGTCCAGTGGGCAATGGAAGCCCCTGTGAACTGAGCTAGGAAGCAGCCTTTAGGCCTAGACTTGAAGAGATTGAAGAGTCATATGCAACTACACTTCTTCAAGGGGGGGAAGTACTGGACTAGAGAATGACCTCCTAAAATCTACAGAAGGCTCCAGGATGACAGCAAGAAAAGGACTGGGACAAAGAACTGTAGGATCTCTGCCAATGGGGAGAGAGTCCTATTATGTTGTTCAGTCATATCCAGCTGTTCATGACCATGTAGACCACAGCGCACCTGTACTGCACATGGGGTTTGCCATTTCCTTCTCCAGTGGATTGGGGCAAACAGCGTTAAGTGACTTGCCCAGGGTCACACAGCTAAGAAGTCTCCGAATTCACTTTTGAACTCAGGTCTTCCTGATTCCAGGCCCAGTGCTCTAACCACTGTGCCACCTAGCTGCCTCCAAGGCAAACAGAGGTTAAGGGATCTGCCCAGGGTCACACAGCTAGTAAGCATCTGAGGCTGAATTTGAACTCAGGTCTTCCTGACTCCAGACCCAGTGCTCTATCCACTGAATAACGAGAGAGTCCCACACCAAAGGGCTTTGAGACTAGGGTTAAATTAATAGCTTTAAATCTTTTGCTCTCACTTAACTTACCTAATTTTCCAAGCAAGAGTGTAGAGCTGTCCTCAGAGTCAGGAGGACCTGGGTTCAAGTCCCATCTCTTGCACATGCTGGCTGTTACTCACTTCTCAGTGCCCCGAATAACTCTCTAAGACTATTAAGTTTCAGATCTGCAGTGGTTAAAGGGGTTCCTCATTGGGAGTTCCCTACAGCAATAAAATACCAAGTATGGTCAATTACACAGGCACATACATGCATATGATACATAATATATAATTATGTATCATTATACATAATATATGATGTGTGATTACATAACATATAATTACACATTATATTATTACGCATAATATAAATGTGTATGTACATATATATGTGTATATATACATACATATTTGATGTACTGCTAGAGGTGGGAATAGTAAAAATATAATTAGGAAAGAAAAACGAAATATAGGAAAAAAAGTTAAGGAAGGAAAACTTAAAATTTTTTTTTAAAGAAAAAGCCAGCATGTCCAATAAAATCAGAATGATGAGTAATTTATCTAAATAACCTAACACATGCAGAAAATATTGCTGCTGGGAAGTGTCCATAGGATTAAAGGGTGGGATCAGGGTTATTTTCTGAGATAAATCACGTTCATGCTTGATTCTAGAGGCATTTTCTTATAGGCAAGAATCCCCAGCACAACAAAGGTAGCTCTAGATTTTTTATTTCTTTCTACTACCCCTAAAATTATTTTTTTTAAATGATAATAGTAATACTGTGAGATGTATAATGAGTGCAGATTACATAAGGATCATGGCCCAAGATAACCTCAGGAAAGCCTGACCACTCCACACACAGTATATGACAAGAAACTTGGGCAGCTGCAATTAAGAACCAGTGGTTAGTAGTTAAACAAATAACGTTTTAGGGTATCTTGACTAAATCAGATTGTCCCCTAAATGGTGTGCAAAATTTTCCTGGTTTGGGGCACTTGCTAAACTCTAAAGAGGATTGAGCACCCCCTTCTGGCCATTAGGCAGCATTGAAGCTAAGATGCTCCAATTCTACTGTCACACCTCAAGGGTAATCTAAAAAAATAATAAATCAGATCATTCCCATGCACTAAAATCTGAATGAATCAATAAAAGACAAATCTAAATTAACAGGTATCTAAGACATCTAACTCTTAGGAGAGTCCAGAGGAAAGAAGTATAACATACAAAACTTTCGGATAATTTTATATGATGTGTTGACAAATTATGTTTTTTTCTACATTGAAATGGGTTCCTAACTCTTATAATATTAGATTTTTGAAACAAGGTTTAACTTTGAAGTTTTGGTAATTCTCAGAACCTAGAGGACTTCTTATGAGACAATAATAACAGTGTTTTATATATGAGAAAATTGAGGTGGACCAATAAACATCCCAGGTTCTATTTGAACTCTAGACTTCCTACTCCAATGCTCCATCCACTAGTACCATGTCCTGACCATGCTGCCTGAAACAACATAGTCAGGGAAAGGTTTGCAATGAGGGCATGATTTGGACCTTGAAGCATGGGTGGTTTTTGTATAAAAAATTGTCATCTCTAGGCCAGTTCCTAAAGCTAAAAAAAAAAAAATTACTTTAAAAAATTAGCGTATTTTTTAAAAAAAAATTCCCTCTTTCATTATCTTTAACCTGCAATATTTAGGAAACAAGTTAATCCCCCTTAGAAAAGATTTATTGAGTATAATATGTTGTAGTCACATCTTAGGTTGCAATCCATAAATGGCTATCTAGTCCCTGCTCCTATCTTGTTTCTGTTTAGACATCAGTGAGGTAGAGTTCAGTGATGCATTTTGGAGATTGTCTATTCTGCCCCTAATCATTTCCACAAGACTCAGGAGGAATGTCATATAGTAAGGTGGAAGTGTTTGTGTACACACACACACACACACACACACACACACCCCACAAACACACACACATCACACAGAGGGTAAATGAACAACCAACAAGGAACTGGAGGAGGAATGAGGAATGTCCTCAAGGAACTCTGTGAGAGAAAGAAAAGATGGGCTGGTCACATGGTGAGAGTGAAGGGTTGCAGGTAGACACCCAGAATACTCTGTTAATGTTATTGTTACTATTCAGCTGATCTGTCATGTCCAACTCTTCATGACCCCATGGACCACAGCAGGCCAGGCCCTTCTAACCTCCACTATCTCCAGAAATCTGTCCAAGCTCACGTTCGTTGTTTCCATCTCATTCTCTGCTAATCCTCTTTTCCTTTTGCCTTCAATCTTTCCCAGTATCAGTGCGTTTTCCAATGAGTCCTGTCTTCTCATTACGTGGCTAAAGTATTTCAGTTTCAGCTTCAGTATTTGACCTTCCAGTGAAGAGTCTGAATTAATTTCTTTAGGTATTGACTGATTTGACCTCTTTGCTATCCAAGGGACTCAAAAGTCTTTTCCAGCACCATAACTGGAAAGCTTTGATCCTGCAGATGCTGCAGCAGTTAGCTTCCCTTATAGTGCAATTCCTGCTCCACTATTAACTCTCCCAGTTTCAAGAGAAAGCTAGGGGCAGTGTAAAGGTCATTATTATTGGAACAGTAAATGGGAGCAAAATTAAAATCAAGAGTATTGCTTTCTTTCCGTTGTCAGTTATTCTATTTAACCCAAGCAGAAGTCCTGTCCCTTCTCTGAGCTTCCCCTTTTTCTCAAAATTGGTTTAAAAACCCCCCAAAACATTCCACCCTTTTTGTTGTCCTTAGCTCGTTCTGAGTTTTAGCATTCCTGACAATACTTCTGCAAGACAATGCAATGCTCTTATACCGATCTTCTTATATGCGGCCTTGCTTTGATCTTCTGTACATTTCTTTTTAAAATTTAAGTTGATTGAGCTCCCTTTGTATCTAGTTTGGCCTTTGATCTTTTGGGATTATAAATCTAATAGTACTATCACTGATTCAAAGGGTAGGCACAGTTCAATGACTTTGGGGATATAATGAGCAAGAATGTTTTAAGATTCGAAGAGATAATGGATGTCAAGCACTTTGCAAACCTTAGCTCTATAAATTCCATTTATTATTATTGTTATCATCATCATCATCATCATCGCCATCATCCTTCAGTCACCAGGCCTCCAGTCTGGTGATGACTGTTTCCTGAGCCTTCTACTGCACTCCTGTTTAAATTAAACAATGTTTGTATATCATAGGAGTGACCTAGTAAATGCTTAACCATAGCTCTCCAGGAAAAAAAAAAGCAAGTACCCACTTAAGTCTAAAGTGCGCTATTACCACTTTCTTAAGTCTAGCCTATTGGAAAAACAATAAATCAAATCTTGATTTGTGGTGGTTGGCAATTTCTAAGATATAAATGCTCCCATTCAGGCTGGGTATAGTTCAGAAAGTTGGACCCACTTTATACTTCCAACTAGAAGTACATCAATGTCCTGGTCCTTCCATGATCCTTCTAATAATTTTCCTTCTCCATTTCATGTTGTCTTTGCCAATCTGATCAGCGTGTGAGGTGGAATCTCAGAATTGTTTTAACTTGTGGTTTCTTATTAGTAGTAATTTGGCATATTTTTCCAAATGATTGTTGACACCTCAGATTTTTCCTTTTAAGAATTACTTGTTCATATCCTTGGACTATTTCTATATTAGGGAATGGTTCTATTCTTATATATTTGTACCAATTCCCAATATAATTTGGATATCAGAACCTTATCAGAACAATTTCCTACAAAGATTCCCCACCCCCACCCCCCAGTTAACTGTTTCCTTTCCAATTCTAATTTCATCGATTTTGTTTGTGGAAAAGTCTTCCAATTTCATGTAATCAAAACTGTCCAGTTTAGCTCCTGTGATTCTCTCTATTCTTTGTTTGCTCAAGAGCTCTTTCCCCTCCATAGTTTTGAAAGGTGTACCCTTCCCTTTTCCTCTAATGTTGTTTATACGACTTTTTATATCTAGGTCTTATGTCCATTTGGGACTTTTTGTGGTATATGGTGTGAAATTCTGGTCTAAGTATAATTTCTCCCAGACTGCTTTTCAAATTTTCCCAGCATTTTTTTTTTTTTGCCAAATAATGAGTTCTTCCTACATATTTGGTATCTTTGGGTTTATCAAACCCTATGCTGTTATATTCAATTGCTACAGCATATTATATACCTAATTTGATTCATTGATCAGCTTTTCTGTTTTTTAGCCAGTACCAAATTATTTTGATGATTACTACTTTTTAGCATTGGGCATCTAGATGATGCAATGGATAGAGTGCCTGGCTGGAGTCAGGAAGACTCATCTTTGTGAGTTCAAATTTGACATTAGACACATTAGAGTTGTGTGACCCTGGGCAAATCACTCAACTTTTTGCCTCAGTTTCCTCATCGGTAAAATGAGCTGGAGGAGAAAATGGCAAACCATACCAGTATCTTTGGGTTGTTTTTTTTTGAGACAATTGGGGTTAAGTGACTTGCCCAGGGTCACACAGCTAATAAGCATCAAGTATCTGAGGCAAGATTTGAACTCACGTTCTCCTGACTCCAGGGCTGGTGCTCTATCTACATCTAGTTCCTTTGACAAGAAAACCCCAAATGGGTTCACAAGGAGTTGGACAGGACTGAACAACAACAGCTATGTAGTATTGTTTGATATCTGGTATTGCTAAATTCCTTGCCAAGGCTTCTTTAAGGTTGGATTTTGGGGTTTTTTGGCCAAGTTTTTTTTCCCTAAAAGAGTAAAAAAAAACACCTATGGCTCAAGGTTGAAAAATATAAGGAAGTGGCATCTACTTTTCCCTTGAAGAAATAGCCAAGGATTTCAATTGAGACAGCAGTTCAGCAAAACAGACTCCAGTACAGGAATGTCTGGCAGGGAGTATAATAGAGTAGGTTGGTGGAGTTTATGCATTCAGCTGAGTAGCAACCAACAGAGATGAAGAGACCTGTCCAGCTGAAATAGTAGGGCTTGTGGAGAGCAGGTCAGTGTGTGGTCATTAAAAAGCCCAAAGGACATAATTTCTGGGGAAGTTTAATCATTTTGTTAATAAGGCCAGCCTGTTTATTAATAAAAGGATGGTCATTTGGGCATTTCTTTTAGACCAAAGGCCCCTCATGGTGATAGTCTCACAAGTTTTTATGTTCTTGGAAGAGTAGATATTCCCAAAGAAGACAATCAACCCTGATTGGTTAATAATTAATGAGAAAATGAACATTACAATGAGGGGCTGGGCTATATTATGAAGAGGGTCCTTGGGTATATGACTTGGGTCACCCAAATCTTGGTCAATGGAACTTGTCAATTTCCATATCATCTGTCTGACAAAAGGGAGAATCAACACTTCTCAGACCTGTCTGAGCAAATACAATGAGCAGGAATGCACCCATGAGCCCAAACTTGGGATTTCTTTTGCCGTATGATTAATTCTTGGCCGGGGTAAATCCGTGCCTAAGATTTCCCATACTGGTTGGTTTCTGGATGAGGAAGTAGAAAAAGGGAAAAATTTTGGTCTTAATACAATAATTAGTTATTAATAAATAATTGTTTCTCTTAAGTAAGAGGCAACAGTATGATAGCATCTCTAGATTTCAGTGGCTCTGCTTTGTTAGAGGATTAAGTTGTCCTTATAGTTATATGCCCTAAGCATACATGTAACATATACATATGCATGTAAGGCTATATATATGTATATGTGTAGATATACATACATACAAACATGACCCTCTATAGTCATGTACCTGTTCCTTCTGTGTGTGCCTCTCCATGAGTTTTTATTTATCCCACTAATGTATGTTTTTTGTGGGAGACTATGTCCCAGGTTTTATAGCAGTGTTTTGTTGGTACTTTTCTTACTAATCTATTTCATTAAAAGCATTTGCTTTAAACTAGTGATATCCTCTGTCTGACAGTTAAAGGTAAGCATGTGGATAAGGAATTCATAAACAATAGCTTTAAAAGATACAGACAAATGTAGTATCTTGAACCTAACATACTTCTTCCCTGGGGCTTCTGCCTGGTGACCTGGGAGAGTGCCTCCAGGTGCTACAATAACATTAATTGTTAATTATTTTCTTAATATTGAATAGTGATTACTTTCCTCATATAAATCCAATTTCATCATAATGAACAATTTTTTGGATATATTATTGTAGTCTTTTTGCTATAATCATAGATTGGATTGCTAAAAGAGACTTTTAGCAGACTTTGCTGAAGAGGAAGCCAAGGCTCCTAGTGGTGAAATTATTTCCCTAGGGTGACACAGTAAATGGTACAGCTGGAATTTGAAACCAGGTTATTGACTTCAGACCTAGTGTCCTTTCCACTAAGTTGGAGTTGTTTTTTGTTTTGAGGTTTTTTTTTTTTTGCATCAGTATTCATTAGTGATATTGTTTAATACAGTCCTTTTCCTGTTTTATATCTTCTTTTAGGTATTTGGATTATCTTTGTCTAATAAAAGGTGTTTTGTAAAAGTCCTTTCTTCCTGGTATTAATTACTGTTTTATAGGGTCATAGATATAGAGTACACAAATGTGTACAGTATTTTAAGTTCTGATGATTATTTTTATTTCCTGTCCCTTGTGAATTCACTTTTTTATTTTGGTAATTTGATATTCCTTTCTTTTAAAATAACTATGTTAACTACAGGTTTATTGCTTTTGTTAGTCTTTTAAAAAAAACAGTTCCTAGTTTTGTTTATCATTTCTATAGCCTTTTTTTTTTTGTTTAATCTCTGTCCTCTCTAATTTTCTTTTTTTTTTTTAATTTATGTCCTCTCTAATTTTCAAGATTTTTCTTTTGTTTGGGGTTGGTAAATGTGTCACTTTTTAGTATTTAAAAATTACTTACTCAATTACTCCTCTTGTTAGACTGTGAACTCCTTGAGAGCAGGGACTGTTTTTTGTCTTTCGTTGCATTCTCAGCATTTACTTAGCACAGTGCCTGGCACATAGTGGGCCCTTAATAAATGCCTGTTGACTTGACTTTCTGTTTTGCTAATGTATGTTTTCAAATATAAGACTTCTTTTGAAGACTGCTTTAGCTGCATCTCAAACATTTTGTATGTTTTCTCACTGTAACATAATTGTAACATAACATTCTTTCACATAATTGTTAATTATTTCTATGATGTGTTCTTTGACTTATTATTCAAGGTGTCACTATATGGCATCCCTTTAGATATGTATATTTTGTGTTCCCTACATTAGTTATTATTTTTATTGTTATAGTATGCAAAGGATGTATTTAACATTTTTGCCTTATTTTATTTTTTCTCTGTGCTCTACTTTTGCAAAGATATAAAATGATGCTGAAGAATAGGTATAATTTTTAATGTACATCGTTATAATAAGAAAGTGTCTTTCAAATATAACTTTTCTAACAGAGTTCAGTTCTAAACTTTTCTTTTTGTTTATGTTTTGGTTAGATTTATTCATAGTTCTCAGAAAGACTAGAGTCTTCTGCAATATCTGTCTTTTTGTAATCAACTTAAGCTTTTCCTTTACATATTTAGATACTATGCTATTTGATGCCAATACATTTAATGATGATAGTTTCTTTGTTAATGTGCTACCCTTTTTCTCGCTGTCCCTAACCCCTTCCACTTTCTACCTCTTATTCAAAGAATGAGAATCAATGAGAACCATTGCTAATGGAAGGGGCAGGAAAATCTACTGCCCCATTGGCTCCACTAACAACCCTGTGACTGCCTAGATCAGTTTCCTTCCCTGGCAGTCACTACATATGTTACATTCTACCTGTGGAACTTAAGTTCCTTGAGCATAGAGAAGACTTTTTATTTGTATCCTCAGCAGCTAGCACAGTGCCTGGCATATATTAAACACTTAACAAGTGCTGGTTGGTTGATGGTTGTTCCTTTAAGCACAATATCATTTTCCTGTTTACCTTTCTTTAAATTATTTTTATTTATGCCTTGCCAGATAACACAATTGCTTTTTCAGAATTGCCAGTTGAATTAAAAAAAAAATCCAGCCTCTCATTTTAATTCCGATTGTTTTTGACCTATTTCTTATATACAACAAATTGTTACGCTTTGTTTTCTTATCTATTCTGCTATTTTTTTGCTTTCTTGGATTAATACTATTAATATTTAATATTTAAGATTATAACTTAGATTTGTGTTTCATTCAAATTTCTTTTGTATTGATTTTTATCCCCTTCTTCTTTTAAGCCAGTACTTTGTCCCTGCAGTTAGTTTCACATTTGATCTAGGATTTGTCCATACTTCCCAGTCATCTCCATGGTATGCAGTCTCTATTTGGGTAATCCTCTTCACCTTCTCCCCAGCAGAATTTTGGACTCTTGGCCCTGGAACTACCTTGGGCTCTCATAGGCTGGTTTTGCTTTTATCTTGTCCCAGTACTTCCTAGCCATCTTCATTCCATTCAGTGCTCCACACAGTGTCCTGCCCCTCTTTCAGTTCCTCATTATATGTTGTCTTCCCTCAGTAGAATACAAGTTCTTGTAGGGAAGAGACTGTCTTGCTTGTATTTGCATCACAGCACTTAGCTCATGGCCTGGCATAGAGTGAGCCCTTAATAAGTGCTCTATCTACCTGTCCTACTCTATTCTCAGACTTTCTGACTCCTGTTCATTTACCCTGTCCCAAGTTCCTTGAATTTATGTATGCAGTGTCCCTTTGGAGGCTACCACTCTACCTAGGTTCGAGGTATTCTGTAGGTCTATATTCCTAAAATAACAGCTTACAAGTCCTCACCAATGTGTTTACCTTTCAACTGTCTGCTAGAGTACACATTAACTCAAGGCAAGGGCATTTACTGAAATAGCATAATAACAAATAACCAAAATAATAACAATATAACAAATAACAAATAACAAAAAGACCTTCCACATAAACTACTTTGTGTTTCACAAACACACAAAGCTTGAGGTAGGAGTGGGCACCCACAGAGCTCAGAAGTGGACGGGCACTCTTGTAGAGAACATGTGGCCAAGGTGACCCAAGCTACAGGTGCTGCTGGACACCCCTTCCACTCCCATGACCACATGGAGAATGGCAGCTCTGTTAGCTGACTCACTGTACTGAAACTCCTAGGCCCACTCCTGACTGGAACATGTAGCTTTGATGTTTGGTGGTGCTCTTCAGCTTTGGGCTCAGCTGGTATTCTGGTTTAGGATACAGCTATACACTTTTGGAAGGAACCAGAGCCCATATTGGAGGACTGGCAGGAGTCTTTGTTCTGGAGTGTGCCATTTCCCAAACAAGATCCCAGCTGCAGGCCCCAGACTTCTTCATGCCTCATTCATGCCTCTTGACTTCACTCTTCAACTAGACCTCCTCCACTGGCCATTGCGATGTATTTCTGCTGTAGTCAGTGAGTCAGCAAGCATTTATTAAGCAGCTATGTGCTGTAAGTCATTGCTTATAGGGTGGAAGGAAGAAGAGAGAAAATCCCTTTTTTCCACTTTGACGCACTCTCCAAGAGGCTCAGGGAAAAAGGTTAACTATTTCTTCTTTGAAACCTTTGATAGGTTTTCTTCTTAACTCTTGTCCAGGTACAGTTCCCTCATATTTTAATTCTTAATATCTTCTTATTTGCCTGTTTGCCTATAAACCAATGGGTAGAGATCAGCACAGAGATAATCTATGCTTGGGGACAAATATATTGTTACTTCTGATCTTTAAAGAACTATGGAAACACCCTAACAGCTCCTCTGCTCCTTGCAGTAGAGATATTAAGAAATCATTTCCCCCCCTCAGTATCCTGCTCTAAAGCCTATGAACTCATGATGAATAAACCTTGTCAGTACTTGGTAGTGATGGGACAAGGCCTCCTGAAGCCCCTTTGATTAACCCAGTTAAAAGCAGTCCTCCTTTTCCAATGGCTTGATGCAATTGGATAAATGATTCTTTAGGGTATGTAATCATTTAAACTTATTTTTCTATATGATAAATCAGATACTTTTATCTAAATGCTAAACACTTGCTTAATCTTTGAAAATTTTTTAAATTCAAAATTTAACACCAAATAATTTCCATATACACAGCTCAGACTTTGTACAAGATTGACTTATGTCCAGCTTGCTTTACTTTTAAAATTTATTAAAAATTTAAATCAAGTAATTTTCAAAGCTGTCTTGCTTATGGGCAATCCTTTCTGGCTTTCTGTGATTTTTTTTAAAGTGTTTCAATCTTTCTTTTCCTTGTTTATTATTGACTATGGAATTTTGTCCTTGTTTTTGAATACAATAAAATGTATGAAGCCCTTGTCTGAGAATTTCAATTAGCAAAAGTAACTGCCATTTGAATTTCCCTCCTAACACACATATATAAAATATTTCTTATAGCCTTGAAATCTAAAATGTGGAATTCTAAGACTTTTCTTCCATAGAACCTAGGTCTCTTCCATTGAGAAGCCATGTTTGGTAGATTTATGGGAGCACACAGCTAAGAACTATA
The DNA here is from genome assembly GCA_028646595.1 of Phalanger gymnotis. NCBI lineage: Eukaryota > Metazoa > Chordata > Mammalia > Diprotodontia > Phalangeridae > Phalanger > Phalanger gymnotis. The sequence goes on from CM053622.1 coordinate 546,354,365, forward strand.
GGAGAAACAATAGATGTGTTGTAATTTATAACGTGGGGAGTACATACATTGATGAGATTACAAAATCATTTTTATAGTTTTGGTGTATCTTCATTAGTTTGATGCCTAGGAATTTGCCACATTTTGTCATTAATCTAAGTGGAATTTCTCTGTTTCTGTTGGTGAAATTTAGAAACGCTGATGTTTGTGACTGATAGCCTACTATTGTGCTAAAGCCATTTGTTATCAAAATTAATGTTCAATTGGTTCTCTTAGCTTTTTCTAAATAAGAGCATTATAGCATTTAAAAAGATAGGTTTGAGTTTTTTCCTAGTGCCTATTTTATTAAAATTCTTTTGTTATTTCACTGCTATAGCTAGATTTTCTAAAATTATGTAAAATTTTAAAGGTAAGAGTGAACAATTCTTAGTATTCTCCTTGGGAACATTGCTAATGTTTCTCCATTAAACTCTCCCTATAAAGATAGCTGGTGATCTTGATGGGGTGCTTGTGCTCAAACTCTAATTCTAACAGCCTCTGCTTGGGTGCTTGTGCCAGAATCCCAATTCCAAAACACATCTAGTTCTCAAAACATACTCTCTCTCAGGCTGTCTCTCTCTAGCTAAAGGGCAGCATGCCCCAGCTTATCTCTGCTTCTTCTTTTTTTTTCCTTTGGGGCTCACTCATGGAAGGAGTGTTGAGACTCTGGGCAAGCCATTGTAACTGCCCCCCCCCCCCCCCCCCCCC